>RJWH01001323.1:0-400528 GCA_004363575.1 Solenodon paradoxus
GATACCTTTCCTCACCCCTCCCACTATGTACCGCCATTGCATTCTCTCAGCAGAAGGTGAAAGGGGATGAACATAAGAATATTAAATGTCACCAAAGTATCTTCAGGGTTTAGGTGGTACCCATGATGGGGAAATTCCTCTCTTCTTTCCTTTCTGCAAGGTGAATGCCACATTCTCATTCCAGCCACCCCTGATCTGCATTAGAAGTTGCCAGTCCTGCTTCCACCCCAGGGACTGCTGCAGTAGGAAGAGTCTTACTTTGGAAAGCAGAAGTTCTCTGCTCCCTCGTGACTTTTCTGCTTTGACAATATAGCAGTCATTTCATTTCCTGGACTAGGGGTATCAGAGTAAGTTTAAAATGTCTAAGTTTCTTCTAACTCCCACATTCAGTCATTTCTTAGGTCACTTGCATGCATGCAATTTGGAAGGTATGCTAACAGATGATTACACACTGGACTTAAAGTAATTATTATTTGCAGTTTCTCTAATGTATTTCACTGGACCTTAGTCACATTGAGACCTATTTCTCTTCCTTCTGAGTGATTTCTCGCTTTTTTTTAAGATTGCTTCATTATCATTTTACATGTTCTCTAGAAGTTGGTGAATCAGAAATTGTGTGAAACAAAGGTAGTTATCATTTTCATTAGAAGACATATTTGGCAGATTATTCCTGTAAAATGTTATTGCATCTTTCCAAATTATAGTAACTAAAGGTGAGGAGTTGGCAATTAAAAAAAAGTTATATTCAGAATCAATTGCCTTGGTTCTTTTAGACTTCTTAATTTTTTTAGGACTTTTAAACAAAGGATTTCATACATGCCTTCCCTATATGATTTGGACTTTTCCCTACTTCTTTATTCCTAAAGACTTCCTATTGTTGCTCTTCACTAACCATGAATATTCAAAACCCTATTTTAATGAGGTCAGGATCCTAGCAAGAAAGTATTCACACATGTGTGGATCAGCAAACTACTGAAACCAAAATGTCTTGCGTCTCCCACAAGAAAAGATGCTGTTTTCCACTCGTGGAACTGACAGGGGTATTTCTTTAGAGGTGTTACAAGGAGTTATAGCTTTGGGTCCTGGGAACTATATGTTGTCTTGCCTGAATGTACTCTCCAATCTGCTCTCTCTTCTGTTGTTTCATTCCTGAGTAAACCCTATTTGTTGTCTTAAAGGTTGATGTTTTTGTTTGAGACCAACCCAACAATGATTAGCATATGAGAACTCATCCACCTAATTCTTTGCCTCACATGATCAGCCTTCCTTACGTTTTCCTAAACTTTACTAAACCTCTCTCCAGCTCTCTGCTCTCCCATACCAGTCTTTCCTCCAAATGGTGTCAGCTTAGTCTTCCTAATGCCCCAGATTGTGTGCCTTCTGAGGGCAGGTAGGTGCCAGACCTGGACTTCCCCCACTCACCCCCATCTACTCACTGGGTAGAAGATGAGTGAAAAAATGTACCATTTTGATCTTTTCATCTCCAGAGCCTCTAATGACTATATTATATTCAAACAAAACTTGAAACCTCTTTGTTGTGGCAGAGCCTCCAGGTGGTGAGAAGACTGACAGCCCCACTCTCAAAGGTAGAGAAAAAAGCACTTTATTGCAAGCACAGGTGCTGGCCCAGAGGTATTGTTACCCAAAGCTGAGCAACAGGGGTCTAGGGGGCACTCCCTTTATACTCTGAGGTAATGATTTATCTCTTTGGCTACATGTGGTTTCTACTGGCAACTTGTATCAAATATGTACAACTGCAGAGTAGGGAAACTATGCTCGTTCGTCCTTGGTCACCATAACAGGACATAGCTGCAGTCTCTGTAGAACAGTGGAAAGTTCCTGGCAGACTCACTTTTGCATCGGGGTCAAAAAGAACGTCTTCTACCACATCTTAATTCTGCATTTTTTCCAAGCATTTTCAGAAATGACCCCAATGTTTCTCACGTTGCTTACGCTAGTGGGTATTCTCTCCTGGGCTTACCTTTCTTCTTGTTTTTGTGCTGAGCTGGGGTACCCCTTCCGGAAGATCTCCCTATGTACTGGATTCCCACACTTTAAAAATTACGCTCTTCCTGCTGTTCTCTATATAACACTAATGAACACTTACTAAATATTACTGGATGCCTGGCACAAGGGATTAGACACAAGATAAATCAAGTGTTTCCTGCTTTCTAGAATTCTCCTCCCTCTCCTGACTGGCAGGCAGGAAGGGATCAGCCACAACATGCAGCATCTGAGTGTGGGAGGGAAGGCGAAGTAGAGCCCCTTTCTGGGAGTAGGCCAGAGACTAGAGATTGCCTCTTGATTTGTCCATTTCTCCAGGGTTTTTCCTGATGCTATGCTTAAAACAGATGATAGCTGGCATTTACTTTTCCCTCCTGCTGGTCTTGTCTTCTGCCTCTCTCAGTAATTCCCACCCAGAATCTCTTCTCCTTAACTCTGCCCTTCACCCAGGTCCAGATCAAATACTGTCTTCTCCATACAATACAGCCCCCATGACCAGATATCCTTTTTTTCCATCTGAGGACCCCTGAGATTGAGCAAAGTTCCCTCGTGGCAGGGATCACATCTGCATATCGGTGTCTTCCTTTGTCTTAATCACTATCATAAATTTATTGTCCCAACCCCCAGAACACTTTCATGAGGGCTGTTATGCACTTGGCTTTGCTTCTTCATTTAAAATAAATTCACTTGACCAAAGATATTTGAAGGAAGAGCACACACACACAGTCAGGTTTTAAAATATTACCAACATACTTCAAAGTGGTTTTACTCCAGTTTCAATCTGTACTGTAGTAAATATGAACATAGAATTTGGGGGTTGCTTGCTCTTCTTTCTGGTCCAAAGAACTGGATCACACAATTTAGAAAGGTTATACATTTCCTTGAGTGAGTAATTAGCATTCTTTAGACAAATCATTCCCCTAGGGTTAGGTTTTATTTTGCTTTTCCTACAAACCCTGCTCATTTCAAAAACTCACACATATGCAGAGCTGTGGTGAAAGAGAAAAGAAAACCTATCTAGGTGAAGTAGAAAAGTGAATCAAGGAACCAAGGGTGCAGATCAGAAAGAAAGCACTGAAGCAATGGAAGGAGCTAACAGAATGTAAGGGAAGCCAGAGGAAGTTGCTGAGGCTGCTCTAGGGAAAAGCTGGGTGGGATTGTTTTCTTCCAGAATATCTGAGGCTCCACTATGGAGGTCAGAGCCAAAAGAAATTCAGCAGACCACTCAGAAAGCTAAGGGGGTCCCCCAAATGTACCCAATCCCCCTTTGTGGATTCTAGTGATCTAAAATTTACACTCTCTGCAACTACCTAGTTTGTACAATTGTGTCATAGCTTGAGATACCCAAGAATCCAGCCGAGCACTGTCCTACAGGCCATTCCGGTTCTTTATTCTCTTCCTCAAGGAGCAGTGCCCCTTTTCAAAAAACAGCTGACTTAGAATCTCAAAACCTGTAAGTGATAGCTTCATGGATATAATATAAATCTATTTTATATATTTAAATTTTCAACATTTATTATTATGAAATAGAGCACTTAAACTCCTATTGAATCCCACATATGAAATCTATGTTATGGATGATAGTTAGAGCCTTTCATCAATCTTTGTTATCACACAGCTTCCTTTTGGCAGAGAATTTTCATGGAGTGAGGCCCCTGAGCTTTTTTGGGAGATCTCATTAAGGTCAGCCTATGGGGTCTGGAGGTCCATTCAGAGGGATTTATAAGAGTGGACTTGCTCAGGTCTGCGGGGTTTTTTTGGGTTTTTTTTTTTTTTTTTTTTTTTAAAGGAAAGCCGCAGGCAGGAAGAGAGAGAAGGAAGCATTTTCTTTAGTTGTTCATCTTGGCTTTTCCCACCGATGCTGAAACGTCAACCCAGGACCTTGGGATGTATGTGGACTGTGCTCAACCCCTACTTCACCAGAACATGCCAGGTTTATTTTAATATATTTTAAATAATTAAGTTGCATTGTTACATACTCAAGATATACAGAAGGCTAAAATTCATCGCTTTTTATAATAGACAATCGCCGAGTAAGAGTCTATGAAGAAAATTCATAGCCCCTGAGTTTGGCTTGAACTGTAGAAAGGAAGTTGACACTACACAGGGATGTCTTGTTGACAATAATTATCTTAAAACTAAAGACACTTCGTTCTTTTTTGGGGGGAGGGGAGGCAAGTGGAGAACTGAAGTCCTCAGTCTCTAGACTTGAATAGTAGGACTGATTTTGTTCTTCTTTGGGTAGGAGGGTGCTGTGTAAGTGGAGTGAACCCTGTAAGACTGATGACCAGGGCCCACTCTGCCATTCCCCTGGCTCAGCAGAACCCAAGGACACAAGTTAAGAACCCTGCATCATCTCCTGCCCTAGCACCTGCTCCTGTAAAGCAGCATAATATAGTGGAAAGAGAACAAACAGCAGTTAGAAGTTCTTAGTTAGTTGCTTGTACCAAATCCTGTTTCTAATAGTCATCACCAGTGGCATTAGTTAAGGTCGTGATTTGGAAGTGACCAAAATGCACTTTGCATTCAGTCTAAAAACAATGCTTTGACTCTAAAACCCCCAACTCTGAATTAGTTTCTTACCCAAACTTCCTACACCCTCACAGCCCCCAAATAGAAGAGCCCATGGTTATTAACTTTGCAGATTCCAAGTCTCCCCACTCCTAGAACATGCACCTAGATGTATTCAGGTGGATGATTTTCTAGAGCAACTGCAGTGACTCTGAAGAGTTGAACCTCAGCGTTCCTTCCCAGGGAAAAGATGACTTGTTCTGTTATTTGACAAGGCTGATTTTTTTGTTTTAACTTTTTGGGTTTGTTTTCTGTTTGTTTTTTAATTTCTTAACTGGCTGAATAAATACACCATTAGTTGTGTAAGATCTGCTATGTCCATTTTTTCTCTTTACATCCTACTCTTGTTATGTTTCAGTGTATCGCCATCACTCTTCCAAATCCTTCAAGAACAGAAATAACATTATAGGTACCTACCCAAGCTGAGCTTGTGTTTACCACAAATGTAAACTGCCTTTTGATCTTTCCTTAAAGTTTCGTCTTTCACTTGAGAGTCATTTTCATAAATAAGCAACAAATCAGCATTTTTCATCTTCAGAAGTGCTTTTAGAAGTTTTGGAGGAGCCTATGTGCTCCAACAGACACAGGCTAATGGGTCTGTCTGCTGTGCGGTTCTTGGGTGCAGACCCCCTTAATGAAGTCAATTACCCATTACTTGGAGCTTAATGGGTGTTACATAATGACCTGTTGAAATGAATGACGCAGAAGACTCACTTGTCAGAGACCTTCAGTTGTTGAAGAATGTCAAAACCACTCTGCATGGTTTAAATAGTAAATATTACATCTGCTTATTTAGCATGATCTGGTCACTCATTTCCCAACTGATAGGATGGAATCAATGACCTATGACATGGTTGGCAAACTTTTTCTGTAGGGGCCAATCAGTAAACATTTTAAGCTTTGTATATATCTTAATCTGCTTCAGCTGCCATAACAAAATACCATAGACTAGATGACTTAAACAGTGAAACTTTATTTTCTCACAATTCTGGAGATAGTCTGAAATTAGGGCACCTAGTCAGCAGGGTTCTGGCAAGGGAGCACTTCCTGGCTACTTCTCAATGTCTCTTTTCACATGAAAGCCCATGAAACTCACATTTCAGCATACTTTGCTCATTCGTGTACTCGTTTTTTCTGGTTGCTTTCATGCTACAATGGCAGAGTTGAATAGTGTCATAGAGATTGTATGGTCTTCCTCTCTGGACTGAAGTGTTTCCCCCCAGCAATTCATTTGCTGAAACCCCAACCCCCAGTGTAAAGGAGCCAAAGGGTAGAAGAGCAAGCTCTATGGTGTCTCTTCTTTTAAGGGCACTAATCCCATCATGGCCCACCCCCGGGCACTCCATGAACTCATCTAAACCTAATTACCTCTCAGAGGACCCACCTCCCAATACTATCAACCAATGAATTGCCGGGAGACAGAATTCAATCATAACAGTAGACCATAGGTCTCTGTCACAACTCTTCAACTCTGCTATGGGAGCATGAAAGCAGCTAGAAAAAAAACGAGTAAATAAATGAACAAAGTATGCTAAAATGTGAATTTCTTGAATTTTCATGTGAAAGCTTGTCATGAATTATTCTACTTTTGTTTTCCCAACCATTAAGAAATGTGTAACTCAGTCTTAGGTCATGGACCATCCAAAAAACAAGCAGCCAGCCAGATTTGGCCTCTGGGCCACAGTTTGCTGACCCTTGATCTTTGAGGCCACTCTTGTCTGGGCCCCTCTTGCTTCTCTGATCTCTCCACTCTCCTCTCCTCCCCAGCCAGCCACAGTGCCATTGCCTTGTTCCTAATATCCCTTTATGGGCTTAGCCATCTCCTCATAAGAGCCCTTCTAGCTTCTTCTTTCCCCATCTGTTGTGTGCTTTATTATTTCACAACTCTTGTCACTGTCTACATGTATGTACCTCTTTGTTTACCTCTTTTTTTTCTGCCTTTCCAACCAGAATGTCAGCTTCATGAGGACAAGAGGTTTATTTGCCTGTTTTGCTCACTATATGTCCCCAGTATCTGGAAGTTTCTGGCATAGGAGAGATGCTCCAAAAATATTTGAATAAAAAACTGAATGAATGACTCAAATGAATGCACATGTTGAGGTGTTTAAGATTATATTAAAAAGTTTAAAACTGCATTATTTTAATAACATTCTCTACCTTCAATATTTAATAACTATTGTCATCATGTTTATAAATTTTGGTTTTAATTCGAGAAGGTATAACAGGTTGTTTAGTGTGTGTGTTTTAATATAGAATGTTACAAGGCAGCAGTTGGTTTTCTGGTAACAGGTGCTTTCTCTCTCTCTCTCTCTCTCTCTCTCTCTCTCTCTCTCTCTCTCTCTCTCTCTCTCTCATTGCTTTTAATAGCCACAGTTGTAAATTATTGGGACCAAAAGAGTTAGGGAAAATGATGGCATGAAGGACTGGGTTTTGCTTACTTTTGTCTGTCTTTTTGTGAGGTTGCGTTAAGGAGAAAAGGCTCAGAGACATAATAGGTTCGTAGAGTTCAAGACACAGACCCAATGTATTTCCTTCCATTTAAAAGAGCAGGGCCTTGCCCTTGGAGTCTTAGTGGTCATCTAGAGGCCACCCCCACCCCCTTCCCCAAGTGTTCCCTTTTCTGGGATGGTAAACTCAAAGGTGGGGAGGTTTCATTTCTTCCTTTCTTTTACAAGGTGGTAATCTCTTAGCTGCCTATGGAAATAAGGCTGCTTTGAAAGAGGAGCTTTACACATTGTAAACTTTTCCCCCAGGGCAAATCAGCCATCCTTTCTGCTGCTTGAAGTTAAAATTTCTTCTCTCTCTTTCTCTCTTTAACTTTTGTTAACATAGAGAAAGTGAACTTCTCTGCACTTGTTAAAAAGCACTGCTTTGATAAAGAAAATATGTCTGTATCTTTTCCTCTACAAATGTATAAAATCATTGTTTTGAGTTTGCATTAAAAATATTTCAAACTCTTTATGATTTAAATGGGAGGTGCCAAACAACAAATGTAATATGCCACTGCGAGAAAGATGAGAATATCTGTTGTTTCTGTTTGCTATAAAAAGCACTAGAAGAAGGAAGAAGGAAGCAATATGGTCTCTGATGGACAGATGGGAATGTGAGGGGCTGGTGGAATGGACTGAAGATGAGACTGTGTACCTTTTGATATCATTCTGACTTTTGGTTTCCTTTAAGAAAATCTTTAAAAAAAAAAAATAAAAGAAGGAAGGCAGGCAGGAATGAAGGCTAATAGACAGGCGGGAAGGAAGGAAGGGAGGAGGAAGAAGCTTTTTATTTATTTATTTATTTGTTCATTTTGGTTGTTTCGCCCAGCCCCAGGTCTCAAACCTGAGTCCTTGGGCTTTACACGGTCTACACTCCAGCCACCAGCTTAGTGCCTGAGCCACCAGGCATGCCATGGAAGGAGCAATTTTCAAACATTATGGCAAAATATACATAGCATAAAATTTGCCATTTTGGTCATTTTAAATTAAGAGTGCAATTCACTGGCATCAAACACATTCATAATATTCACCTATCACCAGTATCCATTCCAGAACATTTTATCATCCCAAACAGAAGATTTGTATGTGTTAAATAATAAATCTCTTCCCCCACAGCCCCTGGTAACCTCTATTTTACTTTCTGTCTATGAATTTGGTTATTTTAGTTACCTCAGTTTAAGTGGAATTATCCATTTGTCCTTTGCGTCTGACCCATTTCATTTCCCATAATCTCTTCAAGGTTCATGAATGTTATAACATGTATACGATTTCATTCCTTTCTGTGGCTGTATAATATTCCAATGTATGTATAGCACATGTTGCTGTTCCATCCATTTTTTGATGAACATTTGTGTCGCTTCCACCTTTTGGCTATTATGATTAATGCCACTTCCTTAATACTATGATGAATCTAAGGTGTATAATTATCTGCATTTTATCTTTTTCCCCTCTGAGATGGGAACTCTGAGAGTAAGGGCCATATCTTCCATATCTTATTTATCTCTGTATCCCAGCATGGATAGTTTAACAGACAGGTGGTTAGTTGGAAGTTAATAAATGTCTGTCCGTCGCATGCTAGATTGAAAATAGGTTTTGAGTTTACTTGCTAAAGGACAAAAGAGAGTTGAAAGGTATTTATTGAGCTCTGTCAGCTTTGAAGCAAATGATCTTGTTTACTTGGAATAGTTTTAAGTTAAAGCACATTTAGGTGATAGGAAGTAGCTGCAGAAATGTAGCCATTTTCCAAACATAACATGGCAGCCAGAAAGCAATATTAATGAACGCAGGCTAATAGAAAACACTCTTGCTCTATGTGTGTCTGAGTGTGGGTATGTGACTCCACTGTAAACTGGCCAGAGAGGGTGACCTGTGCACTTACGCCCTAGCCCTGCCGGAGGGTACTGTGTTAACAATAAAGTGACTAAGTTTAGAAACAGGCAAAAAAGCTATGGGATTTGGGGTGAGTTCACGCAGTTGCTTGGCCAGTCTGACCCTGGGCAGATGTCCCCTCCTCACAGTGATGGATGAGGCAGCAACTTTGACCAAGCTGAACAATCCTGGCTCTAAGGCCAGCTGCCGGAATTTCTCCTTCTTACAAAAGACCCTACAGGGATGTTGATTTAGTGCAGCGCCTCACGGTTGACTCTGTCAGTCTTTGTGATAATGTAGAAGCTGAAGCAGATTAAAGGCCAGGCCCACTTTTGGAATGAGAAATAAAATCTGTGGGAGACGGGGGACCCTTAAGAATTAAGTAGAACATCGAAAATCTTCTTACGATTTCAGATGATTCAAGGTCATCATCATGAATATTGATTGTAGAAGTGATCAAAATCTTTGTCCCTTGCTCTAAGGGTGTTTAGATTGCTGTGATTTTTATTTTTATCCTCTTACAGGTCATCTGCTTTTTCTTTTTTTTTTGTCTTTTAAGGAAAGACGCAGACTGAGTGAAGGCAAATCGAGGCAGGCAGGCAGGAAGATAGAGGAGGAAGAAGTACTTTATTATATTTAGTTCTTCATCTTGGTTGCCCCCTACACCCCCTACCCACCACCCCCACACACCTTGGGCCATATGTGGGACTGTGCTCTCTTCCAGAGGAAGCAGACCAAACCACTACTCCGCCAGGGTGCGCCTTTCCTTTTTTTTTTTTTTTCTCACTGAAAGACGTCAGCTGCCCCTCTTATGCAATTAATGTGGTTTCCTTCATCCTTTCTGATCGTCTGTTCTGATATTTTTGCTTTGGTGCTTGGAAATCTGGTGATTAATTCATTAGCGTTGTCTTTAATTTAAAAGTAAATGCCTGCAGTGAAGAAACAGCATGAGATGTGATGTGATCCTTGCTGTCCCTGGGGGTTATCTGATGAATTGTCCGCCATGGACATTAGTCTTCTTTTCTTTTCTGCTCTCTGGTGTACTTTCTGGTGTTTGTCGAATTTGGGCACTTTATTAAAACTACCTTGCTGTTTAACAGTGATTTAGATTTTGGTGATTTGACCTGCGTTCTAATGAACTCTTCTAAGAAACTTTCCTTAAGAAGGCAAGGGGAAGGCAATCCTTTTTCTTCACTTGGCAGAAACTTCATTCCTTGTCTTGCCCATCTTGTTGAGTAAACTGGATTCCCGTCTCATTGTCCCAGGAGGAACCACATGCACCTCTTCCCCATGCGCTTTGGACACCACCGTCACCACCTACAAGCGAAGAAACAGAGCCAGTTTAGGTGGCATAAGTCTCAGCTTGTGGCAGAGTTTGTGGCTCCACTGAGAACCTGATGGTCTCCAACTCTAAATTGTTTTTCTACCACATCTCTATGTGAATCTTTGCTTTTTCTCAGATAAGAGATCCAGAGAAATCAAACCATGTACCTACATGTTCATTTAAACATTTCTGATTCCTCATATGACTTCTTGACCTATGGAACCTGGTTCTGTGACTGTCAGGATGGCTACAGATGCCCCAATTCTTTAATGCAAGAAATTGTGTGCCTATAGATCTGATTGCAGATTTCTTGCTTCATTGTTTTAAGGATCTTTGACCTTTAAAAAAATATCTGGAAACTAACGTATTATTGGTTTTATACCACATAGACCAACCCCCCCCACCCACCTCCATGAGTGCCATGTCCCATTCAGAGGGTTAAAAATGCTGCTCATTTTATTTGCATGGTATGGTAGCAATGACATATTGCAGTTGAAATTTTAAACTCATCTAGGACTTCTACGAAAGGAAATTAGTTTCTTATGTGACAGATATATAACATTTAAAGATGTTATTATGCTGTAAATTCAAACTGTTCTTTTCTAGATTCGTAATCATCTGTCCAGTGGAAGAAGTCACATAAGAAGGTGTAGAGTTTTTAAAAATTCTCTAAATCTTTTACTAGTCATCAGAATACAAATGAAGGCCTTGGTTTTTCCATAGAGGAAAGAAAAGTGTATATTAGACTATATTAGACATTTTCTAGTTTGTCACTCAAGAATTTATTTGTCATGTTCCAGGAGGAGAGGTAGAGACATCCTTTTCTCCTGAGCCATCAGATTTGCCATTAGAATATGTGTTAAGTTCTAGTGCCACACATGTAAATAAAACAAAACAGCAGAGTGGAAACAGTTCTGTGCAGAGGTGATTACTTGAGATCTAGTTCTTGAGAATGAATTCCATTGTCTCCTGTCTACCACTTATTCTATTTCTTACCTTTTGCTTCATGTAAAAAAAAAAGTATGTAAAGAAAAGTCATGCTGCATGTAGTTGAGGTCTTTTTAAAACAAGCACATCATGTCTAAACTATCTGGTAAAGCTGAAATATGTTATCAATCAACTTCTTTCACATTTAAAAGGAGAAAAGAAGGGGAGGAGCAGTGGAGATGGAGACCTTATGTGAAGTTTGAAAAGCTCTAAAGGCCTAAATGCTAAAATGCAAAATGGTTACTGTGTAATTTAGACTCTTCCACAGCTGTATTCCTTTGTGTCATTGAATTTATTAACTTTTATGCCATATGCTTGACATAATCCATAGTACAAAATAATCCAGAAGCACACAGATCTGAATTTGCCATAGATGATACATTAGTTTCCAGCGTACTGTCATTCCTTAGGTTAGTAGACTGGCAATTTCTAAGTGTAAAAGCATTTAATTAGGATTTATTACCCACAATGATTCAAGCTAATGTCTGTGCTTCTTTTTGAGTTGTTTTCTAGTTGAAATGCAGATTTGGAATATTCAAATCTTGAATATGCTTCCTAAAAGAAACATGTTAGTGTAGGAGACTGCTGACCATGTTCAAGCTTCTTTGAGCAGAGAGTTATATGTGAGAGTAATTGTGATCTCTCTCCAAAGAAAAGAAAAAAGAAAACTCGGTATCCCCCCATAGCCAATGTTTTGAAAATTGAATAACACGGCACTAGTATGCATCTTCTTACTCTCAAATAAGTATTCTTTGAGTTGTTAATAGCTGGCCTGTGCAGTTCTTTCACAACGTCAGTTGACCTCATAACATACTAAATTAATGTGTTTCTGGTGTTTAGTCATGAAGAGTAATAAGAACAATAAACATGACTAAAAGTTGGTAGTCACTAATGGGGGACTCAGAAGTTTTGAAACAGATCTCATGTATTTCGTAAAGTAAGTAAAATATTACAAAGGCATTCTGTGACTTTCTCTCATTTCTTTTTCCTTTATTCTCTGTGCCATCTTCCCTCAAGTTTGGGAATGCATGAGAGTTCTATGAATGGCAGCCCCTAGGATAGTAGACTTTGTGAGTGGCATTGAGGACACCTAATCAGAAAATGTCTTCCAAAGAAGGTGATTTTCTTTTTTGTTGTAATATAGTTTTCAATACAGAAGGCATCCCATTTGTGTGTCTGATTTAAAGAGCAGAAAACAGAACAATATGTTTTTCTCTGATGCCATGGAGGGGAGGGAGGAGCCTAAATTTCCTGCAGTTAGTGACTGTGAGTGAAGGGTGTTCTCAGCCGGGTCTGACTGTCCAGCACCAGACAGTGTTAAGCTAATAATTCATTTCTTGCTTCTTATTTAAATCGCCCTCAGGTATGTTTCCTATCTTGAAGGGAGAGGTATATGGTTAAAAAAATTAATAAACAAATAAAGCTCTATTGGTAGTTGGGAGGCCATAGACTGAGTATGGGTACAGACCAAGCCAGTCATGGATGAGAAGAAGCTAACAGAAAACTCCCCATCTGTGGGAAAACATGGAACAGCAAAACCACAGACAGGAAGCAGTGCTAAATCTAAACGAGTCACAGCAGTAAGTTTCAGCAAATGGGAAAGAGAATGTAAGATGTGCTGTTTTTACCAAAGACATGTGTCAGAGTTTGAGCATCGCCGACCGCAACTTCCATCTCTCTCCTGCAGCCCCCATGACTCCCGCGCTGTTGAAAGGCAGATCCCCACCACCCACCTTATTTTCCACAATATGTCCTATGTGATCTATTCAGATCTCATTAAACTGATTTACTGGGCCCGCTGGCTCTACTCACCCTCAGTTTTGTCCTACTTTGTTTAAAATTCGGGAAGTAGGGGGGAGGGGTGGGACATTAATCGCTGCACTAACGCAAACGGAGTGCCAGCTGATTTATGGCAAAGGTTTTAAAGGAAAAGTATTAAGTGTGCTTCATTCCATTTGGCAAAGCCATCCTGCACAATGTCCACAGAAACCCCCAGAGTCCTGTTTTGTAGAAAGAAGGGGGGAAAAGCTCCACCAAAGATGTGCTCTTCTTCTTTTGAGCATTAATTAAGACTGTAAATCACAGGCCACATGAAACAACTGTATAAGACAGAATGTGGATGGTCCAGGAGTTTGGCTGGGCTTGTGTGATCAGTCTGAATCCCTACACCAAAGCACTAATGGGAGGGCAGACTTCAAAGGGCTGTTTTGCCATGAAGGAGGGTCTGCAGCAGCCGGCAGGGAGAGGAAGAGTTGCGAAGTATAGGCACCTGGAAAATAGGTGGTGGGACAGACAGACAGACAGAGGGGAAGGGAGAGAATGAGCGTGAAGGAGTGGTTTTTTTTTTTATGATGACAAGTAAGTATTTAGAGTTTTGGTTGCTAAGTTGGAGAATATCTTCCAAATGAAAGTTTACCTCTATTTGGGGAAAGAAAAATGTTTTGCATATATTATTTTTCACCCACGTAAAATATTCTGTTTTGCTGACCATTCACCATCTCTTAAGACTGAGTTGCAGGCCATTCCAACAAGAGGTAGTTAGCTGATAACATATGTCCCCTGGCATGGGTTTGCAAATCGTGAATTTTCCTACTTAATTCACTGTCCTTGGTGCAAGATCAGCTTTCAGCACTCCTGGAGCAGAGATATTATTCTTTTCCTCAGAGAGCTCTTCAACATTCCTCTTCTATGCAAGAATACATATTGAATACCTGCAATATATATACATACACATATATAGAGATATATATTTCAATCTTCTTTTAAGGCTGGTCAAACATATTTTTTGTATTCAGAGATAATGCAACTGATTGCCCATTGGAGCATCTGCTGCTTTCTTTTCTGGTGGGGCTGGATTTCTGTTGATTTTGTCCCAAACATAGGGCTGACTCAGTACCTGTTGTTCCAATCGCAGGCATAGAAGTCCAAGACAAAGGTTCAGTCCAAGTTCACAGCTGTGGAACAGAATTTTAATGCTGGACCTTTGCTTCATGAGCACAGTATTCTTACTGACATAATGCAACTGAGAATTATATATGATGTCTTAGTGAAACGCTGTTTTCTGTGGTTTGTAATAGTGAACAGCTGAAAGCAACTTGAATATCCAATAACCAGGTTTGGCTAAATAAATCAGAGTATATTCATGTAATAGAACACTGAAACACAGTACATAAATAGAGGCATTAATATAGACGTGTTCACATCATATTAATAAATTAAAAAACAGTAAAATCCTCTCTTGGATTTTGTTTTTCTCCTGAATTGAGGAACAACTGAAGTAAACTGAACTGCACATATTTAAAGTATACAGTCAGGTAAGTTTGACATCTGCAAATACTTTTGAAACCATTCCCACAATCAAGATAGTAAACGTGCTATCAACTCCTGTCCGTGAAGAGTTTCCTTATGCCTCTTTGTAATTCATTAATGCATCTCTCCTTCTGCCACCACCCTTAGGCTAACACTGATCTACTTTCTGTCACTATAAATTAGATTTCATTTTCTAGAATTTGATATAAAAAGAATTTTATAACATGTGCTCATTTGGGGGATTTCTTTGACTTAGCATAATAATTTTTGAGATCCATTAATGTTTTTTTCATGTAGCAAGAGCTTGTTTCTTTATGTCGTAGAGTCGTCCATTGTCTGTTTATCTCTTGATATTATTCTGCCTATAACTCCTTGATATTTTTCTTTCTTTTCTGGTCTCATGGACTCTCACCCTAAGGATACAAAGCATATTCAGCAAGAGACTCTAGGGAACTCACACAGATTTCTTCAGCTCTTTGCTAGCTCCCTCCTACTTGGTTCTTTACCTGACACATTTCAACCAACTCTGGCTCCTTATTCTTTGATATCTGGCACCTTGGCTTAATGAGATGGCCTCTCATGGGTACCTTCTCTTTGCTGGTATCTAGCTGGTGTCCTCAAGCAGAAAGCTGGCGGATTGATGGGAAAGCTCATCCTAGAAGTTTCCCATCTCTCTCTCAAGGGTCACAGTTCTGTGTTGTCTATTCTACATGTGAAACATTTGTATAGTGTAGTTGAAGAATATCTGAAACATTTGTTTCGTAGTTGCAGTACCAATTACTAAATCAGTACTGGAAGCACAAATTCGTGTATATTAATTTATGATATAGTATCTAACATTCAGTGAGAAGGTTCATTTTTTAACTTGTATAATGATTTTCAGAAAAAAGAAGGAGAAATGAATGTTAGAACCTATCATTGTCTTTTATTGCTCAGAGCAGGTACAGCTCTTAATAGTATTCAGTAGTAGTGCTGAATAAGGAGGCATTAGTATCATAGTTCATATTTTTATGGTAGGGAGAAATCTTACCAGCATATTTCTTTGAAATCACCTTTTATTTTTCATTAGGAGCTTTCTTTATTGACTAGAGCACCAACACTAAGACACAGAACAGTTAAAATATTTTCAGGCAGAAGCTCATGCTGCTCACAGACAGAAGAAGCTTGATTTAGGCTGTGCATATAGTTTAATGAGATAGGAGAGCCTAACCTAGGACTTTCTGGGCTTTTAAATACATTCTCCAGTAATCCATGACAGATTCTATAGATTAAAAGCGATCTGCCTCAGAATCATGGAAAAAAAAACATATAACTGGATTTGGAATCTACCAATAACGTACTCAGGCTTACATTTTGACTGGAGACTCCTAGAACATTTCTTATTTAAGAAATTACTTATCTGCTACACCCTGGTAGAAGAGTGGTTGGACACAGTTCACATATATTCCAAGGTCCAGGGTCCTTGTACCAGGACTGATGGGAACAACAAAGATGAATAATTAAATAAAATAAATATACATAAAATGCTTCTTCTTCCCTTCTCTTCCTGCCTGCCTGCCTGCCTATTCTTACCTTCATTCCTGCCTGCACCTTTTCTTAAAAAAAAAGAAAGAAGAGAAATTGCTTGTTACTATTTGACTATACCAATTCCCAGAGGTTAATTTTTTTAAACATTTTATTTTTATTTATATTTTTTAGAAAAGTAGAAATGAAGGCAAGTAGGCCAGCAGACAGGAAGAGAGAGGAGGAATAAGCATCTCTATTTAATTTTTTATTTTGTTGTTTACACTGCTTCCCCTGGGACCTGGGACTTGAACCCAAGGGTATGTGACTTGCTCCTTTGGAGGCAATTGACTTAACCACCACTTCACCAGGCCATGCCAGAGGTTAATATATTAAGTTTAACTCTGCATTCTAATTATTTTTTATTGAGGTAAGCTATATATGATATAAAGTTATGTTTGACCATATTTTAGCATAGAGTTCAGTGATGCGAATGAAGCACATTCATATTGTTATGTGCCTGTCTCTGCCTTCTGTCTTTAGAACTCTTCAGTAACGTACACAAACTGTGCTCCTTTAACGCCACCAGGCCCACCTCTTTCCAGTTATTAATGTCCTAAAATTATACTTTGTGTGCACGTAAAAACATAAACCAATGATTCTCTAAATGCATGAGTATCTTAAGTCATGTAGGAAATTGAAGCTGGCGTTAGAAACCATTGTTACAGTAATACTTGTCCATGTATTTAACTGTAATTCAATCTTCAATCTTTATTCATGTGGCTTCCAGTTACTGCCCAGTTTTCTTTCATTTCACCCTGTAGGACTCCTTCGAGTATTTCTTGCAGATCAAGTCTAGTGGTAATGCAATTCCTCAGCTTTTATATATCTTGGAAAGTTTTAATTTCTCCTACATTTGTATGAATTTGCTAAAAGCAGTTTTCTCTGTTGTCAGTCTTATTGACATTTAGCACTTTGAATATCTGGGTCCACTGCTTTTTGGCCCCGAAAGTTTGATAATGATGGGTCTCAGTATGGAACTTCTTGAACTGATCTTACTTGGAGTTCATTGAGCTTCTTGAACTGTTTATATTAATGTCTGTCATAAAATTTGGGGAAATTTTAGCCATTATTTTGGAAAAATATTCTCTTTCTTTTCTTCTGAGACTCCCACGATACATGTGTTGATCTAATTGATGGTGTCTCACAGGTCCCTTGGGCTTTTTTCTCTTTAATCTCTTTCTTTCTGTTCTTCAGGCTCAGTCATTTCAAGAGATTGTTCCAAGATGGCAAACTGTTAAGATCTCCAGCTCACCATTTCCCCATAGACAAAATAAAACTATAATCATTTAACAACGATGACCTTTGAAAAAGAACAGGGACTAGAGTTTCCACAAAGAGAAGCGACACATGTCACTGCAAAGGATAGGATAAGCAAATCAAACATGGTATGCATTTAAAGCCTGTATCAAGAACTTGCAGTCCATTAAGAGGGATCAGTGATGCAGACCCTCTTCTCAGGACTGAAGGCCTTGAGTGCACAGCAGGTAGAATCACCTCTGGGAACTGACCTGCTAGTGGCTCTAACCTGGCATGGGGGTTTTCTTTGGAGAACAGTAGGATTATGGGTTGCAAAAACACATGACAGTGAGTATGGGTATCTGATCAGTGAAATGTGCAGGATATTTATCTATTTATTTATTTTAAAGGAGAGGTACAGATAGGAATGAAGGGGAATAGGCAGTCAGGCCGGAAGAAAGAGGAAGGAAAGCACTTTTGTTTTATTTCTGTTTATTTGTTCACTCTGATTATTTCCCTCTGGACTTGGGACTTGAATGCAGGGGTATGTGGCTTATGTCCTTTAGAGGCAATTGACCTAATCACTGCTCCACCAGGGCATGCCAGAACATTCATTTATTGAACCAAAAGCTTAAGCGTGGGGAATAAGAGGAATGGCATCCCTGTGATTTGAGATGCTTCTGGGCACTCTCTCCAGGCTCTCTTTTGTCTGTGTGGCCCAACCCAGACTGGTGGCCACCATGTTGCAGTCAGACCTGCAAGAAGCCCACCTCTGCCAGCAGCACACTTGTGTTACCAGATAGTTTGTTCTCACAGTTACAACTGCACTCAGCTACTAGGGCAGGGAGTCATTTCTCTCCAAGGATGGGGACAGGCAGCTGGGTGTGCAAACTTAGTATGGATAGCTGAGCAATTCCAAGATTTTGGCAACTCTCTCTATCTAGGAGGATTATTAAAGAAGACCTAACAGCTTGTGCATCGCTGGGGGCTATTGCTAAACAGTTTTGCATATCAATTCACTACTTGTAATAACTCTTATCCCCAGGCCCCAGAGCTTGTTTTATGCCACTCCCTGCTGGGGCTGTTGCCCAGCTAGATAACTGAGAGATTTTTTCCAATGGGGTGGGGTGTTGCTTTGCAACAAGGACCGCTGGAGGCATGCAACTCTCTCTCACAGTGTCCTCTATAGGTCTGTGGTCTCTCGTGTTCTGGGCCTACACTTCCCGGGTCTCCCTGTGCCTCATTCTTCATGTCTGTGACTCTGAGGGAAACCCTTACATTCTGTGCTAGACTCCAACCCTGAAGGCAGGATTCATGAGTCTCAACACAATACTGGCTCTAGAGCTCCAACTGCTCTGACTGATGTAGAAATCATACAGCAAAAGAAAGCTCAGCATTTCTGGACAACACCCTAGCTCTATACTCTGCAACACGATACCCTCACACAAGACCATTACATCAAGGCAGAGAAGGAAAGCAGGTTAGCCTAACTCATAGAAATAAGTAGAGTACCAAACAGAATGAAGGAACAGAAATATACCCCCAAATGATGGACCAAAATAAAACCCTAGGGAAAAAATCTGAATGCAACAGAATTAAGTAAATTACTTGAAGAAGATTTTGTTGTAACAGTCTTAATGATGCTCACTAAAGTCAGGAGAGTAATGGAGTAAACTATAATAAAGATAGAAAAAATACAAGGCATCTCAGCCAGAATTCTTAGAGCTAAAGAACACAACAGAGGGGCTCAACAATTGATTGGAAGAAGCCTCTAATCAAATCACTGGGCTAGAAGATAAGACAGTGGAATAGACCCAAACAGAGCAGCAGAGAGAAAAAAGAACTAAAGGAAAAGAAGACAGCATAGGATATTTAGGGATAGCAACAAGAGGAACAATATTCACATCACAGGGATCTGAGAAGGAGAAAAGGGCATAAACCTTATTTGAAGAAACGACAGCAGAGAATTTCCCTAACATGGGGAAGGAAACAGATATCCAAACACAAAAAGCTCAAAGAGTTTCAAGCAATAATTCCATTATCCTGTCTTCAATTTTGTTGAAGGCAGGAGTGAAGGTGAGTAGGCAGGCAGGTAGGAAAAAGCTTTTTATTTCATTTTCATTTACTTGTTCACATTGGTTGTTTCCCTCCAGATCAGGACTTGAACCCAGGGTATGTGCCCTGCACTACTTCAGAGGCGATTGACCTAACCCCTACTCCACCAGGGCACTCCAATTTGTTGATTCTTATGCCTGTCCAAATCTGCCTTTGAATCCCTCTAGTAAAATATCTTTCACATTTTAATTATGCTTTCCAGCTTTAGAATTTCTTTTTGGTTTGCTTTCGGATTATCTGTCTCTACTGATATTAATATTTTGCTCCTACATCATTTTATTTTTCCATATCTTTCTTTAATTCTTTGAGCATATTTAAGAGAGTTGTTTTAAAATCTTTGTCTAGTAGGTCTGCTATCTGTTCTTTTTTATAAATAGTTTCTTATGGCTTATTTTTTCTTTTGAATGGCCCATACCGTCTTATTTTCAAGTTATGTCTTGTGATTTTTTTGATGAAAACTGGATATTTGAGTCTAATACACTCCCTGGAAGTCAAATTCTTCCCCTTTTCCCCGGGCTTACTGTTTTTGGTTTTTTAAGTTGTAGGGTTTTCATGAAAAGTATCAGCTTGAGTCTTTTCTCAGTGAATGCCTTTTTCTGGGCATGGGTGATTGCTTTTGAAATGCTTTTGAATGTCCTAGTCTAATGTTTTATCCCAGTAGAGAAAAGGGAGAAAAATGAAGGAGGGTAGAAAGATTTCTGATTCTTTATATCTCACTAAAGTTACATTATTAACCAGATGGGGACGGGTTTGCAATGATGCATATATATACACGTACATACAAATTAATGGGTGTCCACTTCTGTGCTTGAACTTTGTGTCTTACATTTGTGACATGAAACAGTAATCAGCATCCAGAACACAGACCCCCAATATTTAGAGAATGAGGCCCTTATTGCCCACTCCAGTTCCTATAAGCAGTAAGCTGCTTCAGGGACATTGCACAGTTGGCTGCCATGCAGTAGGAATAGGGTGGCCCACAGCATGGTGGTCACTGTTGAACTAAGAGCTGAAATTGATCAAAATTAACTTTAATTTGCTATAGTTTTTCTTGGAAGCTACAAGCCTTCAAAAGACTCCAGGATTCCAAAATAATTTGATTAAACAGATTTTTCCAGTTTTATGGTAGTTTGGGTAGGGAATTGGAATCTCAGTAATTCCTACTCCACCATTTTCCAAAATTCTCTCTCCCACTTCTCATTTGACCACATATTTTATCCTTCTACATGTATTTTTATAAATTTTAAGTAAGAGGTGCATAGAATTCATCAATCCTAATGATTCCCTGCTAGAGAAGATCACATGAGATCATATCTTAAGGCACATTTTTTTTAATGTTTAGAAAATAGTTAAGGTATCCTATTTCTTTCTTACTTTCTTTATAAGTAGACCATAAACTTAGAAAATGCAGAAGTTGCTATGGTATAGGAATTTCCTTTGATTTTTAGGGAACATCTCTATCTCTCAGTTTGTATTGGAGAAGTGGAGAGAGGCTAATATTTCTTGAAAGTATAAAAACGTTTCTTAGAAAAGAGACAGGTTGGGAACACTTCTGTGAGTATAGATTTTATTATATCAAGAATATAAAATTATATTTGATCTGTGAATTAGTAGAAACCTGGCTTGTTTTCTTTCACCTAAGAGAGAAGTGATTCAATTCCAGTTATAATTTCATAAATTTCTCTATTACTTAACATTTATTATAAGAAGATGAATTTTCCTCTCTAGTTTCTATTTTGGTTACTCATAAATGTTTTTAAAACATTGTGCCATCATATCAGACAAGTCTGTATTCCTAAATCCACTCATTTCGGGAAAACAAACATAACCATTTTTTTAAGTTGTCTTTATTTTATAGAGACTGAACTGTAGGCCACCTGGAATTTGCTTCCTTCTGTCTCTCATTTTTCTTAAATTCAAGTGTATAGTTTTGCCTCTGTTATGTTCAGTGAAACAGATTAAAATGTTAATTAAAAGTTAAGGTACACCCTAGTGGAATAGCAGTAGGACTCATGCTACCTTCATTCCAAGGTCCTGGGTTCATGTCCTGGGGCCTATGGGAAAAAACCAATATGAACAATTAAATGCAGTCAATGAAGTGCTTCTTTCTCCTTCCCTTGCCTGCCAGTCTCTGCTTGTGGTATTCCCGCTTGTACCTTTCCTTTAAAAAAATAAAAAAAAGTGGTTTGCAGAAATCTTTAAAAAAATTAAAATAAACTAGTTTGCAAAACAATAGTACTAAATGGGCTAAGTTACAAATCTTTTATCATCTAATATCTGAAATAGATATTTCTTACTGAGACCCCTGCTTAATCAGTTAACTAGTCCTTAGTGGCTTAGTAAGATTGTGCTTAGCCTGTTTCCCCAAAGGGCAATTAGATAGTTTCATTTCCCAGCAGAGGAAAATATCTGTGAAATATCTCAGATTTGTCTACCCCTGTGATTTTCCTATCTCCATTCTTCCCCTGTGCTCCCCAAACCTCCTTAAAATCTCTTCTCCTTTCCCCCATCCCTCAGACCAACACTTTCCAAACATTCCCTGTGTGTTTGGGCAGTGCACAGTGAAGAAGAAATGATTAGGCAGTGAAATGTTTGAAACCCAGCTAAATTCAGGGATTATCATGTGTTTAACTCTTTCTTCTCTTGAACTGCTGGGGCTTAATGGCTTGGATCCATTGTTCACATCTTCTTCACATTAATGAAGAAATCCGAACATTCAGCTCATTTCCTAAGATAGTTGATAGTAACCTACTGAATGGACTTATTTGTCCTTTCCTCTTTGGGACCCTTCCAACTAGACTGCAGAGAACATGGAATTGTTAGAATAAATGCACATGCACATGCATGCTTGCACACACAAATATAGGAACTACACCTCCATCCACAATCAAACTTTTAAGAGAGGGTGTATTTAGACCCTAACAAAGGGATTGAAAGAGTTTTGCAGAGAGCCTGCTTAAGGGTTCTACTTTCTCAGTGATTAAGCTGCAGCCTGAAACTACTCAGCAGAGCGGCCTTTCCAGTTCGTCTGTATCCTATGGGCTCAGTTTTCTGAGTACATTCCTGCTTGTTTTATATCAGAAGGTCATCTGTTTCTTTTCTTTTCTTTTTTTTAATAATTAGAAGAATTATTTTTAACTTGTATTTTATGGATTAAGACTTTAAACTTAATTTCACATTAGCAGTGGAGTGTGTATCCTTCATTACCTTCCTTCATGCTCATGACAGAGTTTTCTGTCATTGTTTTTAAAAAATCAGTTCATATTTTATATCTACTTTTCTCAATGAATGGATGATAGAAATATTTTTAAAACCACTATTACAGATCCAACCTATTTTATATTTACTTTGCATTTGTTGTCATGGCTGTACAAGAGCGTATTCAATTATTCCCTGTTAAGGAGCATTTATCTAGTTTGCTATTTCTTCCCACCATAAACAACAGAGAATTCTAGGAGACGTTATAGTAGCATGGACTCAGACGTTGAATTGCTTAGGTTCTAATTCTGTAATATCACTTACTTTTTGATCTCTGGCATGTATTCTACCACTCTGCCTTATTTTCCTCCTCTACAAATTCCAGGGAATAAAATGATTAACTCCCATGTATCTTTTGCAGCAAAATCAAACCATTGCTTAGTTGTAGGGTAAAAATAACCCTCTCACTTCTTCAGTTGTCTGGTTGGAGGAGAAGAAAGGCAGATCTTCAAGCTGTACATCCTTCTTAGGGGTATGGGATGGGGCTTTCTATCCTGTTTGGAGCCTTAGAATTTTCTAAGTTGTATGTGTGTGTTTTGGAAACGAGGGTTCTGATCGGAATCCCCTTCAGAGTTCCTCAGATCTTCCCTTTCTGTTGTTGCCTTCAGATAGACAAAGCCCAAAGCCTTGGCCCCATCAGCCAGGCCTGCCCAGCCCCAACTGTCCCTTCCTGCTTGGATTTGGGTTTAGAGGGGAGGGCAGCAGGAACACTGAAAGCCATCATCTTTCAGAAAACTAACCACTAGACATGGCTTCATAGAAATATATTTCTGCTTAATTAAAAGTAGAATATATTTTAAATAGACTTTTGGTGCTGGATAAGTAGAAGAGAGCTTGACAGCTATAAAGTGGTATCAAATCCTAGTAACATTATGCAAATCCTGGGATTACTTGTATCTTTACTGGTGTCACCTGAATAATGCTTAATTAAGCAAGAAAAAAGAACGAGAGCATTATATGTTGAATTTTATCTCTTCTCTCCACCAGGTCTTTTAAGCTGACATTGCTGTTAATGTTATTAGATTGCTTTCTGTTACTTTTCATTGTCATTGTTCCCTTGAGAGAAGCTTCTTCTAAATAGCATCAAGTCTGCCCAGTCTCAAAGATATTTATTCACATTGCTCAAAAGTTAGTGTTTCTGGCCTAGAACAGAGTTAGTTGAGTAAGATTCTAAAGTTTAAAAATATCTGAAGCATATCTTTCTCAAGTAATGATTAATAAAGTAATCAGTGCTTTAAGGAATATCAGTTTATTATGTTATTCTTTCATTTTCATTACTTCAAATTATCTTTTTTCCTGAAAATTAAAGCAATACATGGTAATTGCAGAAAATGTGAAAGCTACAGAATAGTGTAAAAATGAAAATAAAGTCATCGGGTGTGACCATAACAGAATAACACAAGAGGTAGTGTTTCTGGCATAATGGAACCATCTGTCTCCAGATTGTGGTCAAAGAGATCTACATATATGATAAAATTCAGAGAAGCAGACATCCTCCCAAAAGTTGACATTACCAGCGTACCCTGGTGGAGTAGCAGTTAGGTCATTTGCCTCTGATGGAGCAAACCACATACCTCTGGGTTCGAGTCCTGGGTCTGGGGGAAAGCAACCAGTATGAACAACCAAATAAAAATGAAATGCTTCTTCTTTCTCTCTCTTCTCATCTGCCTGTCTACTCACCTTCATTCCTACTTGCACCTTTCCTTAAAATTTTTTTTAATTAAAGAAAGTTTTTAAGAACTTCACTTTACTGTATCATAATTGAAAAAAAAGTTTAAAAATGTAGCCCATCTATAATTCTTCCACCTAATGTTATTTAAACATTTTTGTATTATTCATGTTTTGTTTTGTTTCTTTATGTACCACATATGAGTGAAATTATTTGATATTTGTCTTTCTCCTTCTGACTTATTTCACCAAGCATATTACCCTCTAACTCCACCCATTTTGTTGCAAATGAGAGATTTCTTTTTTTTTTTTTTTAATAGAACTGGGTACTATTCTATTGTGTATATTCACCACACCTTTGTTCAATCCAGATGCATTTCTCTTTTATAAAATTAGTAGTACATATTTATGTGTACATTGATTTTAAAAATCTTGAACATTTTTATATCATTAAATATTATTTTAAAACATTTTTATATGCTTGGATAATATTCCATCACAAGATGGACCTACTTTTTTGCTATTCTACTTTGTAATGCGTTTCTCCACCAATGCTTAAAAATTGAGTGTGCACTAAAAATGACTTGTCGGTACTGGCGTTGTCCTCAGAAGAAAATCAACCTTTAGAATAAAGATTCTTTTCTTGCCCTGGGCGACAGCGTTCTGCCTACTTCTGTAACCTCAGCTGATGTCATTCACGCAGCCAGCAGTGCACAGCTCACAGTGCTTTCTGATTTTGGAGAGCCGGAATGCTTCCTTCCAGTCCTGCCTCCACCTCCCTCCCTAGTCCCCAGAACTGACACTTTAAGCTTCAACTTAAGTCACCTGACAGAGTGGTCTTCCCGGTCCACCAGTTTCCCTCCATTCCTCTTTTCTTTCACACAGAACCCCCTCTTTTAAAAACCAACCAACCAACCAACCACTTCCCAAGTGTAGTAATTATATTTTCACATTTGCTTGTTTAATGTTGGTCCCCCCATTTAATGGCAAGCTTCACTGAGGGACAGGATCATGCTGGCTTTGCTGAATACTGTACACCCAGTGCTTAGCACAGTGCCTGGTCCCCTGTTGTGTACTCAATAAATAATTGTTGGCTGGTTAACTGAATAAACAAGAATTCTTATGTTCTAGTAACATATAGATCTAATGATTAGAAAAGTATGTTTGGGGAACTTACATTTAGATTTTAGTATTTGTTGTCAAATTAACTATAAATAACATTGAGATTGACTAGCGACCATCAGTGAATCTTGGTTTAAAAAACAGAGTAAGATTTTCTTATTCTGTACTGGAATGTTTTACAATCTAAGGAAAACCATTTACTCATTTATCTCACTTTTCTCATTTTCAGTTATTTTCTATGTTGGTTTTGTGCCCTACTCTCTTCATTTTTGCCTTTATCGGTCTATGTGTATCCGTATCTGATTATTTTAAGTTACCACTTCTTTGGAACACAAAATCTTTAAAATATTTTTTTCTTTTATCAATCATTTTTACCCTATTGTTCTTCTTTCTTTTTTGTTGTTACCTTTTTTTCTATTATTTCCTTCCACAAAATTCTACTGCTAATACTCTAGACATTTGACTGTCAAGGCTCTGACTCCATCTCATATTCTTTTAACTGTTTGGAAGACTTTTAAGTTGCAATTAAGTAGTTAACTTGAACACTAGATAAAGTTTGGCACTAAGCTGTTGTATGTGGGTATGTTTGTTTAGTTATGTTTTTGTTTAATAAATGACTTGATTTTTTTTTGCCAAGGGAAGCCAAAAGTTAGTTATCACTGCAAAGTGTAAAATAATTCATATCTACAGTAAACATTTGAATGTAGAAGGAGTAGTACTGCTGGGTGTATATCATCAAATCATATTTATCCTTTATTATCCTTTAATTCCTTCAACCTTTTACCAATGGTTTCTATAAATTACCAATTAGCTGATCCAAAGTAGATTGAAAACTCAAAGGTTTGTATCCTTGCTACTTTCCATTCAAATGAGTGGATCAGTAGCATTCTCATCATTGTTAAGCCCAGGTATAAATATGGTAGTCATTAAAGACAGAGTTAAATTAGATTTCTTCTCAAAGGACATCCTATCCACCTAGATAAGAGTAGGGAAAGGAAGAAAGACCTCCCTGATTTCCAGTGAGAATTGGGTGATAACAGAGGGAGTGAACATAATTTTTATTGTTTTTTTCTTCTCAAAATTAAAAAAAAAATAGGTGAATAGACAGATACCTTCAGAAACTTCACTTTCATTTTAAAATGCCTAGGAAATCAAGTGGCTAGAAATGTTAAATCCAAGTTAACTCTTAAAGATAAGATAATTGGATACATTGTAAGTGGAAAATATGGCATCAGAATATTTTTATGTGATTTAAAATAAAAACCTTATTTTTTCTGATAAGGCATTGTAGCCAGAAATAGCATTTCTCAGCTGTCTTTACCAAGGCACCAAATGATTAGGCCAGTAAGACTCCATCTTAATTATGACACTACTCAGGTGAGTGAGAATAACAGCCTTCATTTCCAAGGACGTGTCTGTTGCACAAGTTTCAGGAGGGAGATAGGGATGTCAATAGCATTCAAAACTGGATTAGGGTCGCAAGTCCACACTTTTACTGCTTTCCTTAAGATACGTGGCTAAAAACATAGTTTCATATTAAACTGTTTTTTTTTTTAAAAAAAAAAAGAAGCTAGCACACTTTATTTAGTTTGGTAGATTTTCTTCCTGGTTTCTGGAACTCTGCCCTCATTTATTGTGGCTTATTCAAAACAGCATATTTTAAAGTAATAATTATAGTATAGATGATCAGCAAGGCTAAATATATGCCACACTAATCTTTGTACAGGGTTCTGCGAAATCAAGGCTGTTCTATTTTATTAGTGGCTATAAGTTAAGTATTTTCTGTAAAAAACCTTGTTGACATTCAAGGTATTTTTATGTTAAGAAACCAAGAAGGAGCAAAGGTTAAATCTTTGTTGGCTTTCTTATGGCTATTATTGGTTCTTTCTAAAATGTGATGGATAAAAGAATACTGGGGAGGAGGAGTGGGAGTAAGAATCTATTTCTTTGTGATTTAGTCTGTTGAGGGTACCTGGGCAGATTCAGAGGAATTTGGACTCTTAAAACTCAATATAGTGTTTACTAGGCAAAAGCTAAACAAAATAATTATTAGTGTTCTGGAAAAAGGTTCTAAGCAATAAATAGTCTCTTCTCCCTCACCAAGACACACAAGATAGATGCAGGGCCTATATCAGATCCTCATGGGTGATTTGATTATAAAATATGCTCTGTCATCCTGTACCACCAAATGTCTGTCTGATTTTTGTAGATTAAGCAAGACAGACAGAGAGAGAGAGAGAGAGAGAGAGAGAGAGAGAGAGAGAGAGAGAGAGAGAGAGAGAGAGAAAAGAAAAGAGAAAAAAAATCACCATTGTTGGAGGGAAGGAAAGTATTAGTCTAGATTCTAGCAGAGCTGCTTTAAAGAAGGGGATAAAAAAAGTGCCTACAAAACCCTTGGTAGGCTGCTAATCAGCCTATTCTGGGAGGGAAAAAAAATCCTAATTAATGTAATTTAAATCTGTCAGATCAAACTGATTAGCCTCATACTTCAGCCAGAGTAGAGGGAGCTCAGCCCAGCTCCTGGGTGCCTGGGTGGGTGGGAGTGTGGGGGCGGGCCCGGAGGCAGTCCCAGTCATGGTGGGGTTAGCTTTCAGTAGAAAGAGGTGGTTGGTCTCCAAGGTGATCAAAATAACTTGTCTTTCATTTCCGTGGAATAAGGAAATGTGGACTCCTCTGGGCTCCTCTGGGCTCCTCGCAGGAGATCTGGTTTTCTGGTCTCTTTGCTGGCAATACTGCACCACATGATTCAGGTGGGAGAGGCAGGTCTTTCTGGGCGGTGATGGAAGGCAGGGGATGAGGCCGCTTGTCCTCCTCGTTGACAGCTCCTGAATACAGATGAAGCATTTTTTATCCCTTGGCAATCCTGCTTGCAGTCTTTGGCCATGACCACTGACATACCGACAAGAAAGAGACAAAGGCCATGTCATGTGATCTTCCAGATAGGGCTGTTGACACAGACCTTTTGCAGATCGACATTCTAGGGAAGGAGAGCCGGAGGAGCCTCCGCCTGGCGGTGCTGGGACTTGGAGATCGTGGCTCTGCACTGAGGCAGCCCTGTCCCTGGTCTGGAGGAGAAGTCCGCCTTGCCTGAGTGCACAAGTGAGTAGTTCTTTGAAGTAGGAGAAAATTTTATACTCGCCAAATTAAAGAATGAAGGACAAGTAAATTCAGGGTTCAGAAATTCTCTGAGCTTCTAATTGCGTCCTGAGAGAATATAGTTTCTCAGAGTGGGAAACGACATTCTTACAGTTAATGTTGAAGTTTCAAGTCAGATCATCATGAGAGGGATGGCAGGGGTGAGGTACTATCTCTGTTTCTTAAACTAATAACCTAATAAATGCATAGGACCAAGTGTCCTGGGTCTCCATAATGCTTTGGACACATCGTCATTTCTTTATAACACCTATATCAGAAATACCACAAAAGCTAAAAAGAGTAGCTAATGGAAGAAGGGGAAGAACTTGGAACTTAATTTATTTCCTTAATCTTAAGCATTGTATGGGGGGCGGGGTCTCCCTCAAATTTAATCACCACTAAGCAATATAAGTTTATGCAATTGCTTTTATTTTTGAGGACAGAGCAAAGTAGTTCATTTGGGTTTTATTGGCATAGAACATTTTAAAATCATCTTTGACTGTGAAAAATAGATCTTTGGGGAAAATGTAGACAGACAGACATATGAATAGTTGATCAAAATATACACTGAGAATTGCTTATCTTCTTTTCATTGTGTGAGGCTTACCTAATCATACAAGGGAGGATATAAAGAGGTAAATCGTTGTCACAAAAAGTTGATTGGGACCCTCCAAGGGGAAAAGATGTGTCAGCATCTCCCCTGCAATGCTCAGTCCTGTCATTCTTACCTTCAGAGGTGCTTTTGGCTACAAATTCTCATAATGATTGCTCCATAAGAATGCAAGTTGCATGGATTTTCTCTAACAATGTATAAAGACTCAAGATAAAAACCCTTCAGGCAAGAATAAATCCCACACCACTTTGATGCTTGGTTTCCTCAGAGCTGAAATGCAGCAGCGGGCTGCAAGAACTGAGCAGTTCTAAAAGTTTGGGACATTTCAATTTATTTATTGAAATTGATTTATTCAAAGTAGCAAGATAGTTTTTTTTTAATTTTAAGCTATAAAACTTCTGATTTGATACTCCTGCAGGCAGGAATGGAGGTGAGCAGGCAGGCAGGGAGAGGAGGAAGAAGCACTTTATTCTATCCAGTTGCTCAGCGTGGTCGCTCTCCCCCAGTCTAGGAGGTAAAGGGGCAATCATTGGATGTATATGGACTGTGCCGGCTGAAGGCAGCTAACCTAACTGATATTTTTCAAACAACTTATGCCAGAAATTCTAAGACATAGTGGTAAAAAATAAGTGAGTGGATTGGTGATTTGGTCAACTGCCTCTGGCCAAAGCACCGTCCACATATATCCCAAAGACCCAGGCTCATGTCCTGAGCTGGTAAGAGCAGCCAAGCTCAACAACAAGTAAGTAAAATCCTTTTTCCTCTGCTCTCTTCCTGCTTGTCTACTCACCTTCATTCCTACCTTTCCTTTGGGGAAAAAAAAAAAATGATGGTTACAACTTTTTTTTATATGTTATTTGGTACAAATAATTAGAATTTGGAAAATTTCCTCTCTTTTCCAGACTTCTGATGACCTGAGCTTGGCAGCTTCCAAAAATAACCTCTTGGGAGAAGCACTGAGTGAGTGGAGATGGGGCAGCAGGACCCGGCACTCAGACCTGACCACACTGCATTTTCGTGATGTCAGGAGCTGAGTTCTGTCCACACCTGTGCAGATCAGGCTCCGCCAAGCCCATATTTAACTTAGCCCCCTTTTTGCACAATTGCACAATTTTATGACTCTCTGGTTCCATTGATATCCTTGAAAAAGACAGCTTAGTTCAGTTAGTGAACCTGCAGTAAAGCGTGGTTGCCTGGTCAGCACAGGGTCTTATCAGAAGAGAAATGTGTTTTATGGAATACTGAAGGCCAGAAAGTTAGGGGAGGCTTTTCTCTTTTTCCTTGTTGTTACTTTTTCATCTTACATCAGATTTAACCTTTTGTATTCCTTAGTATCTTAGAGCTCTTTTCCCTAAATGGCAGGGAAATGCTTTCCAATTCTGTCAGTACATGGGAGGAAGCACAATATGGGGGGAGTGAGTTGTAAAGACACTGATTCCAGAAAAGAAACCAGTTGCAGCCCCCAGATTATTGTTTTTACACAGAAGAGTTTGTGACAAATATTGACACCTCTAACTTCCTTGTACCACCACCTTTGGTGGCTGACCTAATTTTATAAATCTTATTTCTGTAAGAACGTGTTTTCCACATATCACTTTAATAAATCAACACTTCCCTTTACTCCCCAGTCTCAAACACACTTTCCACAATTCTGTACATATCAACCTGGGTGGATGGAATTGCTGCACCCCTACCTTTGCTTGACAGTCTTTGGTGACCTCCTCTGTATTTATTTGAGGCTCAGCTCAGCAGGGTCTGTCACCATGCCCTGCCCTGATACTCTTTCCTCTCTGCTTCTCCTGTTTGGCTTTGGTGGCTTCTGTCCCAGCCTGCCTAGGATTGCACAAACATGTTCGTACTATGCCAAATTGGAAGCTTGTGTCCAGAAACAATGTCATTATTTATGTCAGCATCACTCTCAGTACCTGCCACCATATCTGTAATAACTGCCTGCTGCGAGATTGAACATAGGAAAGAATGATGAATGACTGCTGTCCCCCTTCAATTTGGTCTACCATTTTCTTGATTTTTCCATTTATCTTTATTTCTTGTCTTTTTGACTTTGAGATCTCAGATTTAAGTAATCAAGAACTTCAAATACACTCTTGCTTTAATTATGATGCCACTTTCCTAAAGTTTCCTTACAGATTTCTTTCTTTTTGATTTTTAAGGAAAGGTACAGGCAGGAATGACGGCGAGCAGGCAGGCAGGAAGAGAGAGGAGGAAGCAGCATTTATTTATTTTTATTTAGTTGTTCACACTAGTTGTTTACCCCTGGACCTGGGACTTGAACCCCAATGTATGTGGCCTGCCATCCTTGGAAGGGGATTGATCTGAGCTTCCTGCGCTAGGGCAGGGCACTCCTTACAGAATTCTCAAATTGTCTGATTTTTAAGAACTCATGAGAAAAAGCTTACTAAAAGTAAAATAAGAATTATTATATATAGGGCTTGTAGTTTTAATTACGGTTCTTTAGGATAGAAAATATTTTTGAATCCTTTAGGATTGAAGTATTGAAATTCTTTTTTACATTAGTTCTTTATTCTTTTGCAAAAACAGATGAGATAATTTCAGAATAATAAATGGTCATCTTTCTAGACAGGCCAGGTTCTCTCTCTTTCTCCATTTTATTTACCAAGACAATGTCCCTCTCTACAGAAGACTAGTTTTGTGTGCTGGATATCTTACAAAATTACATCTTCAAAAACATAAGAATTAGTACTTAGATAGATTTTGGCCATTCTTCCTCCTGTCTTCCTTTAGGTAAAATAAAGCAAACCAATATACCCACTACTGAGAAATAGAAACACTCTTCAGAAGTTATACATAAAAGAAAATATTTTAACAAGAAAAGATTACGTTCTTTTTGTGCTTAAATCCAGCCATAAATTGTAGTCAGAAAAATTGTGGAAATATATTTGAAAGAGGCAGACTCATAAAATCTTTGCAACCTCATCAATTGGTCTTATTGATACAACCTGGATCAGTTTTAAAAAATCTTTCTAAAAAATTCATATTTCTGTCGTATGTCATATGTCCAAATATACACTATTCAGGTTTTTTTGTTTTGTTTTGCATTCGGAGCTTTTGGCTGTAACTAGAGAGAAACTTAAGAAAAATCAGAAAGCAAAAAAATATTTCCCTTAATTATGCCTGGGAGTAAAATTGCATGGCAACAAGAAAATGTGACATGTAATATGGTCCTTGTTAATTGTTAACTCTTTGAGGTGAACCTAGCTCCTTAAGCAAACATAACTGTAGTGGGAAGGGTCTTCTTTCCCCTGTAGACCCAGGCTTATGGACTAAGCTGGAGGATTGAGGCGGCCTCTTCCCCAGACTTAAGAGAGTGGACTCCCAGCAGGAGGCCTTTCACTGTCTCTTCAAACAGGAAGGGAAGGAATCATGTTACTTCAACTGCTATTTTCACATAAAGAAGGCAGGGAAGGGGGACTGGTTCTGTAAATGTCTTTCAGATCATAGGGTAGTTGACCTGGCTTTGTCAGCTGTTATTTTGCTTGTTTAACTGACCCGTAGTCAGAACAGGTGTGTGGGGTAGCAAAGGATTGCTCAGGATAGCTGGCATAACTTTCTTTTCCAGGCAAGAAGTAGACCACAGCATGGCTTGTCCAGAGACTCTGAAGCCGAAGCCCTTGAAGGGGTAAATGATGCTGAAACCTGAGTTTTCTTTATAGAAGGCAAAAATTAGTTTTGAAAAGGTGAGTAGGTGAACTCTGATGACTGTACTATGTATTGGGAATGGTTTTTCCGGGTAGTAGGTTTGTTTTCTTTCTTATTCCATATGTAAGTTGCACAGCTGAGACTTCTATTAAAATTTAACACTATGCTTAGTGAAATAAGCCAGACACAAAGGGCAAACATTGTATGATTCCACTTATATGAAGTACCCAGAATAGTTTGACTCATAGAGACATTAAGTAGAATAGAGGTTACCAAAGGCTGGGGGTAGGAAGGAATGGGGAGCTGTTGTTTAATGGGGTGGGGATGATGAGAAGCTCTGGAGATGGAGAGTGAGATGGTTATACCACAATGTGACTCTGTTAATGCCGCTGAACCATACGCTTTAAAATGGTTACAACAGTAAATTTTATGTTATGTGTGTCTTAGAATTTAAAAGATCAGCTGTGATAGATATTGTTCGAAGATATTTTTCTTAAAAGCAATATCAAAAGAAACTTGTAAAAACTTGGTTTCATGACTTATTACTGTGATTGAGACATTGTGAATTATTGTGTTATCTTTTAAAGTGAGCTGTGCATTCTGGAATACCTTTTACTCTATGGAAAATTTTTCACATCCTATGTTAAAAGCATGGTCTTGAATTTCTAGCTAACAAATGCCTTTTCTATCTTTTATGCTATATGAGTTTACATTTAACAATTCTAAAACTATCAATTTGATGTTCATGAAATATATTTGACTTTATCAGACTGTAGCGTAGTAAATATCTAGCTTATAAAATTCAACAATTATTTTGGAAAAAAAACAAACCATTATTTCAGACTCTTCCTGGAAGAAAGACTGTCTCCCGGTTGTTAACAGTTGATGCTGCCTTTGATGGAATGGCAAGTATACACCCGAATATTTCTTTTTTAAGGCAAGTGGGCCAGGCAGGGAGAAGGAAGAAGAATTTCATTTATTTTATTTAGTTGTTCATCTTGGCTGTTTTTCTAGGCCCCAGGTCATGAATTGAAGACCTTGGGATGTATGTGGACTATGCTGTGGGCAACTAAACCACTAGACCACCAGAGCACACCCCAAACATTTCTTAAATAGGCTTGCTTAAATCATCTAACATTAGGCATTTCCTGGTGGAACAGCGGTTAGGTCACTCTCCTCAGAAGGAGCAAGCCACATACCCTCTGGGTTAGAGTCCTGGGCCCAGAGGGGAAGCAACCAGTGTGAACAACTAAATAAAAACAAAGTAAAGATGCTCCTTCCTCCTCTTTTGTCCTGCCTGCCTGCTGAACTACTTGCTGTCATTCCTGCCTGCACCTTTCCTTAAAAAAAAAAAAAAATTCATACAAACTTTAAAAAATACACAGCCATCATCCAGAGTTTATTAAAATCAATATATTGTCATATATTTTCTACAACTTTACTACTTAAAGTAATTTTCAGAGTCAAGTTTTGTTTTAACTAAATTCGAGTCTTAGAATACATTCAGTCTTTTTTTTTTTTAAGGAAATAAATGAGTGCAAGCAGGCAGTCAGGCAGGCAGGCAGAGAAAGGAAGAAGCGTTTATTTATTTCATGGAGTTGTTCATCCTGGTAGCCTCCCTAATCCTGCCTCAAATCTGGGTCCTTGAGATGTGTGTGGTCTATGTTGGTTGGAGGCCTGGACTTACCCACTAAGCCACCAGAGTGTGCCAGAATAAATAATTCAGTCTTTTATTCAGTTTAGGGAAACTTGAATGCAGTTTCACTTCCTGCTGCACCTGATGGTTTTATTGATTCCAATTTTTAGGAGCGTGATCCACAAGCTTTGCATTGACCACCTCATTCTCTGCTCACTCTCCCTTTCCAGAGAATAAATGGCTGTTTGCAGTCTAGATTTAAATCTGTAATCAAAATATCTTTGAGCCTGACAATTAAGATCTCAATGAAAACTGAAACTCAATTGAAAATTAAAATCAAAATAACCAAACTAGAAATGAAGTAGAAATGCTAATAGTTCATTCCTTTTGAGTACCTTCTCTACTTTATGTATTTTTCTGTGGTTTTTTTCTTTAAGAGAAAACCATTGAGATTCAGACTATAAATATACAAATATACTACTTTATTGTATCTTGATTCTTTTAACTCTTGTAAATATACTTTTTATTAGCACCTAAGGACACTTAGAAAACTTTAAAATGCCAGTTCTCTATAAAGAGGCTTCGTCGTTCTCCTTGGGATCTAGTTCTTGAGGAAAAGGGTTGAAGTTGAAATGACGTTCTCTGAACTGAGAGAGGCTCTCTGAATAAAAGAATCTTGGCTAATGTTCTCTTTTATGGTTTATTTTAGCAGTAATGCCGTGCCTCCCCCAAATGTTTACAATACTCTGTTTGGGTAGAAAGTTCATGCCTTCAAGCCTCCATCCCCTGGTTTACAGAGTGGTGAGCTAGTTTGAATGAGTGTCTAGAGTACAAAGGTTATGAACTACTTGTAACAACTTCCAGCATAAAAGCCCCTCGGGGGTTTCACTGCAGAGCATGATCATTAGATTGGTCTCCTTTTTTCATGGAGACAAATTCTTGCGTCAACCATATATAATCTGCTTGCAGTCATCAGTCTGCCCACTGTTTGGTGAAGTGTTTGACCCAAACTGATGTCTCAAGATAGTTATTATTTGATGACAGCAGGCAGAGAGAACAAGATCATCTTGGAAAATGCATAGATATGTTTAAAGAAAATTGAAGGAAGACACAAATGCAGACGTTTTACAGAAAGGTTTTAAAAATGCTTTTTGACTTTGAGTCAACGATTTGTCTCTTGATTCTTCTCAAAAGTTAACTTTAAAATACTGTATGTATATGTCTGGTTATGCCTCTGCTCTAAGTTAAAAATTGAGTTGCTAGTTTTTTCATTTCTATCTGTCTCATTTAAAACAATTCTGAATTCTATGTGTATTTTGTGGGATGGGAGAAGCGTGTGCTTAGTGTTTAGTTTTCTTTCACAACGTCCTTTCCACTAAAATAATAAATTCTGTGATGCCCTTTGTGACTTAGAAACTAATATATGAAAGACATGGACAAGTCAGCCTAAGATCATTGTCAGATTAGTATATAAGCTTTAAGAAGATAAAGACCATCTGCACTTTAACTTCTTCAGAAAGGACTAAGAAGAGATACATGCATCTGAGTCTATTCTTTTATATGATGCAATGAACTATAGCTGTACTTTTAAGGGGAAAAGATAGAGAAGCTTATATGAGTGCTTTTCGAAGTTGTTTTTTGTTTGTTTGTTTTTTCCCCAAGGTATACATTTCTTTCATCTTTATGGAAATCAAGCATACATGTTCCTTTATAAGCAAAAACACACTGCTTCCTGATCCTTTGACAGAGGGGATATGTCTCTTTTGAATGTGTAGTGACGACACGGTTTTTGATATTCCCAGATACATCATTTTACTCAAGAGTATTACTACCACAAATACTAGCACTTGGTTTATACCCTTGGAACAAATATATCGAGATGATCCATTCTGCTGTGGGATGTGTGACATGGGTTTCATCAACGAACAAGCCCTTCTCAGTGTGGTCTGTCCTGGGTTATCAGAGGCAAGAAGGATCCCACTCCGAAACCCAGCGTTAATGGGTTGGGACTCTGCTTACCACACCCAAACTTCTCCCCATTCCTGAGTGTTGGCACTTTTGCTGAAGGGTTTGTTGCAAAGTATGGCTCTTCCCACTTAACCCTTCTTGATTCAAAACATGCCACTGAGTTCTGGCTCATGACAGTTCAGCAGTTAAAAATCACTACTAATTGAACCTCCTTGGTCCTTTGGCTGCTAAGAGACTGGGCAGGGGTGAGTCCTTCAGTGGATATAAAATAAAGCCTTACTTTGCAGTTAGGTAAGACAAAAAGAAGACATGTGGCTTCTAGAAGAATATTTTGTCTTTGATTTAGTTGTAGCTGTGTGAACAAAATACTGTCATTATGTGAGGAGGATACACGTATGTCCCACGTTTTTATATACATGAGACATGTTATTTATCTGCTTGGGGCCTGTTGTGTGATTAGCCATCTGGTTCACTATTATAACTCGTTCTCTATGCATCGCTTGTGTTTTAGCTGTTTGTTAGAGCATTTAAAATGGAAAATGTTTGTCATTTGAGAGTCTGAAATCTTAAAAAAAAAGAATGGAGTATGTATCCGCTGAAAAGCCTGTGGATTAGATTATCAGCACAGTTAATACTTCAGGGACCTTGTGTCTCCCTAACTTGCCAATATCTATTTGTTGAGTGCTGCAAGAGTTTGCTAATTAAACAGTACACAAGATGTTTTGAGCAGAAATTGTGGACATTTCACCAATTGAACAATTTATTGCTGCAGTTGAAAAAAGTTGCTTGGTGTTTATTAACTAACTTTTTTGCTAAGCTGATAGAGAAGCATGAATCCAGCTCCTGGCCCCTGACTAGATTTTTAAAGGGTCCCTAGTCATTAATGACACTTGCTGCCGATGTACCTACCCTAATTTTTAAGACATTATCATCACTTTGCTGAATTTGTGAATTTGGATGAAGACACCCCCCCCCCCACTCCCCCCAATGAAAGTGCTGTGTATATGAGGAGAAGGGTTGGGAGAGAGGCTAAGAACAAACATCAACTTTTTCACTCAAGGAAAAAAATATTGTTTCTGCTATAAAGGTAGAAATTGAGGTTTTTAAGATGAAAAGAAAACCCTTTTGAGTTGAAAATTTCCATATCATAATTTTTTACAGATGAAGCTACAAAGCAGTTTTATTTCATTAGTTAAGCACAACCTTCCATCACCAACTCTTTGTTGTTACAGCCCAGCCGGACTTAGGCTATTGGCCTTCCTGCTCTGATGTCTGGAGAGGAGCCCTCAGCCCTGAGAGGGAGGAATTGGATTGGGAGCCACAGGTCCTAGGGCAGTTTCTGGCACCCCACCTTCCCCGCTCCTCCCGCACAGGTGATTTGACATGAACTAATTGACCATCCTTAAAATGCAATTAGTAGGAATATTAATCTAGACCGGACAAGGGTGAAAAAACCCTGGCGCTCGCCAGATACCATATCTAATCCACTCCAATGCGTACAAACTTGCGTGGCCTTTAATTCCCTCTGACCCAATAGCCCATTTTATCAGCCACACATGAGCCGCTCCTAAGCAACGGGTGAAGCTCCTGCAAAGGAAGTGGTTTGAGTCTGTTCGCTCTTTGTTGTGGTCAGCCGAGGGACTACTCGTGCTTTTTAATTAGAGGGGTGGGACCAGATTCTTCTTAATTGCTATTTGAGCTATAATGCAAAGCATTTAAAGAAGAATGATTCTTTAAAAGAAATTCATTTACGTTCTCTCCTTCGTTTCATCCCTAGCTGCTTCCTTGAACGACTTATCAGTTTTACACTCTGTACTTAAGCCCTCTTTCAAAACAAATTTGGCGTCACTAGTTCTGAATTCGTTTTTGAAGAAATAACTCTGCTTGTTTGCTATTTAGCTTGAGAAGGTGCCTAACATATGCAAGGCCCTGGTGAATGAGACTGCAGGGACACTGGGTGTGCCTTTTGTTTTCCAAATGGAGATTCAAATGTGCCCACGAAATATGAATGCAGCAGTGCACATTTAGAATAGCCAGAAAGGGTTCATCAGAAATTGCAGACAGCTGCTTGGACTAAGTAGGACTTATCCTTAGAACTAGACAAGGAAATTTGTATTTCCTGTTTTAATTAGAAGGGACTTTCACAACATAAGAATAAAAGGCATGGTTTGCCCCAAAGACACGCATCTGCTTTATATAAAAATAAATGCATTATAAGTGTGAGAAATTGCTTGAAGATGGCCATGATATTGAGAATATGCTGTGTATTTACTTTATAGTCATCTGAGGTTTTCTTTTCCAGTAAGGTTAAGAACCTCAAGAATTTTTATTGAGTGGTTAGAGAAAAGCATGTTCAAGTACTCTTGTTAATATTATATTTGTACAGAAAGGTGAAAAGAAGCCTTTTGTCTCACACACCTGAAAAGTATATTCACATAAATGCAGGTTTTTTTTTCTTGTAGACCTTGAGAAGAGGCAGTGTTCCTTAATATTGTACCACAATTGTTGGTTTGGGATGTACACCGTAGAGAGTTTAAGTTGATAGGAGTGTGCATGCGTGTGTGTGTGTGCGTGCCTGTGCGTGCGTGTGTGTGTATGCGTGCTTGTGCATGTGTGTGTTCTAAATTTGTAGGATAATTTATTGCAACATTTTGATTTTCTTTTTCAATAAATCAACTTTTCTTATATCTATGCCAGATTCCTTGTTTTAAAGAAAAGCATGTCAAAGAACCATTGAAAATCATTTGGAGTGACAGAAATCTAAACATATCCATATATCTTTTTAAATGCTATTGGGTGTAATAATCACTCGATCCTTACTCTAGAAAACTCAAGTTTTTATTCCTATGCCTTTTTATTCTAATAAAGTGTAGCTTAAACCTTAGATTATGTATCTTTCCTTTTAAATATATAGACATAGTTCAAAAGTCAAGAGGTATTCTTTTAAATTCATAGTTCAACTATTGCTATTCAAAGTAGCTAGAATATGAAACATATTAATTTATAGTTTCTCTCTCTCACTCCATGTCAGTTCCTCGTAACTTTCCCACTTGGAAGAGGGACCCCTCTTGATTGTCTAAGTTTACATTCTTGAAGTGCTTTGTGATCCTTCCTCTCTTTGACTACTCCTTCCATTGCATATACACTCTACCAAATAATTACCAATATTTGGCAAAAGTTCTTTTCAACTCTCAGTTGATTCTTGGAATACCCTCAGGACAAGTGGTTCTGACCTCTGTTTATTCCAACTTGAGCATTCTCATTCAAGTAACCAGCATATTTCTCTAGCTCCATTTCATAATGTCAGTGTTTCTGTTTAGATACCACTGTGTAACATGTCCCCTATAGCTCAAACGGCTAAGGCACAGATTGTCAAGGCCATGGACCCAGGTTCAGGACCCAAGACTGGGAAAACAAGCAAACAAGCAAACAAAAGACAAACGAATGAACTAAAAATTTTTTAATATAAAAAAAAAAAAGAAATCACTGTGCTCAATGAACCAAATTTAAATTTATAGAATTCAAGTTCTTCATCTATTCATTCAAAAGTTATTTCACCCAACAAATATGTCTTGAGTATCTGCAAGTACCAAGCATTGTTCTAAGTGCTGAGGATACATCAGTAAAACAAATAAATAAAATTAATATGATAAATAAAGGCATTCTGTAGCCCCAATGGATATTACATTATAAAGGGCGAGGGAGATAAATCAATAAACTAATGTGAATTCAAATATTAATAAAGGACAGTGATCATGATAGTGGAATAGAAACAGGTCTAAGGGCATAAAAGAAGGTGAGATATAGGGTGTTATTTTGGGTAAAGATAAACAGAAAATGTCTCTAAGGAGGCAGCATTTGAGTATAGACTTAATGAGTGAGTGATTATTGTTAGGTCTGCTGGAAAAATACTACAAATCAAAGGTGGGAATGAACTTGTTTGTTAGAGATTACAGTAGAAAGACTATGGTTAGTGCCTGGAGAATCAGTTAAAGAGTGAAAGGAGATAAGATTTGAGAGTCAAATAGAACATGGAAGATATTGTGTAAGGAAAAAGTTTAATTTCATTCTAAGGATGATGGAAAGCCCTGGGTCAATTTGTTCTTTGAAATGAAATGATCTGATTTATGCAACACAGAATCTTTTGATGTCAGGCGATTAATAAAGGGTAAAGGACAACAGAGGGAGAAGACCAGCTAGAACACTTTCCCTGGTCCAGGCAAGAAATTATAGTAGCTAAGACTAGGATGGTAGTGGTAGAGATAGTGAGATATAGTTGGAGGATTTGGACTATATTTGAAAGGGAGAGCCAGTAAAAATTGTTGATTGGATGTAGCAGAGTAAGAGATGTAGGGAACAAGGAAATTATGTTACTGATGACTTCTAAGCTTGATCTTGGTGATCAGAGGTACTATTACTGACATTTAAGATGGGGGAATGAGCAGTCTGAAGAGGAGAAAATCAATTCTGTTTTGGATTCTTACATGGGTATGAACATAATATGTCCAAATAAAGATGCCAAGTATGAAGCTAGTTAGAGAAGTCTGGTACTCTGAGGAAGTGTTCCAAATGAAGGTCTACAGTCAGATGCTGCAATGTAGATGGTTATTTAAATTCAAGCGTTCGATGATAGAACGAAGTCTTATGTCACTCCAACTTTTTAAAGAGTAAGATAAGGATCTAACAAGAAAATAGAAGCACTAGCTAGTGAGGTAGGAGGAAAACAGAAGGAAGTAGTACTCTGAATTTTCTCAAGGAGGAGAATGATTGTGACAACTCAGAAATAAACAAAATGAGAATTGACTGTTCATTTGGCAAATGAAAGTCACTGGCAAACACATGGAGTGACTGCAATGTGATTATGGGAATGAAAGTTTGATTGCAAGGAATTGGGGAGAGATTGGAATGAAAAGAAGTAGAGCCTGCAGCTATATCTAACTCTTGAGTGCTGGAGTAAATGTGATAGCAGAGGGGGCATGTAGTTGAAAATCATGCAAAGGAGGATGGATCATAGACTGGAGCTGGGTGATAAGAGAAGTCAGGGCAGAAGGTAGATAATCTGATGTGACTGGAAGGATTTTTTGAGTCGGGATAGTAAAGTCAATGTGGTAGACTGAAGAGGAGGAGATTTAAGAGTGTTTTTGGAGAAAGTATACTTCATGGCATTTGACCATTAAGTACACTCCCAGTGACCAAGCTGAGAGTGAAAAAGGAAAAAGATCAGGTGATAGCAAAGGCAACAAAAAGTAGCAGTAAGAAAGACAGTGAGCCATGTGTGAAAGTTTTTGGTCAGTAAGGGGAATGAACCAACGTGGTCTATGAATGATAGCAATGAGCAGAAGTATAGCATGTCACATACTTCGAAAGAACTGGGGTTGCAGTGGAGAAAAATGATCTAGAACCCCAACCCCAGTACCAAACCTCCTGCTTTTCTTTTTGGTTTCCAACCCGTGTCCCCAGATTCAGTCAGAACATTTAAATGAGTCCACAAACCTGGACAGAATGACTCCCAGCAACTCATATCTGCAACCAGGATGACCGTAACTTTCCTTCTGACTGAATTCATCTGCATTGGAGCATGATAATTATGTCTTATTGCTCATTCTTATTTCAAATATAGCTTCAAATATAGGTGTGCAATTAGATTCTGAAATCCTCTACTTTATTTCAGTTATCTCCAGCAACTAATACTATGGTAGAAGGACACACTATTATTTCTTGTTTGAGTTTGGGAACTTAATAAGGAAATTGAGACACTGAGACATTGAATGATGGGCTCAAATCTTTCAGCTAATTAGGGGCAGAGGTCTTCATGCATTTCAGAGGCAATGGGAGACTTTAATGATAACCAACAGGCAAATTCAAAAAAAAAGCAAACAAAGCACCCAGGCCTATCCATGATCAATTTCTGCTTTAGAGAATGAACTTAGATTTGCCCAAGGCCTGGAAGTGAACAGGAACTGAAGCACAGTTAATGCATATATTCAGGAGAGACTCTATCCTAACAGAAACTAACAACCTCTATCATTTTGCTTATTGGAGTGGCAAGGATGAAAATAGCTGGAAAAAGTGAGCGTAGTCAAGGGTGGGGACGGTGGGAGGACAACTATCTGTGAAGCTGTAGACATCTTCATTAGGGTTGGAGAGAATGTAGGTCATATCTGCTAAAATTAAAAACTACATGTACTGTTTTTATAACTCTCAGGATATTTATAGAGAGGTTCTTGATCCTTTCTAATTTGGAATTAGCTATATAATCTTGTCTATGTATTTTACAGCTTTTCAATCTTAAAATATTTTTTTGCATCATATATTGGAACACATCTCTGTAATGTGCTATATTTCTTTTTATTATTCTTTAAATCTAAAGACCAAAGGTAACTTTCTCATTATGCTATAAAGTTTATTTGAAATTTAAATTTTTCTTCTCATGGAGAAAGAACATGTATAAGAAACCTTTCCTTCGTGAAGTTAATGCATAACATGACAGTTTATATCCAGAAACTGATTTTTCTAGTCATTTAAACTATAAAATGATGGGAGATTCATATCCATTGCTCTCAATAGCACTGTCAGCACATTTGTGTGTGAAAAAGTAGAATCTCACCAAAGTAACTATTGTGTGATGTACACAAAATAGGTTGGCTGCCTCTGACCATTGCTAAGTCTGAAAAAGACTTGATAGGGAATGGCTCGAATGGAAGATATTTTTATACGGGAAAAGTTGTGAATAGCTTCAAAACCTTTTGTATCTCCCCATCTCCAACCGTCTAAGTAGCTCGCTGCTGCTCAGGGTGCGATGGTTGCTTAATGGAAAGGCTGCTAATGTGTCAGGCTGGCTGGTTCTTCCCTGTTGCCACTAGCATGGTTTAGTGGGAGACACTGGAGTTGAAATGAATAATCACTGCTGACTGCTGTTTTTAAGAACCAAAGGAAACGCTAGCCCCCTCTGCTTCCACACCCCCTACCCAAAACCTAATGAAGATGGATGGAGTCCCTTTTCTGCAGAGGGTGAAGAGGATGCCCTCTGTCTGTAATAAGAATGGTGGGTGACTCCTGGGAACCCTCATATGCAGTCCTTTCCTCCTGCTGTTTTCCTGGGGCTTCCTGACTGGCTGCTGTTCAGCTCTTAAAACCCCTACCTCCGGTCAGGCTGAGGTCAATGTAAACTAACTCACCACCTCCTTTCCAGATCATTCTTCAACTGGCCAGAAATTACCAGGGGAAGTAGTAGGTTTGGGTTTGCAAAAACTACCCTATACACTAAGTGTTTGCAATTATTTTCACAGCTACAGGGCAGATAAACTGGGCACCAGCTAGTACGATCTCATGTTGGAGGTTCCCTGACCTTAATCTGATTTCTGTCTATAATTAATATCCCTTCACTCCCCACAAAATGGGCAGGCACATTTTAAAGCAAGAACATGAACCACTAACATGTGAGACATGAATTTTCTCCATATTTTTGGGTAGTTAAGAATCAGGTATGCTGGCCTGCTCTGTGTGAAAGATGTTTATTCTAAGTTATAACTTCACATGTAAAGATAGTGAATTGATTTAGCAAGTCCTCATTCCTTGAAGAATAATCTCTAGAAAATATCAAAAGTAAAAAAGAAGGCATAATCTCCAAAATGTTTATTGGTCAATTCTGGAAATTTCATTTTAAGTTGACATTACGCTAAATCATTTGTTAGTTTTAGATTCAAAAGAAAAGAAAAGAAAAAACAAAAACAAAACAAAACAAAAAACCAGAGTGAATAAAACAGCCGAGAAGGGTAAAAGGCAGAAATGTGTCAAGAGCCTTTGTGTTGTTATTTTGGTTATTTTCCCCCTGCTATGCTAGTTTTATTTAAATTTTCTTTCATGTGTCAAGAGTGTGACTTATGGAGATTAAGCTATATTCTGTTTACTTCTATATATTTAACAAAAAGCAGTGGCTTGAATTTAAAGCTGCCTTCGAGAGAGCAAAGCTCACTTACTTTGCTAAGGGTAGCAATACCCTTATATTAAATTTTAACCTAAATCTAGCATCTGGAATGGACCTGACTACAGGAGGAAATACATTTCTCTAAGATGAAGGGAGAAACCACTGTCCTGCCTAAAAATAGCTTTGTGTTTTCCACCAGTTAATATCAGCTGGAGGTAGGATTAAACAGCAGTTGTCTAGGAGAAAGGGACGATAATTGAGTGCGACTATTTCTTTGGAAAGCTGGCCCAGGTGGCAAAAGTTAAGTATCGTCATTCAGATAAGGCCCCAAAGAAGTTTGTGTCGATTCCTGGCTCTTCTGCAAAATGTCCTCTCTGGGTGTTGAGTTGTGGACAGACAAAATCCAGGCTTTTTCACAGCAAGGGTCTTGGTGAGGTATTTAGATAGCAGGGGAGCTGTGGATGTTTTGCGATGGGCCCAAGTACAGAGACTTGAAGAGTATTTGCCAATGACTTGAATCTGATGATTTGACGAACATCTGTGTAATTCTACTTCATGAAACTGGTGAACACAAGCAGTGCAAGAGTGAGCACTTGTCTTCTGTGAGCATCCAGGCAGCGCCAGTTATCTTGACGTCAGTTAGCAGGAAAATTCTCTCCTTTGCCTGGCATTGCAAACGTAAACCGGGTCCTGATGCTTCAGATGTTCCCAGAGCTGGTTCTCCTTAGTGAGAAGGAAAGAATGCGCACTTAGGCGAAGTTCTCACAGATGCTCAATGGAAGCTAGCATTGATCAAGAAACTTTCCGCTGGAGTGGGGCTAGAGGGATGACAGAGGGTCAGAGCTTTGGAGCCTCACAGAGACGGGGAACGGTGCTCTCAGCCTCCTCACTGAATTGCTCTTTGCACTTGGGACAGTTGCTTCACTGAGCCACTCTTTCCTCATCTGTAGAAGAGAGCAGCTTCCTGTTGTTAGTCTATTTGGTCCTCAGGAGGGCCTCAGCCAGGTAATCCCTGCTCTTGATGGGGCTAACCTGATAGAGGCTGCAGGAATGATCAAGAATCCCAGCAGATCTAGTCTCCCCTCCAGTACGCCTGGAGGATGTCTATGGCTTTAAAGTCTTTTTATCAATCTCCATATACATACATACATATATACACACACAATGCACATGTATACATATATACACACATGTGCATATGTGTATATGTGTGTATATATGTGTGTGTGTATATATATAATTTATTCAACAAGTATTTTGTGAGCAGATACTGTGTTTAGACCTACCAGCACACAAATCAATCCACAAGAGCTAGTCCCTAGACAATAGTACATTTTCAGAGCACAATCTATAATTTAGCTCCCTTTATAATGTCTTATGCTGTTAATAAACCGAAGAGTGGTTAAGTCTTGAAGGAGGTTATAACCAACTGTTCAGTTTTTGTTATATGTGTCATTAGCATCATGCAAAATTAGCAGTGTTCAGATTATCATAATCATACATCAAGAGGGCTACACCTTTGCTCTACAAATTGTTTTCTAAAGATTTTTTAAAATTTTATAAAAGTTCACATGTGATGAGGTTGCCTACTCAATAATGTCACATTTATATTGTATAAAATGATTATAATGTCTTGTGTAGTTTATCAGTTTTTCTTAAACAAAAATTGGGTCAATAGGCCTTCAGATGAGAGGTTAGGATAAAAGGAGATTGAGAATTCATTGCTTCCATAAATTGAGCCTGAGACTTCCAAAATCGGGAACTGCCTGGTAATCCTAATGGATTGACTTTCAAAATTCCTTGGATTTGACCTGATGGACTTGTCTCTCTGGGGCTTAGCCAGATCCCTACAGATAGATATTATGGTTTATATACAGTAATTCCAATTAGTGCAGCTGTAAATTTAAGTCTATTGTATTAATATCACATTGAAAGACCGCCTTGCTCGTGTCAGTGGAAGCAGAGCCTGTCTTTCAGACGTATTTAGCAGTAAATCAAAGATTTTTGATTAGTTGGTGGAGAGGCCCTTGGAGAAACAGCTTCTTAGCTTAAACATACATTGTCTATACTTTCCTCCTGCTCCTTCCAAATGAGACAAACGAAGGGATTCTGTTCATGGTCATTAATGGGCAAGCTTTGTTGGGGGCTTTGTTCTTAAATGGGGGCTTTATCTTATCCCTGCTGGATAAGCCCCTCCATGCACTCTTCACCTGTCATATCTGTCATACATTTAATTCATCACACTGGTAGATAGGGTGAGCTGATCATGTGGAAAGATGGGAGGGATCTGGGAGGACAGCTTGGTTAACAACAGTCGTACAAGGCAGTCATACAACTTTATCATCAAATCATCAAAGATGATTACCAGATTTTAATAGATTTTTTAAAATAAAATTTTAATCAATTATGTAGTTTAGGAAGGAGAATTTTCTGCTTCGTGAATGTCCCTCAGAACTGGTTAGATTATAGAATCTAGCATTTTTGAAGATAGGACAATAAAATCCTTTTTATTATAGGAATCCATATTAAAATGAGATGAATATTCAAAAATTATTTTTATTATAAAAGTAATGTTAATTTAAAAATATTTTTTAAATGCATAAAAGAAAATATTTCCACTCATAGTTAAAATTGACTATTAATATTTTATCTATGTCTAACCGTTTTCATTTGGATGTACAGATACACTTTCCTGCTAAAAATCACTTAGGTGATAGCAACAATAAATTCAAGTATTTTCTCAGTTCTTACATGTCTTTGCAATACTGTTATTTATAATCAAAATGGAGCATACTTATTGTAAAGTATTCTAAGCATCCGTGTGAACCTGTATTAAACACATTGTGCGCCAGACCCTTTTCTGATGTTTCATGTTTATTAAATGACAGTGTCTCAGTGAATTTACAGCAATTATTATCTTCATTTTGAGGATGAAGACTAAGCACAGAGGGTGATTAACTTGCCTAAAGTCAGACAGTATGTAAATAGTAGCAACAAGTTCTTAAACTGGGTAGAATAACCTCAGTGTCAATTCTCTTAATAACTACCCAGAGCAGCCACACAGAATTTGCTTATATAAATAAGACATTTAATCTATTCTATATTGTTGATCATTTAACTTGTTTCTAACTTTGGTGTGTACTATAAGTAGAGTTATGGTCAGTAACCTAGTAGGTAATGCTCAGAATGCCTCCACAATTATTTCCTTTAGACTAAATTCTACAAGTGTGATTTCTTTGTTAAAATGTGGGTTTGCTCCTTCAAAAAACTAAACAGAGAATTACCGTGTGATACTTCATTTCTACTCATATGTACCCAGAGGAGTTGAAAACAGAGACTCAGATAGTATGCTTGTATGCTAATGTTCATAGCAGTATCATTCATAACAGCATAAAAATGAAACTAATACAAGTTTCTATCAACAGATGAATAAACAAAAAGGCATATACAAGTGGTAATATGGATGGATAAATAGAACGCTATATCAGTGTAAGGAAATATTAGTCTGCTATGAAAAGGGATGCCGTTCTGGCACATACTACATATGGATGAACCCTGAAAACATACATTATGAGAAGTGAAATTGCTAGATATAGAAGGACAAGTGCTAAAGTTTCCACTTATACGAAAAACCTAGAATAGGCAAAATTCAAAGAGACAGTAATTAGAATAGAGGTTATTAGAGTAAAGGGTTAGTGGGAATGGAGAATTAGTGTTTAATAGGCATAAAGTTTCTATTTCAGGTGACAATGTATTGGAAGTAGATAGTGGTGATGGTTGTGTAAAAATAAATTAATGTCGCAGAATTGTACCCTACAAGTGATGAAAATAGCAAATTTTTTGTTACGTGTATTTTGCCACATTTTTTTCTTTTCTTTAAGGAAAGACACAAGCAGGAATGAAGGCAAATAGGCAGACCGGCTAAAGAGAGAGGAGGAGGAAGCATTTTATTTTATTTTATTTTATTTTTTTCAGTTGTTCACACTGGTTGTCCACCCCATGCCCCAGGTCCAGGACTTGAACCCAGGGTTATAAGGCCTTCACTCCTTCGGAGGCAATTGAACTAACCCCTAATCTACAGTAATTTTGAAAATGTATGCTGTTTGTCAAAGGATTCAGAATCAAGATTTAGCATAAATTGAGCAACTATTAATTACCTTTCAATTTTAAATAAAGTAAATATAATTCCATAATAAAAGTCAGTTAATATTAAGTTAATTAGTTTTGCATGAATGAATGCATTCACTAGTTCAAAATTCAAACGGTGCCAAATGTGTACAATGAAAAACTCCATATACACCACAAGCCACCCAGTTCTCTTCCTCAGAGGCAGCAACAGAGTCTTGTGGAGCCATCCATGTGGATATGTCTGCATAAATCCTTCCTTTGCACATAAATGTATCTCAGTGACGCATTCATTTAAATTTGTATTTATAGAAACTGTTCCCACTGCACGCGCTCTTGAAAAGCCTGATTGAAGTTTCTCTTTCTCATCCATTGTCATATAATTGAATGCTGTGGTTAAACAGGGGTTTGGGTTGAGAGACAGGCATCCTTGCCTAGAAACAGTATAGTTGGGGTGTCTTTCCCAACTCTAGGTAGAATGAGAGCCTCATGTCGCTTCCTCCAAAGAGAAGATCAACAGGCATTTTGTTTCCTTCAACATAAAGAAATAGCCATTATCCTCTCTAGTTTGTTTTTCTGACAAAAATAGGCAATTTTTTTTAGAAATTTGCATTTGATGAGCATTCTCTATTTGGAGACTGTGGTCAGTGCCCTGCATTTGTCCTTTATTATGTCAAAATGGACAGACCCTTCCTCAGCCACAAGTGACATTCCCAACATTCACGGATCCTAATGCTTGCCAGGGAGGTGGCACCAGTTGCCAAAAGGACCTAGCTCACTTTTCCTCTCATAAAATGAAGGAGGAGATGGTCTATAGAATCTCTCCTAGGATGCAGTTAAGAGTTTATTAACGTAGCACAGGTTTCAACCAATCAAAAATCACTAAACAAATGCAACTTTGAACAAATTCAGGACTTGATTATGTATAACTCAAAATAATGATTCTGTTTAAAATAAGTAACATAGCAGCTCCTCGTAATGCATACATGAAGATGCTAAAACTACCTTATGATGCGGAGGTCTTTTTGAAAATCAAGGTGATCAAAAATCGTTGATAGAATAGTTCCAAAGTTGTTACAGGCAATTCCAAATGATAAAAGGAAGCATCTTTAGATTTGAGGGAAAAATATTCTAAACTTTTTCTTCCAACAGGGAGCGGTATCTAGAATGCTCTTTTATATAGATATCAGCCATGGAAGCAAACCAAACCTGAGTTAAACGACCAATTTATAGGTCACATTGTATCTGACTATACCGTAGGAGTCACATTTCTCTCTTCTAGTTTGCTTCTCTCCGCTGCTCAGATCTACGGAGAAGGAGAGACACGCTTCGCAGACGCTCTAAAGTGACGCGTGCCAAACACGTGCAAGGTAAATCCCCTAATTCAGTCCGTTCTTCCAGCATTCTCTGGCAGGCGGCCAAGCCAAATATTTCTGCTGGATGAAAATGCACTCTGGTGCACCACACTCTGCGCTGGTTGTCTGACTTCCGTGGAAGGGGTCGCCTAAGTGAGGAGAATGGGAAATAAGAAATCAGCTTCCAAACGCCCGCTGTATGTGTTTTCACCTTAAAAGAGTCCCTAAGCTATTTGTGACCTGTGAGTGGATTAATTTAGACTTGAAGGAAGGAGAAAAATTAGAAAATAGATGCAATGCAATTCTTCTCTCTCCCCTCCCAACACCTCCTCCTCAATTTATTTTTAATGATTATCTTTCAGAATTCCGAGATGGCTGTCATTTTATGTTGGTTACATGTTTTTTAGCTAAATCAATTTTCCGAGGCTGTTACATTTGGTGGACTAAGAGTCCCAACATGTGGACCAGTGGGGAGTGCGTCAGATGGGGATTATAGTTAATTGTAATTTTTGTCAAAACTGCTGACTTCGTTATGACCAATTAGAAGAATAGATCTGGGAATCAGCATTCAAATATCCCTTCTTAATTTGTTTTATGCATTTTTCTTCCACAGAAAAGACATCTTAGTAGTGGTTTTCAAAAGAATACCAATGAAATCATATCATTGTACAATTTTACATCTCACTTTTTTCAACCAGTGGTGTATCCTGGGCATTCTTTCATATCACATTTATTTAAAGCCCTGTTTAATGGTCACATAATACTCATATCATGTGTCCATATCATGACCTATTTATCAATTTCTGTCAATATATATTCAGGCTATTTCTATTTGTCATAATTGTGCATAACATTGCAACTAATATGTTTACGTGACTTTGCTCAATTTATTTTCTTGTCAATGTATTTCTATAAGTATAATCATTTGATCAAAGATTATGAATCCTTAAGGCTTTTGATCTATATTGCTAAATTTCTTCCCATAAAGGTTATGCCAATGAACTATAGTTTATAAATATCTGGGCATTTTCATTTAGCTTAAATTTTCAAGAATTCCATGTTTGTTTGTTTTTTTCTCCATGTAAATGTTGATGGCATTACTAATATTTGAAAAATCACCCTGTGACATACACATTGGACTCTGGCTATGTGCTAGGCACAGTGTCCTACTCCAAAGAGCAGTGTTTCCTACCTTCAAGTATTTCTTAAGACAATTTCTCAGATGATTTCTTTGATCACGATTTATAATGAAATCTGAGCACTCTACATGAAAAATGCATCTTGCTCTAACCATCCACGCATCTTCTAATTCAGAGAATGAGCAGAATCCAGTGAGATAAGAGCAGAAATATAAAGACCAACAAAAGATTAATACAGGAACATGACAATACTGCCCCCATTTTCAGTGGAATGTAGAATTCTGAGTTGATTTTCTGGTGTCGGGCACTGCATTGGCGTTTAGCAGTCCGCTCTTGGGTGGTGGTTTCCCTTCCCAGCCACAATATTCATCCATCACTGTAATTAGGGGCACAGTCTGTGGCCATAGACTCAATTCAGCCTAAGTGACCCTGTAAGCACAGAACTCACATCTTGGCCTGATTGCACCATTTCTTTACTAATCCCAGAGGTTGATTGTCTATTACCTGATGGTGAACCCAAGACATACAGTCAGATGCCATGCTTGTGAAAGTTTCACAACCACAGTACCTTTCATTTGCTAGAAGAGGCTTAAGGAAGACAGTATTTTAAGTGTAAATATCATCTAGAATATGGACATCTGATTGAGAAAAGCAGTTGGTTCCCAGATTGGCAACACATTGGAATCACCTAAGACCTATAAAAACTAGTGCTGCTGGCTCCCACACCAGCATTCTGATTTCATTGATTGGAAGTATGATGTGAGTGTCAGGATACTTTAAAGCTCCCAGGCCATTCCAGTATGCAGAAAAGTTCAAGGACCACTGGAGACTTTTGTGGAGCATATTTTAATAATCTCTATCAATGTGTTCCATTTGTTGATGTCCTAGCCTGGGCTTTTGCATTTATATCCACCCATAGACATCAATCTTTACCTCCTGTGAGGAAAAGTTCACCTTTGTGTGCCTCAGCTAGTTCTCTGGAGGTAGCAAAAGAGGAGAGAAGTGAGAAATAAATTCACATTCTCAAAGATAACGGCAATTAATTTTGCCTGAAAATTATTCTGCCAGCATATTTTGGAGAGTAATACATGGTTTTTAAGCAGGATTTCAGATGATAAATGAGGTCATTCTGGGAATTATGACCTTCCCTGTCCTCTCTGCACTGAAGTGTAGCACACAAGTGTGCATACCTCTCCTGAAACGACAGTATTTCACATTCCCTAAGCACTACTCTCCTACTGTTGGTGATAGATTTTGAGTATTGGTCCAGTGTAGGGAGGGAGGAAAGGGGGAAAACAAAGAAAGGGAACAATTCCTACAATTATTCTGTAATCCAGCTCTAATAAAACTTAAGGCCAGATAGCCAGATTTCAGCATGTCCCATTCAGAGCCTCTGCCCAATGTGTGTGGCTTCTTCTGCTGTCTGTGGTATTGTCTGCGTGGGGGAGCTGGGAGACAACCTTCTAACATTATGTCATGAGCCCGGAGTAAATGAGAAGAGAAACATGGTGGGGCGGATTTAGCTCTTCCCTGGAAAGGGGATGGTTTCAATACTCCTCATCCCACACAGACTTCCAGGGGATGCTTTGAAGGGAACCTTATGCCAGCAGGGCTTTGAGCTTCCCCGGAAGACGCGGCCTGTGCTGTGTGCAGACTTCACTCTGGTGGGCCCGGAAGGGGAAGTAGCAACGATAAAAGGCAGAGTAGAAGACATGAGAATTGACTGCTGGCTGTTTTCTTTGACATGAGACAACAAACAATGATAAAGACATTTGTGTGCCTGTGTGCATCTCTACCATTCTAAACTCACAAATTCTCTTGACTTCCTTTTGATTGCATACACTAAGGGCAGTATTAGATCAGAGCAGATTGTAATATTTTTTCAGTCTGATAAATGATGAAGCCATTTCATGTCCAGGTCTGTGAATCATCTGAGCAAAGTTAAAATGTACAATGTGACAAATGCACTGATTTTCTAGAGACCTAGTGGCTATGTATCTTTCTCTTGTTTAAAAGTTTTTGGTAATGTTTAAGTTTGTGTGAGGAGAGAAAGAATTGCAACTTAGTAACAGATTTCAGCAGACACATTAGTTCAGCCACTATATGCATTGTACATGGGCTCACAGGCCAAGTCCTGAGGAAGGTACCTGGCTCTAGAATTGACCCGCGTGCAGGTCCCACTTGCTTGTCTCCATCTTTCAGAGCCAAATATGACTTAAATCCAGAATTTTTTCAGATTTTAGAGAGGTTAATTGCATGAATAAAGATTCAGTGAAGTGTTCTTATTCAAACATTAGTGTTTCTGCAGCAGAAAACAGCATAAGAGTAAAACTAAGGCAGAGGCGACAGTCTCCAGTCAGCAGCTATGGGAGCCGTGCAAGGCTTAGGGGAGGGAAGGGCTGCAGGAAAGCTGTGATTCAGAGTGATAATTCTGTGGCAGCAATGATGATGCAAATTGAAGAGGAGTGAAACTGGAAAGGGAGAAAGCAATTAGAAGATCATGGTAGTATGTTAGTGATGACAGCTGATCTATGGTGGAGGGACCAAAAAGTGAAAGAAGTTTCCATGTTTAGACCTCTTTGGATTTAGGAATTACAGATAAAATAATATAGGTCAATCTATTATTAACAAGGTGACCAAAATAAAATTACTTTCTCTGTCTGGGAGTCAGTTTTTCTTCCCTTTCTGAAATTAAGAAGTTAGATAAGATTTCTAGAGGTTGTAACTTTCCATGGGTTGAGCATTCCTGAATTTCAGATTCAAACTGCCAATTGCTTACAACATTTAATAGTTTGAAAACACATAAATAATGTGTGTTTGATTATTGCTTAAATAAAAAAATGGCATGGTGTATACACTTTGGAATAGGCTATAGCAATTTAAAATGATGCAGGCATGCCCTGGTGGCGTAGCAGTCTCATGTCCTGGGGCCAGGGGCAGGGGAGGGGGCATACCAAAATGGAACACTAAATATAATAAATTATTAAATGTTTTCCTTCTCTCTCTTCCTGCCTGCCTGCCTTTACTCACCTTAAAAAAAAAAAAAAAAAAAAAAAAAAGCAGACGTGGGAAGATGTTCGCAGTACTTAAGACATTATAAAGAAAAAATAATACTTGAATAGATGCAAGAATCTATACGAAATGGTTAATAATCATTGTTTTCTTGGCATTCACTTAGTAGTATGAAATAATAAACCCATTTAAACCATCTCAGTTATAAAATCTTTTGTTGAGGACTTGTGTTTCCAGAAAATTTTACCCTGAGCACTATTACTTATATATTAAAATAAAGAAATAATTTATTTTTAAATGTGAGTTTTTAAAACCTCTGTCAGGTGAAGATTTCCTTTAGTCAAGCACCACTGCTGATTCAGTTGCCAAGTCGACACTTAAGACACAGCTTGAATTCTGCTATAATTTGTTTTTGATATCAACGATTGCATCCCAGATAGCTTTATGTCTGAAAAAAGTATTTTGTATATTTGATAGCGTTTTAACTAAGCATAAGTTTTATAGTTTTGATTATATTTCTTTATCTTCGAAATAATAATGTTCATTTTACGAGTCCATCTTTCATGTTTGCTAATTAATTTTTCGTGACTCAGAGGAAATGTCAACAATAAGAAAAAATTAACTATTTTTAAATTGCAATTCTTTCTTGGTTCTTTAGATTATTGGCTGCTTCAAAATAACTTAATTACCCAAGTGGGGTGGTTTAGAAATATTTGATGATTGGCTGATCACCCAGAAGTGCTGTAAACAGCTAACCTCTTCTTAACAACTTGCTGCATATTTGTATATTCTCCATGACCTCTGTAGAACACTGACTTTGTCCCCCATCCTTCCCTAGTCTCCTCCTCTCCAATAGTCTTGAAACTTTCTGCTTATTTTCTGATTTGTATGCTTTATCAAGAGTTGTTATATTGGTTCCCAAACTTGATTATGCTGTTATAATTATACAACCTAATTCAATATGATGCTAACCAGTCAAGTTATAAGTATTAAGAGTTACCTCCATTAAAACCTGTAGAATGCTTTGGAAAGATTTGGTAAGTACTAGTTGGAAAATATTGTAGTTGAAATACGTGTGGGTGAAACAATTATAAAATACTGATAGCAGTGATGTAAATCTAGAAGGATTTTGCACCCAGGTTACTTGGACTAAAAGGCAGTATGTGGGTCATGGAACGGCTTATGCAGACGAGGTATTGTGGACTAAGATGGAAGAAGTTTATTCTCAGAGAGGTCTTGGTCCTCGTCAAAGATGGAGAAATTAACATTGATATAATGTAAGTTTTAAATGTTTATGGTTAGTATTTATCATTTTATGAGTCTCTGATTTAACTGCTTGTGTAATTTAAAAATATTGGTCCTAATTGCATTGACTAAGAACATATCAACTATATTGACTATCAAGCAAATTGGAGGAGGGGTAAAATGTAATTTTCTACATCATCATAGAATTTGGTTTCAGTATACATCAATAAATCAATTTTCAAAACCAAATTTTTGTATACCAAGTCATATTTTTAAGTCAAGGACAGTTTGCTATTTAAAGGACTCTTTCAGTTACTTCTTTCTAAAGCCAACAATTTTCAAAAATCCTTATTTTCTGCACTAAATTAGATTTCTGGAAGCTAAAGTAATATTCTAGCCATGGTTTTAAACATGCCTTTTCACCAGTTCGGTGTTTTTTGAGAGTATCAGATCTTTTTTTCCAATGATTCTGTGTCATTGAGAAGAAAACATAATACTTAGTAGCAATGGTTTCTTAGGAAATCCAAGAGATAGCAAAGCTTTACGTAGCTTTTTATTAACCAGTAAATGCCCCCAGTTCTGATAAGTTTCTTCCCTAGTCCTCAAATTTTGTTTGTTTTCCTGTAGGAGTATCTGTTTTAACACCCTGAGAGTTTTATTACTGTCAGATGCTCATCAGGACTTCCACTGGTAGCGGAAAGGAGACAGTACTTTTAGTTGAATGTACACTTTCCCTTTTTAGGTTGAATTGCAGAAAATTCCTTTTTTCTTCATCACCTTGCTCTTCTGCCAAAAGTCAAGGGAGTGGTACCGACAATATAGAAGTCACTCAGGTGAAATCAAAGCATAGAAAACCGCAAGTATGTTCTTGAAGTGTTATGTGGCATTAGTATTGAATAACAAGCAAGAGTGCACGTGTGCTATGTTTTTGGCATACAGAAAAAAGAATTTATGTTGTAATGACTAAAAAAAAATTAGGCTGAAATCCTCATATTTTGTATAGCAGGCCTTCAGAAATTGGGTAGTGTTGATCATGTTTATATCAATCTGCCATTTAAAAAACACATGGCAATTACTTTATTAGTAGAAAACAATGAGACATTGTCTCTGAATCATTTAAAACTGTAACATGGGTGTGCCCCAGTGTCTTATTGGTTAAGTGCGCTGGGCATAGTACATGAACATCCATGGACTCAGGTTTGAGACCTGGGGTAGGGGGAAATAACCAAAATGAGCAACTAAATAAAAATAAGTACATGCTTCCTCCTCCTCTCTCTTACTGTCTGCCTACATGCCTGCATTCCTGCCTGCACCTTTCCTTTAGAGAAATAAAACTGTAACACTAGAAAAAAAAATCCAAATTAGATTAATTAGATTTCTGAAATAATGCATGACAAAGGCATACTGCTTAGTAAAATGTAGCTGAAATGCAATGGTAATTTTAGACGCATTACTTAAGATGGGGAGCTCTCCTACACACAAATGGATTATATGCAATATGGTTGCATAACTTATTTATCTTTGTTTTAAACTGCTTTGCACATCCTAAAACAATTTTGCAATCAGAATTATCAGCTCACTAAGCAGCAAGGAGTTTGTTTTGTTAATTGTTCTTGTTAAACCTAATTACTGTGGGGTGGAGTGACTATGAAGGGGAGGAAGGCTGAAAGACTGGCAGAGGAAAATTTTCGGAAGTACTGGACCCAGTTCTAGGTTGCGCACATGGGCGAGAGTTGGCAAAAGCAGACCCCACCAGAACTATATAAATCACTTTTGCTTGGAAAACAGTAATGTGCGTTTTTAGTGGGTAGACTTATTTCAAGTGCTGTTGTCAGAGATAAGTTCCTCCCTTCCTACATAAATATGCATGTTTTTCAATCTGGTTTCTGGCCCAGAACGTTTTTTAAAATTCCAAGAACCAGGGCGAAACAGCAATGTATTTTCTCTAGAAAAGGAGAAAGAATCTCAAGAGCCTATCACAGTGCCTCATTCACAGGCGGGACTTGAAGCCATTTTTAATCCATTCATTCAGTGCACATTACTCATGCATCTAATACACACCAAGCACTGGATGTTGAGTGCTGCGTTTTCAAAGATGCCTAAATTTACTTACAGCTCATTGGGTAGAAGACCACAGAAACAGTCTCGTTCAGTGTGAGGCCTTCATTGGTAGGGCATGAGCAGAAAAGTGGCACAGACAAGGAAACCGTCTAGACGCACAGCCCGGACCATAAGCCAGGGTCCACCGCATGTCCAGTACCGCGGACTTTCCCCGGCAACTTCCTCACAGTCATGCACGGCCAGAAAGCGTACTGCAGATTGTCAGTCTCTTCTTTCCTAGTCAGGACTTCAGAAATTAAAACCGTTTCCAAGAATGTTCCAAGCCAGGGATGCATGTGTTAGTTTCACTAGCATAACCATGTGAATCGTCATTTCTCACTCTTTTTCGTTGGTAATGGAATTTTGGGAAACTTCTCCTAAGGAATAGAGGGACTTTATCGCCCAAGAAACCTTTTCTTCAATCTGACAGAAACTTTTTATATCAGTGTAAGCTCATTGTCAATGAAGTAGAGGTCAATAAGAAATAAACCTTTGATTTGTTTAAATAGATTCGAAGTAGAATATCAAGATGAATTGGTGTCACTTGTCTGATGAATGAAAAGCCTTAGGAGACAGTGAGTTAAGCCGCGAGGTACTTGTGATTAGTCCTTTCTTGCCGGTAAATGTGTTTACTTTTTTCCACTGGTATTTATACTAGTTAATGTGTCGCACCAGATAAATCTACTTCCTGAGTTCATCTTTCAGCTTGTCCTCCTCTCTTTGGAGCTGACAAATGGTTTGAGTTTGACACAGTTATCAGTGGACTCCCTGCTGGGGGCTGGCAGCCTCTTGCTCAGATTACTGAAGAGAAAAAGTGAGTTCTCTGCAGTATTTTGTTCCTAGTTCCCCTATCTAGAGGAAGGTGCATGTCTCAGGACAGATTCAGAGGACTGTGAGGCATTTTGTCTCCAGTAGCACCCATGTTTTCAGCCCAAGTGTTTGGATTGGCGGAGACAGGCTCCCTATTGTCTCCTGGTAGGTTCATTGAAAAACTGAATCAACTGTGACACAATCTTCCATTCTATCAGGATAAAACTCAGGTTTTTTTGGTAGCTGTTTTATCATACACCTGACCTGAAGGACATGGATATGCCTGATATTTGGGAGACACTGAAAAAGCCTGTTCCCCAAAATGTTTTCACTTTCAGAGACTGCTTCTTTTGATAAGGACAGAATAGCAGGTAAATGCCTTTTCATTTTATATAAATGTTCCTCAATTTAATGTCCATTCACACTAATGACAGTCATAAACTTAAATTAGACAGCATGAGAAACTTGAGTGGATCAGGCAGAATTAAAAATATTATGTTTTAACTTAGTATAAAATTGTTTAAATACTAATGGTATTTAAATGGAGGATGGTATAATACACCCTATTACCTAAATCAACAAGTATCAACTTGACAACTGGGTAGTTTCATCTATACCCCAATTCCATTCCTGATGATTTTGAAGCAAATCCCAGAAAACATGTAAATTCCTCCATAAATATTCCAGCATATATATATATATATATATATATATATATATATATACATAACTGAAATACAAGGGCTTCTTTTAAAATGATCAACAGCATGCTATCGTTGATTGTTGGAATTCTTGTTAATTCCAAGCCTGTATTTTTTTAAGGACAGATTACTACACACTGTTTATGCCGCTGAATGTGCAGGGGTTGGAAGAGATGAATCCATAATGATCTTTTTCAGCATAAAAATATAACGTAGGGGCCAACATTGATTGCAAATATGATTTTTCTTCCTTTGAAGATTCTGGAAAGAGCACTCACATGCAGGCAAGCACCACACTGTCATTTGAAATTCTCTTGCTTAGCTAAAGTTACATGCTTTGGGGGAATTAGTTGCAAATGAACATTTTGTTCTGACTGCCTGCTGATGGCCACTGTACTGTCTGAAGTAAAGACTGCTCAGAGACGGAGACTGTCCTTGCCAATAATTTATTAAACACAGGTTCACTGTAGGAATTATAATTTATAATAATAATACAAGCCAATAGCATACAGGATGTCTCTTTTTAACAAGCCAATAAAGAACTAGTACATCCCAACCAATGATAGATTAAAAATGACACTATTGTTTTAGGCAAAAAGGAAGAGGGAAGAAATTTAGTTGAGGTGTATCCCTCTATAAGCTGGTTTTTGGAAGAGGCTGTTGAGTCAGCCAAATACTGATTGATGTCCAGCTGCCCTTGAAAAGTCAAAGTCTCTTGTTGCTAGAGCAGGAAGCTAGCAGAAGGGAGACACAGGTGTTGGCAGGCAAGATAACCTCCTTCACACGGCTGCTGCATGCTTTCCAAGTGGGCAGAGTGCTAATGTCTAAGGATTTCGGAGAGCTATTTGCATCACAAAGGATAGCTGCACCTAAACTGAACATTTTCAATAAATCCTTGCACATTTTTGGAATTTAAAAGTTTGCAAGTTCCTTAGGTCAGTCTCTCAGGCCTGTGTTAGATCCATAAACATTCAGAAGCACTAATTTGATGGTGTCATACTGCATATGCTCAGATCAATAAGAAAATCCTTATATCCAGCTTCAAAATAATTTCACCAAGACAAGTTATTAAAAAGTTCAAGCCACAAACAACTTAGTCCAAAACAAGCTTTCCAAGAGTGAATTTGAAACCCGAACAAGTCAGTACACAACCGCAGCATAATGAGACGTCAGCTGCAAAGGGAATCACTGAGGCATGGACTCCACACACACACCAGCACATGCAGACTTGGCAGCTAGCAGTGATCTAGCCGCTGAACCCTCAGTGTGCCTCCAGCCACTGGATGACCTAATGCAAAGTACAGTTTGGTCACACAGGAGCATGAATGGCTGCTAGGGTTAGTGAACAGCCTGAGACCCCAGAGTCAATGATTAGGGTACAGCTTTTCCTTCTACCTCCACCCCACATCCCAACACCATCCTTCCTTCTCCTCCCAGACTGAGGAAGACAAGAAAAGTAGAAGAGGAAAGGGGTCCAGATGGGAAGAGAAGAAGGCTGAAAAGATCCTGTAGAAAGTAGGTCAGGTATCTTGGAGATTAGAGGAGCCAGGGACAAGTAGGATACAATCAGGAGGAATTAGAACCGCAACCAGTAGCTTGGATTTATCAGCTTTAATTGTCTATTGTCAGAACAGAGGATCATGGTGGCTGTCTACCTCCTAATACTTTTAATGGACCTCCATTGTGGGATTATCTCTCCTAAAGACAGTGTCTGTTCTTTTCAAAGGAACTGGTGGGAAGCCAGCCTGAAAAACACTGAGCTGTTGCTTTCTCTGTGATTGGTCCCATTCTAGGGTAATACACTGCTGTCCTTCTGTCCCCAGGGGCACACCTGCAGGGGGAGATGCCTATTGAACCCTAAGCCCTCTGCCCCAGCTTCCCAGTGTGGACCTGCAGGAAACAATAGACTGTAGATGGAGACCAGATAAGCTAAGGCTGTTGACTTCAGAATCTCCACACTATCTGCTTGTTAAAAGGTTTCCTGGCTTTTTCTTAGTCAACATGAGAGTTTTTCAAAAGATAAGGTGTCTATTAAGTGAGGTTTGCCATTGTGTGACTATTGCCTTCTCTTTCCTTCATCACCTCTCAACCCCTCAGGCAGAGAAGGCATTTAAAGGACCAGTCACCCACTGCCTCCAAACCCAGACCCTGAAGTAGGCTGATTTAATATTAGACTTGCCACCACCAGTTTAATGTTTAAAAGTTCTACTCCAGGTGTCTTTCTCTCTCTCCCCTTTCCTAAAGCACATGTACCTTAGGCCCAGTAGGTGCTTAAGGACACATGTTTGCGATTTTTATATAGAAGCAGAATTCTGGCCTCTGGGAGTTTGGAGAACCCAGCTCTTGGTTTGCTACCCTCTTTGTACAGAGTGAGCACCATGTGTGGGGGCTGCATAAACAAAGTTCTCCTGCCATGGAAACATCCTTGTATCCAAAGGAGGGCCAGGAGAGAGGACCCTTCTACTTCTTGGCCTCAGGCCCTCTGTTTCCTCAGCAGGAAAATGAGGTGTCTGGGTGGACTAGACCTGTGGTCTTCAACTCAGGTCACATACTCCATCCCCCTTGGAGCAGAACTGTGGGGTGGGGGCTGTCTTTCTCGCTTTACGTGAATGACTAAGGTCCTACCTTCCCCACCCACCTCCTCTTTCTTTGGTAAGAAGTTTAAATAATTTCACTTAACTTTGTGATTCTGTCTCTTCTCTCATAACTCATCTACACACATACACATTCAGCCTCTGAAAATCTTAAATCCCTTCCAAAGGATGAGAAAAAATGGTCAGTTCTTTTTTAAGAAACCATTCTTCCCTCCCTGGACCTTTAACATTCTGTGTTTCAGGAAGGCACACTGTCGCAGTTCTGGTCATGGGGCACTTTTCCCCCTTCTGTGGGGTCACTGCTGTTACGGTATCAGAGCAGCTCCTCTGGATGCCTGTTTATGCTCACTCATCCTTTCACCTTTGTTTTGAAGCCAACTGGCCCTTCTGCATCTAAGTCTAGTAAAAACACTGCCATCTACAGCCTCCCCTTCTCTTTCCACCTTCCATGAACCCCACTCTCTGGCCCCTTCCGTTTGGTCTCCCACTGACAGGTCACCCTTCTCTGGGCAGAGGTTCTAAATGAGGAGAGGCAGAGAAAACTGGGTTTCAGAATGTGTATCTTTCCTGCTGCTGACAGTTCCCCTATGTACAGTCCATATTTTGTCTCTGTCCATTTTATTTTATTTCTTTTACCCACCAAATGTAAGATTAGGAAATATTTTCTGGGTTGAGAGATGATCTGTTTTCCCATGTCCTTCCCCACAGCCTTTTCAGAAATGTAAATCCCTCTCATCTCTTTTCCTGGATATTTGCTAAAATGAGAACACATTGGGAAGAAAAATATTAGAAACCCACCTTGATTTCCCCACAAATTATACAGAGATGATTATAATTGCTGGTGAGCGTGTGTGTTTTTAATAAGTTGGTGGATGTTAAAATCAATGAGTACTTTAAAAATATATAAATGATTTGATAAGAACACAGCCATTTGTTTGAAGGGAGGGTTAAAAAAAAAAAAAACACAGAGATGGGACATTACCCAGGCAATTCTGTGAATCCTGAGAAGTCATGGTGTGGGTTTTATAAAGCCCTGGGTGGCACCTATCACATCTTCATTTCTAGGGGAAGGAGAAATCTCTACATTGGCTCTTCAACTTACTGATTTAAGAAGTCAAAACACTGACCTCATTTCAAAACATCCACAGCTCCCCAGGATCATCCTCCCAAAGATGAGGCCCTGAGTGTGTTTGTCTAAAGTGTTGGGGTGGTGAGCTGTGTCATGAGAAGGAAGACTTGTGCTATTTTTAAATTGATGCAACACATCATTGAAACATATCATGCACATATCACACCAGTGACACACCTGCATTGTCACAGAGCATGTGTCATGCATGCATTCTCTCTCACTCACACACACACTTGCTCTTCTTGTCCGGCTGTAGAAAAAGTCAGCAGCTAGAAAGCTGAGCCCAGGGATCTGGGTGGAAAAGTCTTTTAAAGTTTAAAACTCAAGTGTCCTTCTCTTTCTCAGCCTGGTTTTGAGACATGTGGGAGGGCTTCAAAGCCACAGTGCCCCTCTTTCAGAGCTCAGGCTTGCAGTTGGTCCCCAAATGTTTACTAGCATGAAGATGCCTAACTTACAGGAAGTGGGAAATGGGTGTGGGGGGTGAGGGTGGGTGGGTAGGGAGTGGGGAGAAGAGGGTGGGGGGTGCTCTCTTGATGTGGTTAGTCTGTCATTGACCTTGTTTGGGTATAGCAGGAGTTGAATTAGAAAATGAAAACACGTTTCATCTTGGGCCCATTTCATCCCATTTTTTACTTTCTTTAGGAAAAAAAAAAATCCCCCCCTCCCCACCAAGAACAGTCAGGTCTCCAGATTTGATACCCAGTTTCCTTTCGTTCTACTATAGTCTTCTTCCCTGGGCAGTCATCAGGCCGCCAACATTGCAATTCCCAACCCACCGAGGATGGAGATGGACCCAGCAGCCCTGGGCTTGTTAAGCCTTGTGATGCTTCTTCACAGGGATAGATGGGGTTCCTGAGAGCTTGGCTTTGGAGCATTCCTGAGTTGCTGCCACTGTGAACACTCCTAATGCGATAACTCTGCCTGAGAAATGCTGATTAATAAAGATAACTGAGGTTTGTGTGTTTTGGGTGTTTTTGGTGTTCTAAAACACCAAAAGGGTAGGAAATAATATGGTGACTAAAAAATGCACCAAGTTATTACTTAAAAACATTTGAGACTTAATAATTCCAGACAGTGGCAGCCTCAGAAAGCTTCTCTTGGCCACTGTACTGATGCCAAGTTCTCCCTGACTGAGTCTACATTCTATATGCTGTGCTTGGGCCTTCTAGAAGGGGTGAGGAACATTCAGAAGTTCCCCCTTTTTCTTCGCCTTTAACATGTTTGTGCCAGAGAGCATCTAAATTGGACTCTATGGACATGTTTTTTCTTATGATGGGGCATGTTTCCTTTATGCCTTCTTCCTTTTTTGGATTTTGCATTTTTTTAATTAAATGTCTTCCTGTTCATGACTGTGATACTTGCAATAAAATTGGCTTGGTTTGGTGTTTGGGGGTATCATGTTGACACAAGCAGCAAACTTTTAAAGGGTTTTAAATTCCAACATTGTGGGCCTCCAATGCTACGTTCCTTAGAGTTCCACTCGTGGCCTTGTCCAGCTGAGTTGGAACACCTGGAACTAATTTTAGGGTTGCCTGGTGAGCCCCACACTGGTATTTGAAGTTTGCGTCCTCCCTAGACTCAAGCCCATTTCACCACCTCTGAAGGTGAGTGCAGCCTGATAGTAATTAACAGTGCGTTGATTCACTGGCATCTTCTAGTCATTCAAGTAAACAATTGACTTAAACTAGACGCTTCCCACCTCAAATATCCAGCTTTTTGCCTGTTCTCTTACTCCATCGTGACTGAGTCGTCAGCACTTGTATGGTGTATGTGGCCTACGAGCAGAGATTGAGTCTAAAAGGGAAGTGAAATCCTCTTTAACATCTGCAGGCAAGACTGTTGAACAGTAGGCCGGCCTTTAGCATGACTACACTGTTTTTCTGTCCATTGTAGCGCTGACTCAGCACCACTTAATAAACCCTCTGGAGAAGGCTGAATTTCTCTTGTTTAATTATCATCTTGGAGCTTTCTGAGGACTCTTTTAGGAATTATTCATTCAGGTTTATACCCCTCGCACATCTGCCCACTAAAAGTCCTGTTTCTTCTTGGTGCTAGCGTCTCCTCTGGCCTACCATGCAATTACAGGTCACCCAGCTCAGCGGAAAGTGTGTGTTACTTATGTCCCCTAGTGGGAATTTAATAGTTCTGTACTGCAGAGACTGTGGAAGAACTTCGGGCATAAATTTATACCACTTCCTGGGAAATAATGTTTTGCCTCTCACCCCTCTCAAAAATGTAAAAAAAAAAAATAAAAAAAAGAAAAGATAGAGAAAATTCTGCAAAGTTGCCTAGAAGAGAGAAAAGAAATCTTAAAGATAGACATATTTTTATGATTGCGTTGGGCTTTTGTTTTGCTTTGTTCTGTTTCTTCCTGTAAACAAATACTCAAATGTCCACTTCAGTTGGATGACTAAGTTGGTATCATTAGGCTGGGACTGGGTGTGTGTACTTGGGAGGTGTGTGTGTAGGGATGTGGGTGTGTATGCACACGTGTATTTAAAATGTCAGAAAAGACATTGCTGCCTGAGATTGAAAGAGAGATGCTTTTAAAAACAACCACCTCTATGAGGCAAGCAGGAAAAGTGGGAGACTTGTGTTTCAGTGATCTAAACAGTAATTGTAATGGGGTGCTTGCTATAAATGGACCCTTTGCATCATTGTTTCTCTGAACTAGAGGATTCCTTGCTGAAGGCATAAGACCATTGTAGGAAGTAATGCATCTGGTTTGTTTTGTAATGAGAAGCAGGAATGCAAGGTCCATGCTCTTAATAATAAACACAGGACATTGTATGCCATCATCACAGGATGTCCTTCCTTCAACAGAGGACAGACTCGGGCTGGAGGAAAAGCTGAACAGGGCTCAGGAGGAGCCCCACTAATTACTGCCTCCCTCTGCCTTCTACTCGCAGCGATCGGTTCAACATTCCCCTTACAATTTACTTACACGCCTCTGGGAAGTCCTGCTGTGGGTTTGGGGAGGAGAAAAAAGGCAAAGAAATTTTAATCTGTAGGATTATAACTTTTTCCTATTTCCCTATTTACTAAACAGTTGAAAGAGGGAAGCTAGTTCCGCCAAATTTGAAGGTATTTTAGTTAGCAGGAGAAACGGAAACTTTCAAGTTGGGGGGGTGGTGGATGGGGGAGAGAAACGTGTATTTCATAGATTGTAGCCTGAGGACTGAACAGCAACGCTTACTTACATTGAATGCAAAGATAATTTAATGTGTTCACCTCAAGGGAGTTTTATATATTCTGTAACTGTCGATTTGAGCTGAGGAACTACACCTTTTAAAAAAATTTAGATAATTGTAAGGTTTCCTTGAACTTTAGGAATGTGAGCCCCCTTTATTAAGCCTCAGCAGGAAGGAGGGCGGTCTGGAGTATTTAGAATACAATACAGCCCGAGCAAGCTGAGGTTTAGTGCCTTCAAAGGGAAGTAAGAAGATTCCAAGTAAATGTTGAAATTCACATGCGAAGAGAGGAAGCTCTCGGCGGCGGCTCGCAATCTGGGGGAAAGCCCTGGGCCGAGCTCGGAGCGGCTCCGGCGAGTCCAGGTGTGGCCACGCCCCCACTTCAGGCAGCTGTAGGGTGAATCAGACGAATGGGAAATCTGCAGCAGGGAGGGGAAAGGAGCCGCCGGTCTGGTTAACACAGACTGAAAGTGCTGCCGTGACACTCGGCCCTCCAGTGTTGCGGAGAGGCAGAGCAGCTCACGGCACCTGTCCGCCGAGAGCCGGGACGCGGGCGCCCGGGCGGCTGCCGAAAAGCAGAGACAGCCGAGGTGCGCGTCAGTCGGTCCTCAGCCCGCGAGGGGACGCGGGAGGAAATGCGGACTGTGTCGAGATGAGCGACACTTATCTCAGATGTTGGATATTTGCTTGGACAAACGTGCGGGTATGACCTTGGTAAGGAACTTGATCTTGTTTCTTGTTTTTATTCTGAAATTGGTCTGAAAACTTTTTTTTTTTTTTTTTTTTGGCTAACGTCGTCTCAGTAAGAAACCAGAAGTGTTTCTGTTTTAGGGCACTCTACTGTCAAACGTTTATACGACTTTTTCCCTGTGAATCGTTAACCCTTTGGGTTCTAGGCATAATTGTCAATTCATTGAAATTTCAGTAGTGGCTCCTTGTCCACCCTCCCATGAGACCGTGTAACTCCTGTGTTGTCTTAATTTAGAAAGCTTTGTTTTATTTTAACATTGATTTGGCATCCTGACTGTATGTGTCAGAACTAGATAAACATAAGCAAGTATGTTTACATCGCAACCGAGGGAAAGACAAGTTTAAAACACAAAAACAAAAATCAGGCATCAGATTTAGGGAAGAAATAGAAGGTAAAAGACACCTTGAGGGACTCCCAGCTGTCGCTGTTTACATTCTAAGGAAGAAGCGTTCTTCCATGGAAATGCTACCCCTTAGTCCTGTTTTTTGTTTTTTGTTTTTTTTTTTCAATTTTATCAAACATGCTTCTCCGGGAAACCACTGCAGTTCTTTTGCTTTTTTTCTCCTTGGAAAAGACTTCTCCTGCATGAGAGGGGGAGGTATTTGCGAAGATCCTTCATCAGCTTGCAAGTGGACACAGCGTGTCCTCCGAGCCCTCTGTATTTGTTACAACTTTAGTTACAGTAAGCTTTAGCACATCAGTGACTTCTGGGAATTTGTACACTTTCGGATTTAAATGGAAAGTGCTATTTGTAGCTGAGGGCTCCGAAAGGAATTCTCTCTAGGGAATTCTATTGAACAGTTTCATGTTTTGTTTTTGCTTTTTCAATTTGCCGTGAGATGCCCACAAGTCAAAAGAAACGGTGGGGAGGGTTCCTCCTTCACCCATTTTCCCCCTCCTCTTTTCCTGTGGTCCCAGTGATTTCTGAAAAGCCGCAGCGCAGTGATGCTGGCAGGATGCAACCCTTCCTTGTGAGAGGATGAAAGAGAGCGCACGGCAGAGGGGGGGCGGGGGGCAAGTTGTTTTGAAAGTTGTTTGGCGTTGGAAGGTGGTGGGAAAGTTCAGTCTTCCCCATTTGGAAAAGGCAGGCTGGGTTCCGCTCCTGCACCGCACGCGCTTTCCATTTTTAGCTTCATTCAGAGGCAGACAGAGCTCCTTCCTCTTCCTCTCCTTGTTTGTGACACTTTCTGAGGCAGCTTTTCCACAGCGCTGAGGGTCTGGCGGCCATGACCCCAGGCGCTCTGGGACCTAAGCCTGGGCACCCACAGCGTTTTTCTGCTTTGAGAGGTTAACTAGGGAGTTAGAAGGTGATTGTTTTGTTTGTTTGTTTGTTTTTGTTTTTCCTTTCCTCAATGAGGTTGCCACACTTTTCTTTTTTTTTCAACTAAGAGTAGTATTTAAAATCTTTGCTTCTTCAAGGCAATCTTTTTTATACAGCTTTTTGGCTCTTACTCAACTATCCCAAGCCCTCCGCATCTGCTTTTAAAGTCTTCAGACTACTGTGTTAGTCATAGCCTCTCAGAGGGAGCCACCGGACCATGGGGATTAAAGGCCTTTCCCTTCTCTTCCAGGCTGCCCCGAAGTGCAGCTCCAGCGCTGTGAGATTTCAAGGACTGGCAGAGGGGACTGAGGGGACCATGAAAATGGACATGGAGGACGTGGATATGACACTGTGGACAGAGGCGGAGTTTGAAGAGAAGTGTACATACATTGTGAATGACCACCCTTGGGATTCTGGCGCTGATGGAGGAGCTTCGGTTCAAGCAGAGGCATCCTTACCCAGGAATCTGCTTTTCAAATATGCCCCCAACAGCAAAGAGGTAAGTAAGCCTCTGGTTTCTTGCTTAGGAAGATTGGCTCCTGATGCCAAATCTCCCCACTTGCCCTTGAGGCCTCGTTTATCTGTGAGAATCTGTCGGTATCAGTCAATAACTGATCATTTAATTCACCTCTTTCATTCCTTTCTCCTTCCCCACGTCAGTTCCTTCTCCCTTCCTCTAGCCCTCAACTGTGCCATACTAATTAGTAAACAGTTAAATATTTTGGCAAGTTGACACGTCTGGGGAAAAGCTGTGCTGTAGCATGAAGTGAGCAGGATTGCCAGTGAGCTTGAAAGCCGTCGATCACTCTGGACCCACTGGTCCTGGTTTCCCAGTGGTTACAGGAGGTTTTGAGGGAGAAACTTAGAAAACGTTTATCCTGTTTCTTTTGTCTCCTTCTGGTCATGAGATGGCTTTATTCTGTTTAATGAGCTAGTTTTATTAGCTGGGTTTCTAAAATTATTTTCAAAACCTTGACATGTTTATGAACTGAAGTGATGGTATAAACTGAGAAGAGGTTCATGTAAAAGTGCCGTCCGTCGGGATGACTCCAGAGCTAACCACTGTTTATCTGTGGCAGCGCCTTTGCTCTGGCCGGACTGGCAGGCCCGCTCCCTTATTGGCCTCTGAAGTGGGCACACGCTTTGTTATTTCAAAGGGGCTGAAGACCTGAGTGTGGAAGAGCAAAAGAATTGTGTTTCCTCTTTTATATAATGATTATAGCTAGGCGTGATATTTAGCTGTGAAATACCTTGCAGAACCACCTCTTGTTCTGAAAAAATAGCTGCTGGAGTTGCTAGCACTAGGCTAGAGCAGGGCAGATTGGAAGGAATCATCCCCTCAACATACACCCCCCCACCATTAACCACAGGTCACTGTCAATTGGCTTACTGCCTTCAGAAAGTCGTGAAAGGGGATGATTTGTTGTAGGAATTCGTACTTTGATACTGGGAGAAAATTCATTATAGGCATGTCAAATCACTTTCTTCCTTCCCCAAGGAACAGCATTTGAAGGAGTCAGGAAGCCTGTTTGGGAAATGCTTTGTCTCTTTCCTGTTTGTGTGTCTGAGTTCAATGTTTTTGGTGAGGGGGAGACACAGCTGTCTAAAATTAAATAGAGCAACTCTGCTTTGAGTTTCATTAAAGCGCGATCTTTTTTTTTTTTTTTTTAACCCCTGCTGGAAGAGTGGAGGTGGATTTTATAAAAAGCAAAAATTTAAATTGTAGTTGTACATGAACGTTACCAAAAATTTAACCCCAGAGGTCAGCCTTAACTATACCTGTTCCTGAAAGTAACACTCTTCTCAGCAGAAAGCCTCTTAATATGTGGACCCTGGAATCAATGTAGGATTTTTTTCGGTATTTAAGGTTTGACTCAGGTTTGAAAAGGTAATGTGTATTTTTTTTCCCCCGCATCAGATTTGACCAAATATTAGTCTGTTCCTAGGGTTCATTTGTGCTGTTGTCCTGTCCAGCCCATTAAAAGACGTCTATTCTATAGGTCATCTCTACTTTTTAATTCTGTAATGTTTTTATCTGTATTTCGGCCTCTCAGGTGAAGTTTTTCAATTTCCATCAATTTTTCTTAAAATTATAGCTAAATCAAGTAGTGCTTTAGTTCAGTCCAAAGTTTTAAAAGATAGTCCTTTCCCTGTGGTGTGCACACCTGGAGCCCCGACTTGGAGCAGAGTTGTGACTTTCCCCAGTCTGTTTCTTGATTATGCTACTCTGGCCCCTCTTGGTGTCACTGTGGCTTTAGATATTGTCTTGACACGTTTCAGGCTGGTCTTTCATTAAACTTGTATAGTTTTTGGGTTTTTGTCTCTGAAAATATAACTTCCTATTTCTTTGTGTTCACGCAAAAAATATGCAGTGTCTGAATTCCTAAAGAGTGTACTTCAAAACTAACCTGGGTTCTCTTAGTCTGTTTTCCCGTGTTTTACTTAAGTCAAAATTTGAAGAGCATAGTACCTGATCAGTCCCTAGATATAAAAGCAAGCAGGAAACTAATTTAAAGGCAGTGCGATCTTAAACTTATTCTAGAATTTGTACTTGCTTTTTCTGTTCCTCCCTCCTTTCTTTTTGAACCTTGGGAAAGGACAGCTCCCTGAAGGTGGTGAAAAAAAAGGACTGTCTGAATGAGCCTTTGAGGGTGTGAGAGCTGCACACTCTTTCTAACACAGACTCCTTTAGGAGTGAAATGTTTACATTATCATTAGTCAGTCGGTCCTCTCAGTCCCATGAGCCCTGGAAATAGGGGAAAAAGCCTTTCTACATGTAGTTTTTATCTGACTGATTTATCTTGCCCTTCTTTAAATGTTTTCATTTAAGTAGCAGAAGATGTTACATTATGCGCTGTTGTGCTGACATACTGGGGATTTTTTTTTAGCAAAACCATTTTTCATTATGAATTTGTGCTATGTGTCAGCATCTTTTTTTTTTTTCTTTTTCTTTCTTTCTGGGTTTAGAAACAAAACACAAACCATTTTTCTGATCTTGACCCTCATTTGTAGATTTGACTTAGAATCGGTCTGCACCTTGAACAAGATTGTTCTTACTTCCTATTTCCAGAACTCAGACCCCAGATAGATATGCTATTCAAAACTTTCAAAACAATTTTAACTGACAGGCTATTCTTTCAGGGGGATTTTCCCCTTGTCCCCTGAAATAATCTTCCATGAGTCCTTGAATGCAGACATATCCATTTAAACATGTGTAGAAGCAGTAGTCTATACTGAGGCTGCTCGCATGCAAGGGATACTGTGAGCCTGACCTCCCAAAGTTGTGTGGTGATAAACATCAGACCAGTGATGGGGACTCACCCGGTGTCCATTTTGATTGAAGTCCATTATTAACTCAAGCCATCTGTAAAACGTATCTGCCCATAACATGCAATTCCCTCTTCTTCATGCTGCCTTTTATTTTGGAGGCAGTGCACTGCAGCATCACCATGTTTCCTTTAATACAGAGATAATTAAGGAGGAAACCTTCCAAAACCATCTCCATTTACTCCACCCCTTTTTAAAAATTGGGATGAATTACAGACTGAAGTCTTGGTCTACTACAGAATTCTAGTCATCTCAATGTAAATGTCCTTACATTAAAAATAGAACTTTAATCCAGTGAGTCATGTCTTATGGGGTGGGATTCAGGGCCCGGGAGAGATAGCTAGTAATTAAAATAATCTTAATGTAATTTGACGTGAGGATGCTCCTACCACATTTAGACCTGGGTGATGTTTCTGCTTAAGACCCACTGCTGCGTGCGTGCGCTTGTATACTCACTGAAAGAGAAATGTGCTGAAAAAAACAGCAGAAGACAAAAACTTACCTTCTTCCAGACTTTCATTCAGACCCCCAGTCAACCCATCCTAGATTGTGAAATCTGCATCTTGTAAAGTGGAAGACAAATCCTGTTTAGTGTTTTTGGTTTGTTTTTGTTTTCTGAAATCACTTGACAGCGGGACGTGCTCTGTACCTGAGGAAGCTGACAGACAGATCTGCCTGAGTGCTAGCGGGCTGAGAGCCACACGACACTCATGGGTGGGCAGATTCCTGCTGGGACAAGGAGCTGTTGAGGCCAGCTACCTGCCCCAGACGGGAGGTTTATGAAGGCACATAGCAACCTGTTCCCACCAGTAACTCTTTAGGACCCTGGTCAGTTCCAGGAAAGTTTCCTTCCTGACCTAGGTGGATGCATTCTTTTAGATTTGTTTGCGGCCCCTGTGAAATTCAAGGCACATGCCCAGGTTCTTCAGTATCATGTGCCAAGTCCAAGTATAGAATATTTTTGGCTAAGAGTCATGTCTGGATCTTTTCAGGGCCAGAAGGAGACCCCTGACTTGGTCTTGTCCTTAGAATTAAAAACCCTGGTTGCTACCCCTTCCACAGCTGCCTGACGAAAAGCACCATCATCTTTGAGTTGCAGCTCGTAGGTCCTCTTTGAATAATGTCTCAGACATGGATGTGAGCTGAAGGTATATTGCGTGTTAGAGAATGGACTGAGAATGGGTGCAGAGGGCATATCAGCTATACCATTTCTTCCAACCTTGAAAATTCTCATTTATGTGTCTGTATGTGTGAGTTTATATGTACTCTGTGGCTCTGTGTATAATAGGAACCACTTATAAAGGTCATCTTATTGAGAGGCTCTGTCATTTCTTTAGGACTTTTAGAAGCCTCTCCTCCAACACAGCCCTTGGTCTTCCCTTGTTCTTAATTCTTGCCTCAGTGACTTGCCCACAGTTGTGCTCAAATAGTTACTGAGTGGCTTCCACAAATTCCTTTGTTAGGAAAAAGATTCTAGCTGACTTCATTTTGGCCATAAGAAAGTGTGTTTTCTTGTAAGATTGAGAGCTAAAAACCAGGAGACCTGTTGGTTCAAAGAATAACCATTCCCAGAGAAACTCTGACCTCAATGTTACGCTCCTTGCTGGTAATCAAGCTGACTCCTAAGACACTGTCTGCAAGAGACTGTAATTTAAAACAAAGTTGATGAACCAGTTGAGTACCTTCCTTAAAATTACTGCTTTAAAGTGGATATGTTGAAAATATCAACTGCTAATTATTGGCTTACCAACAAATGACATTATTTGTTTTTCCTGCTTGTCATTTTAATATTATGGAATAGTCACTCAAATATGAATGCCAAGTAATTTGCATGTCATAAAAATCAATTCCATGAATTTTTCAAATTACTTAGGTTCAATAATGTATCCTAAACAATAAGCCTCTGAATAAGAAAGTATATTTAAGCTTTAGTGTGTGTTTTTATTTTAAGACTGTTCTATTTCTGTCCCCAAATAGTTGTACTGCTAACAAATAGTAATAACGATGAACTGCTATTGAAGGGACAGATAGATGTAAATGAAGGCAGAGGAGGAGGATGAAGTGAACATCTGCTTTTTTCAACTCTCTGCCAGAAATTCATACAGGACCAAAAATAACGCTGTAGCTTACCAACCTTGTTTCAACTTGGGTATAGGAAATTCTTTTTTTTCTCTTTCCAGTCTGAGTATGCTCTAGTGACTTCTATATTGAATAATGAATTGTGGTTTAAAAAAAAAAAAAAAAATCATCGGTTGATAAAAAAGGTACCTGAGAAAGACCAGTCTGTCACAATCTGGTAGCTGTGCTTATTCCATATCCATTTAAAGAGGTTTACTGAGGTGTCCGCTTATATTATACATAAGAACGTCTGTTGATTCAGATATCTACTGAGTTTGCCCTTTCAGGTACACAATGACAGGAGTTTCTAGGGATAATAAAAACTGGAAATAAATCTCTTTGATCTCCCCCTGTGTCCATTCTAGTAAGGTTTTTAGTAACTTAGAGCTGTTTGGATGAAAAGAAAATAAAAATGGTAAAGTGAGTGAATAAAAATCAACATAAAACTGTAGCTTCAAAATGTTATAAAGGACTACTTATATGGATATGTCCTGGTGGAGTAAGTGGTTCAGTCCACTAGGCACAGTCCACATCTGCCCCAAGGACCCGGAATCTCCTGGTAGGGGTAGGGGGAACAACCAAGATAAACAAAATAAAATGCTTCTTCCTCCTCTCTCTCTGTACTTTCCTTTAAAAAAAAAAAAAAAAAAAAAAAAAAAAACTACTTACAGAGTTCTTTTGTACAGTGATGAATTGTGACCTGATTAATGTTTGGTGATTTTTTTTTTTTTAACCACCCCCCTCCCCCTTAAAGAAATTTACCATCAAGGAGGAACTGGCATAGTTAACATGTTTCTTTAGCAAGAGGCTGCAAAGTCAAAAAGTGATACAGCCAGTCTGAGAAGACCTTTTCCTCAGATGGTACATGGCACCCATAGCTCTCTTCAGTATAGATTCCATTTTTGACCACTGTTGAATAGATAATGTTTGAGAATAACAAAGGTACTTGAAAAAAATCCTTTTTCTATTGAAGACAACTTACAACCTATATGGGGAAAAAAGAAGCCCTCATCTGGAATGAAAAAAATAAAATATGTTTGGTTTCAGGTTCCTTGGGCCTTTGTGGAACAACCAAAGAGCATTATTTTGGTTTCTGAGGTTAAAACTATTTTATTCCCCTCAAGCACACTGTGTTTATGGTTTGAGGGAGAAGGAGAAATAGGAAACTAGGAGCAGGCTGACATGGTCTAGTCTTGACCATTTAATTCTGTAGTATCTGATTCTCACTCTAAAATAGAATGGTTACCTTCTCTGGTTTTACAGCATAAAAAGTAATAATAAAAAGAATGGCCCCTCAGTCACAAGAGAATAATCCTCTAGACTATTTTAATCCTAGATGGAGTATTTGTTTAGTGTCTTGGAATTTAAAAGACAGTCTTCCCCTGCGGTGAAACTTGTTGTTAATTATGTGTGCTCTCTAATGCCTGCTCTCTGTATCATCATTTCCTCATTGTTGGCTGTATCACCACTTGACAATTCAATTTGTTGAAATAAAAAGAAGGGCTAATATTTTACAGTGAAAGTAATTGTTTCATATGTTTTGTCCTCTTTAGGTTATTGGAGTCGTGAGTAAAGAATACATACCGAAGGGAACACGCTTTGGCCCTCTAATAGGTGAAATCTACACAAGCGATACAGTTCCCAAGAACGCCAGCAGGAAATATTTTTGGCGGGTAAGTAGGCAAAATTTTTCGCGAGTCATTAAATAGAAGGAAAAAAATGGAGGTAAAATTACTGAATTGCTTCCTTTTCAACCTGTACTGAGGCTCACCACATGTCACACGTACTAGGGGGCGGGGGTGGGGCGGGGCCCTGGACATAAGGAATTCTGAGTAAGTGTGATGAAACTGGGTAAATGTTTGGCCTTGGAAATGAGGCTTCTAGGCAGTTAGTGATGAAGCTATGGATGATACATGAATTTCATCTTTGCAATTCATTAGAGCCTTGTGATAAAAGGAAACATTTTGCTGCTGCCTTCAAGGGTAGACTCATTTGCATTTCTCTGCTAGGAAGTAGTAATGAGTCACCAGGTCTTAGATTTCACCCCTTCTTAATTTCTTGCTGAATTAACTTTAATTGAATGGAAGGGTAATCATAAATGAATTATCTTGAAGATAAATATCATTAAGGAGGAATGGATAGAAGATGGTGCTAGAGCAGTGGAGGTGGAACACAAAACTAGCTCTAACCCAGTTCTGTTTAAATGTGTCTGCACCTGAAAACGATGCAATCTGACAGTCTGTAGATTGCTCCCACCCCATAAGAAAAATGCTCACAATCATGGGAGATGATAACCACAGACACTGAACTTTGGCCAGTATTTCCTTAGAACACTTAACATCATCTGAGCAGTATCTTTATAAAAGACTTCTATCTGGGGATTTCTCAGAAACTGTCACTAAGAAATAAGATTTTTTTTTTTTTAACCCAAGAGGTTTTATGTTTTTAGAAATTAATTTTTACTATTTTTCAAGCAAAAGAGAGCACAAAGAATTGTGTGCTCATAATTTTTATTTCATGGTTTCTCATGCTTAAGATCTACATGACTTAGAATGGGCAAAAGGTGAGTACATTTCTGCCTTTATTGCCAATAAAATCTTCTCAGAAGTGAGCCACAGAGGGTGCAATTCTTGGAATCAAAAGTTTGAATTAAAAAAATCCCACATCAGTTTCATGAATTCATGGTCATTTTGGAAAAAAAAGGCAAGAAATACCTCTCAACCTCCCATCACAGTCCCCAGTTGCCTGGTTTATTAAGATTCACTCTAAGTAACTGAAATGCTTTTCCTGGGAGGATTTATTTGAATCAGTCTTTCACATGCAAAGGATATTGTAGGAGATAACTTCCCACATGTTGTTAAAAGCATCCTGATTTTGCTGGCAGGAATATGAACATCTGTTGTGAGCAAAGAAAAAGTTTCATGCAAATCGCACAGAGAAAGAGAAGGGATGTTCAAATTGAGAAACCAGTGACATTTCTTGTAACTGTAGTATGAGTCAGCACGTTTTTAATCTTCTTTATAATATATGGAAATATAGTGAGGCGATAGGGAGCAGTGTTCGTTCGACGTCTGCATTATTTTATTTTCTTGTGTGTGTGACTTCATGACATCGACATTTCTGTTTTTTAATGAGGGTACAGTAAATTGTAGTCTGTGGAAGGCTGACTGGAATCAACATACCCAGAGCTTTAGAAAGCAGCTTCCGCCCAGCAGAGAGTGCAAGAGCATGGAACCCCGTGTTCCTGGAAGTTTGCACATCAGAGTAAACAAACTTGAAAACCCCTCATGATAGCAGAATTCACCCAGCCTTGTTCCATTTTCTCTTAACAAAACACACCGCAAAAGCTCTCACAAGCTGCTTTGATGAAGCCACACGTATTTCCCCCTTCACAATTTACAGGAAGTCACTCTTAAAAGAAAGTGATTCTGGTGTTTACTGCCTGTATTAAAGGGACAGAGTTCCTTTTTGTCTCTGATAAGTTGGAGCGAAATACAGAAGCGATTTATAGACTCAACATAGTATTTGACTAAGGACAAAGCAGTAACTGCTGTCTGGTTAGAGTAGAATTTCTGCTGCACACAGTGCCATTCTACCTGGAGACGACAAATTGCGACGAACCAGGTATTCATGACATATGTCTAAGGGAATGTCTTAGTCTGAAGGAAAGGTGGGTACATCTTAAAAAGAGGGAGAGAGCAGCTTTCTATGGCAAGATGAGGGAGTATGTTTATAAGGAAGTTTTGGGAAGAATTTGTGTGTTTAACTTTTCTTATTCTTACCTCTACCTTTTCACCAAGTAGCCTGAGTGCAGCTGTTAGCCAGGAGGCCTGTTACTGTGGGACACATGCTGAATTCTTCATTATGTGCTGCTTCAAAAGAATGACATGGTTTCTTCCTGATCTTTTTCCAAAAACATATGCCTATGGCTCTGTGAGTGGTGTTTTAGCCAACCACCTCACAGATAAGAGGCTTCCTCCTCCCCTCCTTTGGCTTGAAAGAAAAGCGCACGGCCGAACTTGTTTCTCAAGAGGAAAAGTGACTTCTCAGTAGACTGTCAAATTCTGGCTTCTGTCCCAGGTGTTCGCTTTGTTATGGCAGGTGAAGTTCACCTTTGCCCCACCCACTGTTTCCACAAAAAGGCAAGGTTCCAAGTATTCATATGATCTAGTGTTACTTTAGGACTTGGAGGGTTGGGGGCGGAGGATGTTTGCATAGTTTAGCCTTGGGCGGGGGTGTAGGAAACAGCGAGTACTGAGGCCATAGAAAGAGCTGAGAGTCTCACTCAGTTTGGCATTTTCAGCCAGCTTGGTCTTCTCGGTGACTCAGGTCAGCATAATGAGAATTAAGTTAATAGAATGGCCCATTGACTGTTCCCTGTGTAGCCAAACCCAGCCCCGTGAAGGTCCATCTGAGACAGCTCCTTAGATGAAATTTTCTGTCTCATCTGTTCTTTCCCAAACATGAAAAGACCCTAAGACTGAAATGGAAAAGGTAATAACCAAGTGTGCTTACCTGCTTCCACCTTTATTTCTGCTGATTCCAGACTTCTCCAGCTAAACTGATCAGATTCCTTTTCGAGCTAGACGAGAAACCATCCTCAGTACTTGCTATGTTTACCCACAGAGGTGCCAGGGAAGCTTCCCATGGCTTTCCCATGGCTGACTTTTATTCTAACGTCTGTCTTCTCTTTTGGACAGATCTATTCCAGAGGGGAGCTTCACCACTTTATTGATGGTTTTAATGAGGAGAAAAGCAACTGGATGCGCTATGTGAATCCGGCACACTCCGCCCGGGAACAAAGCCTGGCTGCGTGTCAGAACGGGATGAACATCTACTTCTACACCATAAAGCCCATCCCTGCCAACCAGGAGCTTCTTGTGTGGTATTGTCGGGACTTTGCGGAGAGGCTTCACTACCCTTACCCTGGAGAGCTGACAATGATGAATCTCAGTAAGTGGGTTACAGAACAGAAAATGAAAAAGGCTGATAATGTCAGTGCTGCCCCTGTAAGCTAATGGCATGCTGTTTAATTATATGGATTTCTCTGTTGGACCAAGGAGGTGGCTTCCACTAGGGACGAGGAACCTGGGGGGAAATTTTTTCTTTTCATCTTTATTCCCTATTAGGAAACTTTTGACCTTTGGGAAAAAAAATATATATTAAGAGCTGCTTTGAGTTTATAACTCAGAAGACTACAGAAAACAATGGATGTCCAATTCTCATCCATCCCAAAGCGGGCAGACAGGAATATGATAGGGACTGACCCTGACATGACAAGTATGCAGAACATAGCATAGCCCCTTGATTGTGGGAGTTTGTTGATGCTTAAGATGTACACTGAAATGTTGTAGAGATGCACTTTTGGTTACCCAGTTATGGTCTGATGTGGGACATTATAAAATTATTTCTGGAAGATCATGCCGTTATAATGATTTAAATATTCTAAATGGGCCATTCTAATGATTTTGTATCTTCACTTCCTTCCTTATGGTAAAAATGTTAACTATCTGGTCTCCCAATCAGTATTGCAGTAGCCACCTATCACTTTATCTTAACAACTTCTCAGTTCCTTAGGTTTGTAGCTTTTACTTTTTCCTTCAGTTAAAGTTGCTGTCATGACCTCTGCAAAAGGGCTACTTCATTTTAGTCACTGTCAAATGATTTCTATGAATGACTTTAAGAAATACCATAAAATTCCAATCTGGTGTAACAAAGGTTTGTGTGTTCTCACTTACACTGCTAAGTTTTCAAATTAGTTCTTTTTGGTTTAAAAGTTTGGGCATCTAAATACTGACATTTTGGTGCCTTTTTTGCTCTCATTTTACATTGAAAGGGATGTCATAAGAATAGTACAAAAAAGAATTTCCAGATCTTTACCCACCCACTTTGCTCACTAGTTGTTTATACCCGGGCTCATTTGCTCTCTCTGAAGGTAGAGTTGTGTTAGCTCACATTTTCACCTTTGAGACATTTGAAATGACCAGGAATAAATTCTAACATGAATTGGAATTTTGACTTAAATTTTCGGACCGGTTAACAAACCAACTCTCCTAGTTAGTTATAATCCAGTTGTTTCTTTATTTGGTGCTCATCCCACACTGTCTGTATATTTGATTTCCCTATGACCTCAAGACTGTATTTACAGTGTGCTGAAAATTAGGGCCTGTAACAGCTTGTGGACTCTGCCATAGGATTTACGTTTTAAGATTTGTGTTTGTGCTCCTTCACACACACACACACACACACACACACACACACACACACACACACACACACACACACTGCACCCTTGAGCTTTAAGAAGAGATCATGGAATGTTAGAGAGCAAACTGGTTTCCAGCATGAGCATGATGGGCATAATCAGGTCCTGGCCAAAGGTGGCAATTCTTTTCCCTACTCTCTTTAGCACTCCCAGAAGTCTCTGTCATCTCCATTAGTCTAAGTGTCCCAAGTGACTTTGCACCAACTATGAAGAAGGGTTTTTATATATTTCTCTGACCCTCTGCCAATCAAAGGCTTTAAAGGCCTTAAATTTTTATTCCCCCTGCCCCAAAAGACTTTGCACAGTATTTTTAAGACTCAAGTGCTTATGCTTTGTGTTCACACACAGCTTTCATATATACTATGAAATGACATTTTTGTTTTCCCCCGAATATCCCTTTTTATTTTTTCAGAATTTTTTCCTAAGAGTTGGCTTCCCATTTGCTGGTACTCTTTTGTCCAGAATGCATAGTAAAGAAGGAGAGTTAACAATAGTAAAGAAGGAGAGTTAACAATAACTGGTCACATTAAGTCAAGACTTCTGCTGCTGATTGTGAAACCAGTTGTCTTAGGTGTGGTAACTGATGATTGAGACTCTGATCAGAAAAATTTCCACTATTTCATCAGGCCTAATAGGTAGATGGCGTCTTCAAATGAGTTGTGTTGGGTTTCATACTTCAAGCACAATAGAGGTCTGTGCCAGCATCTCTGGGAGGCCTTCAGTGGCGGTGACGGTGGTTCAATTGATAGAGATTTTGGAGAAGAGATTCGAAGCAAACTGAGTTGTAGAAAAATAAGTAGGATTGACACTTTTGTTAATAACCAATGAAAAGTTTAACTCCTAGCCCTCTCAAGTCTTTGGTTAATTTTTTCTGTCTATCTAATTAACCCATCTAGAAAACAGTTGACCAAATTATAGACTTCTAAATGTTAATCTGCTTTCTCAGTTTCAGTTGAAAACAGACTTTGTTTTGCCTACTGCAGAACTTCTAGGTTCTTTCTTGTAGTCTTGGGGGTTCTTATTATAGATCGAAAATGTGAGTCGGCATAATTAAGCCATTCAGAGCCTTCTGAAGCAGTTCACTCTTGAAATGACTCCGTCCGCCTACAGCCATTTAAGATTTAAGAACAAAAACAGACCTTGATTTTCTTTTTCATGTTAACTCAAACTGCTGCTGAGTGGGAGAGCCAGAAATGACACCCGCTCCAATAACTACTCAGCAGCTGAAGGCTGACTTTTAAAATGCATCTTCATATTGGCCGTAATTTCCACCTTAGAACATCTTGGTGGGTGGCTAACGTTTTTCTCTGGGTCATTATTTTGGAATAAGATATAATAAATTATTTTTTATGAAGCCCTTAGAGATAGCAAACATTTCTTGAGGGCTTACTACATGCCAGGCACTGCACAGTATTTTGCAGGGAAAGCTAAAAATTCCGACTCTCTTGTTGGTTAGCCCAGTCATTAGCTTTGTTTTAGTTCAGTAATGGAATTAGTAAAGTGTTTGGCTAAAGCAGAGGAACCATGCTATGGATGGATTTCAACTTTGTTGCTTTTGGCTTTAAGGTTGAATTTGAGAACCAAGAAGCCACTGGAAAAAGTGATAAGATTTAGACAATTTGCCACGTAAATATGACAAAAAGTTATGAAGTATTTTCCTTTTTTTAGATGGTACTTGTACTATGAGCTGGTGTGGTTGCCTCCAAATCATTCTCTTTTCACGTCCATAAAATACCTTCCTGGGACTGTGAGATGCCTTCCCTATCAGTTTTCCAACTTAGTTGTCTCCCTTGACCATTTCAGCTTTAAAAAACAAAAGTGACAATTTGAACTTCCTGCCTGCTGGGCCTCATTGAAAGACTGATATTGGTCTGATAAGGGGGTATTTATTTTGGTTTAGTGGCTTCAGAAATCCCTCTCCCTCAACAAGCTTTCCATCACGGCCCCCATCGGATGAGCGTCTTCCCTGATAGTGTGTTGGCTGTGTTTATTCTGGGGCTGGTGGCTCACCCGGGAGTAACTGATAACAGCTAGCAGGAGATAACATACTCTGAGGGGCTCTCAAACGGAATCCAATCCCTCAAGCCTGTCAGCTCGAGAATGGATCTGAAGAGTTCAGCTCTGGACTTGCACGGAATTCATTTCTAGACCTATCTGATAGTAAGCCTGGAGTCCTTAGTTAAATCAAACAGGGGTATTTTGGAAGATGACGAATGGTCGTTTTGCAGAGGCTCCAGAGTGTGCCCCCTAACCTGTCCTCTTCTGATGCTGAGGCGGAGTCCTCCTGCCTGGTTGGTGTGTATGCTACCCACGGCCGCAGGCACAGGCAGGCAGGTGTCCAGGTTGGAGGGATTGCCCTCCAATAACCAGATTCCTAGCTAAGTGACAGTTTTCCTCTTGATTTCCAGGGAAGTTCGCGTTTTTGGCTTTCCTTCTCTGGCTGGGGTTTTCCTGAAGGCATCGTCTGTTCTGAGTGTCAGGAGGGGCCGGGCTGGCAGACTGGAGAGTCTGGCACTGCCCTTCTCCTCGCTGCTGTTCCTCAATAATAAGCCGTCTTTTGGAGTAAACGCTTTCATCTTCGATGCCTGTTTTCTTTGGTGTTCTAAGTAATTGAACTGGCTGGGGAAGTGCCTGTTGTGGTTTGGCAGAGCTGGCTATGTCATGCCTTGTGATTCCAGGGGACAGTACTGCTGGGAGCCTGGTTAGACCAGATAGAGCCTGGGTGAAATTCTTGTGCTGTCAGCAGACTGAGGGGACAGGGACGGCCGAAGTGGCATTCACGTTGCTCCCCTGTTGATTTGGCACAGGCAGTCTGAGCAATGCGTATCGAATTCGTATTTAACAAGAATCGCGAGGTGAAAACTGATGACTGCTTGTTACTTGAAATGAGTCTTAATCTTTCACATCTAGCTCACAGACTGTGCTGATTTCCTTTAGGTAAACTGTGAGCATCAGAATGACTTTTATTAACCTGTGACATCCCCCCCCCCCCCCCGCCCCAGTCTTTTTCCACCCATTTTAATGGGAGCTTTCTTGTTCTACCTCAAACAGCGCTTTGCTGTCACAGGGTTTTTACTCAAGGAAGCGAATCTGAACAGTGCTATCCGCTGGATCAATGCTGCCATTGTCCCCTGTTGCTGAGAGGGGTGTGGGGCAGCGTTTCTGAGTGGCCCAGAACCCTCTGGAAGGAGCTGGCGGTGAGAAGCCAGGCTCTTCTCATTTGAGGCCAGCTTGTGCTCAAGCTTTCTCCAGAGGAGAGCAAGGGTGGCGCTTTCACTTCAGTTCTCTGTACCCCTGAGTGATGACCCTTTCTCCTACATTTCAGCCCAAGCTCAGAGCAATCCAAAGCAGCAGAGCACTGAGAAGAGAGAACTTTACCCAAAGACTGGCCCCAAGAGAGAGTACAGCGTGAAGGAGATCCTCAAATTGGACTCCCACCCCTCCAAAGGGAAGGACTTCTGCCGTTCCAACATTTCACCCCTCACTTCAGAAAAGGACCTGGACGAATTCAGAAAAAATGGGAGCCCCGAAATGCCCTTCTACCCTCGGGTGGTGTACCCCATCCGGACCCCTCTCCCGGAAGACTTTTTGAAAGCTTCCCTGGCCTATGGCATGGAGAGGCCCACGTACATCACGCACTCGCCTGTCCCCTCTTCCACGACGCCGAGCCCCTCAGCCAGAAGCAGTCCTGCCCAGAGCCTCAGAAGCTCCAGTCCTCACAGCAGCCCAGGGAACACAGTGTCGCCCCTGGCTCCTGGCTCCCAAGAACGACGGGATTCCTATGCCTACTTAAACTCACCCTACTGCCCTGAAGGTTTGGGTTCCTACCCCGGATACGTGCCTCCCCACCACCTCGCACCCACCTTCATCCCCTCCTACAATGCTCACTACTCCAAGTTCCTCTTGCCCCCGTACGGCATGAGCTGTAGCGGCCTGAGCCCTGTGAGCAATGTCAGCAACTTCAGCCTCTTCCCGCGGCTCTACCCCGTGTACAGCAACCTCCTTGGCGGGGGCAGCCTGCCTCACCCCATGCTCAACCCAGCTTCTCTGCCCAGCTCGCTGCCCTCGGAAGGGGCCCAGAGGCTGCTGCAGCCGGAACATCCCAGAGAGGTGCTGGTCCCAGCACCCCACAGTGCCTTCTCCCTCACCGGGGCCGCCGCCAGCATGAAGGACAAGGGGTGCAGCCCTACGAGCGGGTCCCCTACTGCGGGCACAGCCGCCACGTCAGAACATGTGGTGCAGCCCAAAGCTACCTCAGCGGTGATGGCAGCTCCCAGCAGCGACGAAGCCATGAATCTCATGAAAAACAAAAGAAGCATGACTGGCTACAAGACACTTCCCTACCCACTGAAGAAGCAAAATGGCAAGATTAAATATGAATGCAACGTTTGCGCTAAGACCTTTGGCCAGCTCTCTAATCTGAAGGTAGGTCTCAAGGCACGCAGGCTGACTGTGTGCTTGACCGCTGCACCTGGGGTGCATGTGCGCGGTCGCATTGAGCTCCCTCTCCACGGGTTTTCCATTTGGCATTTTCAGCAGCGTGAGTCAATGTGGGTTTATTTTGGTTTTGCCACTCCTAGCTGTGTGGCTTTGGAAAGTTACTTCCCCTCTCTTGAGTTCAGAATCATCAAAAAACTAGAATTTGGTCTAGAAGAGACCTTGTAAGCCCCTGGTCAGCCTGTGACTTTGTTGTTCCTTTCGCTCAAACTAAACAATAAGTGTTCTGAAAACATCGGGGCTTTATTGGTTTGGCTTAAGGCTTTTATCCTGATGCTTTTCTTAAGATGTTTGCACCATAAGTGCCTGAATCTTTGAGCAGAAATAGTTCTTCCAGTCCACTGAGAGCAGATCTAATGTGTGGCTTCTTCCCAGGTCCACCTCAGAGTGCACAGCGGAGAGCGGCCTTTCAAATGTCAGACTTGCAACAAGGGCTTCACTCAGCTGGCCCACCTGCAGAAACACTACCTGGTCCACACGGGAGAAAAACCTCATGAATGCCAGGTGGGCAGGATTTTCTGGGTAGAACTCTGGACCTTTGTCGAACGTGTCTGAAGGGTTGTTCTCCCATGTCCTATAGCCAGTACTTTAAAGCAACCCGAGAAGTCTGCCTGGCCATGGGCCGAGAACCCTAGCCCTGCTGCTGCGCGGAGATGATGACATAGTCAGCTTCCAGTGGGTGGAAAATGGTAGGGGAAATAAACACCACCTCGTGTGCAGTGTGCCCACATCGCCCTGTTTGCTTAGTGCCACACCATAGGTGCCACCGGGAGGCATCTCACCTCCCAGGTTGCTGGGTGTGGGTTTGCAAGCTCGCCCCTCCCTTTGGCAACTGTTAATCATCTGGTCTCCGTCTCCCTTCTCTGCCCTCTTCCCCACGCTTGTAGGTTTGCCACAAGCGATTTAGCAGCACCAGCAATCTCAAGACCCACCTGCGACTCCACTCTGGAGAGAAACCTTACCAGTGCAAGGTGTGCCCTGCCAAGTTCACCCAGTTTGTGCACTTGAAACTCCACAAGCGCCTGCACACCCGGGAGCGGCCCCACAAGTGTGCCCATTGCCACAAGAGCTACATCCATCTCTGCAGCCTCAAGGTCCACCTGAAGGGGAACTGCCCTGTGGCTCCCACCCCGGGGCTGCCCTTGGAGGACCTGACCCGGATCAATGAAGAGATCGAGAAGTTTGACATCAGCGACAATGCTGACAGGCTGGAGGGCATGGAGGACAGCATTGATGTGACCTCTGCGGTGGAGAAAGAAATTCTGGCCGTCGTCAGAAAAGAGAGAGAAGAAACTGGCCTGAAAGTGTCTTTGCAAAGAAACATGGGGAATGGCCTCCTCTCAGGGTGTAGCCTCTATGAGTCATCAGACCCGTCCCTCATCAAATCGCCTCACAGCAACCCACTACCTCTGGTACCTGTAAAGGTCAAACAAGAAACAGTCGAACCAATGGATCCTTAAGATTTTCAGCAAACAGAAAGTGTTTTGTTTTGTTTCTTAACTTATGACTTGGCCAGTCAGGGTGCCTGAGCATATGGCTTGTACATGATTCCAGTCCTGCAAAGCTCTCCTGACAGCAGGTGGTTTCTCCTCACTCTCTCTGGAATTAAGAAGGAACTCCAAAGTTTTACTGAAATCTCAGGGCATAAATGAGGCAAAGACTATATAAATACATATTATATATATATATATATATATATATATACATATATATATACTTTTATTTACACCCTATCTATATATTTGAACCAGTGTATTTTTGAATATTTGTGTGGATATGTTTGCATAGCCTTCCCATTACTAAGACTATTGCCTAGCCATAATTATTTTTTCAATGGTAATCCTTCATAATTTATTATCCAATTTATCATTCAAAAAACAATAATTAAAGAAGTTTACAATGACTGGAAATTTCTTCTAATTTGAGTATAAATGTTATATTTTTATCTTGTGGCCATCTTTGTAGATAATTTCTGCACATCTGTTGAAGTACCTAAAATCTAGTCATATTTATAGGAAACAGATACATTACTTCAGTCGACATTTGGAAATGAACTTTTGGTTTTGCCAAAGTCAAGACAGTTGATGTGTTCATTCGTAGGACTGTATCATCTGAATAGCATTGGATAACTTAGGGGTATGTGTGCAGAATTACCCACTAGTAACTTCAGTAAAAGAAATAAGAAAGGGAATCTTGTGTTCCTACAGTTGGTTCAGATTTTTGTCCCCCAGCCACATATTTGCTAGAAAGGTGACAAGAAGGCTTTTCTAACCTGTCTCCTCTGAAAAGCGGGGTCATCCCACCAGACAGTCATCGCGTCATTTGGCGTGGCCCCATGACTTTTACATTCCAATGTATTATCTGAAAATGTGAAGAAGACAAAATGCCGTGTTTAAAACCACTGCGAAAGGTTCCCCAAAGCACAGGTGGTTTTGTATGTGTGAGATTCGGGGGTGTTGTTTTTGATGTTGGCTGTTTTGTTGTTACGTTGAAGTTGCACAGACATGGTGTTCTACCAAGAAGGGATTGAGGTAGATTCGACTCAGGCCGCACGATAAAAAACAGAAACAAACAAAACGGGTATTCTCGTCTTAGGGTCAAAGCGGGTAACGAACATCCCTGTCCCCAACACATCAAATTGTATTTTTTCTGTCAAACTCAGATTTTCCTCAGTCTTTGTGTTTTTACATTTTCTGGTTAATTTAATTGAAGTTGAAAGGGCATTGCAAAGTTGTTCAACAACAATTACCTCATTGAGTGTGTCCAGTTGTGCAGGAAATGATGTCTTATCTAAGGATTTGCTACTCTAAGGGAGTAGGGAGAGTGATCCCAACAGATAGAATGTGCGATGTTCTATCTTTTACTCTGCTAAGCCCAAAGATTACATTCAAGCTGTAGCAAAGAATGATGTATATTTATAAATCTATTTATACCGCTATCGCATGTGTATATATAATATATTTATAACCACTTCTATTGTGAGCCAAACATGTAAAAGAACCTACTTTTCCTAAGTCCAATCAAAAAACAAGACAAAACAAAAAATTCAAACCCTTTCTGAGACTTCGCTTGACACTTGATAACCCTGAAATCACATTGGCGAGCTTGGGCACCCCCTTTCGAGACCCTAAAACTTTGGTACAAAGGTGGGGACTGCATACCAACCAAGGAGAAAGATACAAAGAACAATATAAGGCGGTTTTATTTTTGTTTTGTTTTGCCTCTTGATTATGTGGTCACACCCAAGTCATGGACATAATCCCATTATCTCTCTAGTAGCGTCACTTTTCTCTCTTCCTCTCCCTTATTTCTAAATAACTGATGTATTGTTAGTCAATCTGGTTTATATATTTGGCATCATGTTCACTGACAACTAATGTCAACTCGCAGAAAAGAACAAACAGGATAATCCAGGGATACTGAAGAGCCTTACCGATCTGTTCCTAAGTAGCAAAACTGACCATATTTTTTATAGATGGTGTTAGACAAACAGTCCTTTATTGTAACAAACCAAAGCCTCAACTCTGAGACTGATACCAAGAACTTTCTATTTCCAAGTCTAATTTGTTCTCTTGTTTTTCCTTTCGTGCTTTCTTTAAATGAGAAATTTTACAAAGACCTGCAGAATGGCTTGAGACTTCTTGCTTCTCTTTTCCATCTGACTTTCCCTCTTAGGCCTCTTACATGTGAATTTGAGCCCACAATTAGCAGTGGTTTTATTTTTTTTTCCCTTCTACACAAAGTTAAAACTGACCAAAGTTATTGGCTTTTTACTTTGCTAGAACAACAGACTTATCTTATGTTTACGTACTGGTTTACATTGTTATTTATGTGCAAATTGTTAAAATGTAAATTAAATATAAATGTTCATGCTTTACCAATGATTGTCTGGTGTCTTAAGTCAAGGGCCAGTGAGCCACATCTTACCCATACCCACACCATGTGTTCTGGTGGGCCCAGAACGCATTCTCAACACGATGCAATTTGTCTCTCTCGCCCCTCTGCCCTAGTCATGATTCCATGATTCCCAGATCTCACCACCACACTTTAGAATAGTATGACAGCATTTATCTATTGTCTTCTGACTCAACTATGTAAGACTTTTCTTTAATTATGATCTATAAAATTGTTCTCTAAGAAAAAACATGTCAGGGGTTCACCTGTAAATGGGAGGGGACAGTTTGTTTGCTTTGGTTAGACTTTTTTATTTTACGTTGTTATTGGGTATGGGTTTTTGGGGAGTTAAGAAGACTTGGATCAATTCCAGAAATTCCTGCCTGACCTTGTGCGTGCATGTGTGTGTGTGTGTGTGTGTGTGTGTGTGTGTAGATGCAGACATAGCCCCTGCCTGGGTGAGAGATCCTGGGAAGCTAAGCTAAGGAACACTGCCCATGGGTGCCTTCATTTTTGCTTGAGTAGCTAGTATTGAGCACACCACCAGGAATAATTCTTCCTATCCTACACCCCATGGTGTTTTGTTTCCTTCACATCTTAACTGGGGAAATTGTTTTGCCATTTGTGTATTTAAAATGAACTTTGAAAAAGCTGCTTGTTTAGCGGAATCTAGGCACTGTTGGTGTGACAGCCTTGGGTGGGGTGGCCATGTGGTTCCAATGGTCATGAGGTAGGGACGGGTCTACTTGTTTGTCCACGGATGCTTTAGAAACTAACCTGTCTCCAGGCACAAATAAATCAAGTCTCATTTGGTAAATGCGAATAGAAGAGAATTCTAGAAAAGTGTTCGTGCTCTCAAAAAATCTAAAAGCAGTCTGCAAGTGGTTTTCATGCATGTCAGGTCATTCACTATCAAAGTCATAGTTTCATGGTCATGTTAACTTCATGTTAAGAAAATAACATGCTCTTTATGTGTGGATACTCAGAATTGCCCAATTGCTTTTTTTAAAAAAAAGTTTCTTCTTTATATTCACTTAAACATCTGTGCCAAGAATTTGAAACGCTGCCAACATGTAACTGTGGAGTTAAGAAAACCAGAGCCCTATTGTCATAAATGTGCCAAAGAGCACTGGTTGCGCTACTAAATTCTACAGAACCATTGTGGTAGTAATTTTTCAAAACAAAGCCCAATAAGATCCAGAATGTAGCATCACTATCATAAATCATACTTCTTTAGTTGGCACAGCATCTCTCTCTCTTTTCTCTCAAGAGCTATATATCTTCAGAAAACTGTGGACTTAGCTCTTGAATAAAACTTTACATGAAAATATAATATCCATTAGAATCTCAAGTCCAGCCAGTCAACATCCACTCTTGGATTGCAGCTTCATGAAGCTCTTTGGAAAGGAAGGCAGGACTAAAGTCATCGTTTTCTGACTCTGTCCCTAAAATAAAAGCTTTGTTGTGAAATCATTCAGTTCCCCAGCAAAGGGCAATAGACGGCGCATTTCTCTCTTGTTTTTCCCCTTGGGGTATAGGAAACCTGTTTAGGACTCAGATGTTTGTGTAAGTGAAGTTATTCCTTCACTGTGAGTGTGTGGGTGTGTGTGTTGCCTTCTTTAGAAAGAGATAATAGGGAAAGTCAAGAGCAAGGAAATGAAAGTAATTAGAGGCACATGGTAGAAGATTTCTAATATAAAATAAGGCCACTAGGATAATCTGACCTAGAAAGAAGGACTATGTAGCAGAAATGAGAGCTAAAAAGAAGACTAGCAGAGAAGTTAGGGAGTATGTGATCATTGAACCAAAGCAGAAGACTGAGATCATCGAAGTCTAGGTCCATAACATGCCCATTTCCTTATGAACTTCAAGCCAGGAGAAATCAGATCATTCTGCGCACTGGCCGCCTCTTTGGAGTCCAGTTCTGGGTATGAAGCAGCTGCAAGAAATGTTTCTAGCCTCCTGGATAAGCCTCTCCTCACAGCCTTTATTCCAAACCCCAAGTCCTCAAACCCTCAAGCCCATTTTCTCCCAGCATTGCTGACACTGCTCCTTAAATAAGTGAGAAGTGATTTTAATCTCAATACAGCTCTAATCATGCCATGTTGGCAAAAACACAGCAAGATTTCAAAAAGCTATTTTTAACCTGATTTATGCAAATACTCTCCATGCCCAGTTGCACAGAAGACTCTAAACTGTGCTGGAGTTGGCCATGTACACATTTCCTTCTCTGTGAAATTAAGATGGAAGTTTTTATTCAGCATGCATGTGAATGCCGTCACCTTCGGAGTTTTCTCCTACCACCATGAAGAAAGAAAGAGGAAATGGCAGTGGTGCTAATGTGTAATTCTGATAAGTTCTTCAGTGTGTTAACAAAAGGGGAGTATTCTCATGGAACTGCAGCAACACTCATCTTTAGGCACCTGAAGGATTCACCTGTGGGTGACGGTAACCAGCTGTTCTCCTATAGAACAGAGTGAGGAGCAAAGCCAAGGAACCACAGCAGCAGGAGTGTGGTTTATATCACGAAGACCTTTAGAGTTTGTAATACATTGGGTTCCTTTCCACGGGAGGGAGGGAGACCTGTCTCCTTCTTGGGAGGGCTTGGAGAGGCAGCAGTTTGTTGGATAAGCTGCTCTGGCAAGCCATTCCTACATCTATAATTCAAAGATTTCTATCCATCTTAGAAATGATCATGCACCTGGGGACAAGAGAGATATCGTGCTTTGGTGGAGCACTTAAGTTACCTTAATGTTCTTGAGGCCTCCTTGGCAACTGCCTATATTTATATAAATGGAAGACAGAGCTGGAAACCTTGCCTAGTTCTGAAGAAGAGTCCATGACACCATGAACTGAAGTGTGCTAAATATACGGTAAAATATTTGAAAATACATTCCACATTTGAGCTCTTCCCTGGGATTCTGGAAGGGGGTGGGAAATGAGACTGGCACCACCCTCACAGGCACTCTGCAAAGCAGCCTTCGAGCTCTAGCACACTTATTCCTTGGGAAGAGATGGGACCATCTCCTCTTCCTCCCCTCCCACCACTGCCTCCCGTGAGTACTATTTCCCATCCACACATGACAACACACCCTCATCCCTTTCTTGCCTCTTCAGTTTTAGTACAAGAAACCTGAAAGAGATTTGCTGTGAAATCAACCAACTAAGGATCAGTAATTGAGTGATTTGATTCCTTTCATGGCTCCCCAGGTCAGAGTCAAAAATACACCGAAGATGGGAGCTGTGATGATGAGCTCCTGCTCCTTTGGAAAGAGCAGTGAACCAGAGGTTCAGATGTTTAGGTCTAATCCTGGTTCTGGCCCAGTCCTGCGACTTCCTTAAATCTGGAGCTGTTTCTTGATCCATAAAATGAGAGAGCCCATCTTGGCTTGTCTTCTCACTTTCGCAGAAGTATTCCATCTCTTAATACACTGTGATTCCATCATTTTCTCTGATTTCCTTTTGGTTCATCTCTTTGGAACTCTGTTACTAGAGGCAGATATTAGTGATCTAGAGAGCAGATGTCAGACAAAATGGAAACTCGGGACAGACTTGTATGGAAACAACCATCTTGGCTTCTTTTGGCAAAAGAAATTGGACTTGCCAAAGTCCTGCTAATTTGTGAGAACATGAACTTTCCCCAGGAATGAATATACTCATCTGAAAAGAATCAAGATGCTTTTAATGGAAATTACTGGTGGTACTTAAATCAAGCCTCAGCTAAAGTACCATGAATCTTAAGATATTTGATTTATTGGGGTTTTCATTTTTCTTCTTCATCCTTTTAAAAGAATTTTAAAGCAACTTGGTATGGAGGCTGGGAAATACTTAAATGCGTGCCCCCCACCCAAGCAAAAGGAGGACAAGATACTGGTAAGCTAAAAAAAGGCAATGAGAACCCAATCAAGAGAACTCAAGAAGACGTTGAAAGGAAACATTTTTGGTTAGCAAAGCAATCAAAGTCTCAATACTGTTTTAACGGTTCAAGGCTGAAAAAAGGAATAAAGAAAAATGAAGCAGAAAGAGGGAGGTGGGGAGAGGGAAAGGTTAAGCCAAGACAGAAACTGTGAGTCGATAGATGTGAAAGGAGCTGAAAATAAGTGAAAAGTGAAAAAATGCTTTATGAATAAACCGTTAAAAAAATAGTGAGTGAAAAAGCAATTGTGCTTCCAGTTATTACTGAATCACCAGCTCGTGGAAGCGAGGCTGACCTGAGCAGAAGCTGGGCTCTAACCTACATCACAGCAGTTGGTGCTCGGCAGTTCCTGTGGGCGGACACGGTTTTCTACTTGAGTGTCAGTTTCATTGTGCGTCCCCTGCATACAAACTGTGTGGGCCATCTCGGGCCGGGACACAAAAAACATAACTTGATCACCCCCCAACCTGCTGACAGTACACAGCACAGCATATCCTTGGACACAGACCCACCACGGGGAGAGAGCGAATGGAGGTGGCCCGCCCTTCCAAGAGAGGGAGCTGGGAAGTGAATGGGACGTGAATGAGACCGGAAGCCCTGATTTTTTATTTATTTATTTATTTAGTTAGTTAGTTAGTGAGAACAGGATTTCATACCCATTGCTCCTTATCATTCCTGGTGCTAAGATGGCAGCCTCCCATGAGGTTCTTCTGTGCCAAGGACCAACAGAATACCTTTCCTAGGAACACAGCTGGGCTCAAGACTAGCCAACTAAATGCCAATCATAGCTTGGCTGCCTCCGCCCCAATACACTTGAGGAAAAGCCGGACACACTAGGAAGTGAACCGGTTCCACCAGTGCACCTGCCCTCTGAGCCTCCAGGAAGAGGACTGAAGGGTGGAAGGGCTCAGGGCCCCACCACAAGACTGTCAAGAACTATGAGGAATGGCTGCGATGTTCAGGCCATTTCCAAAGACGTGGGCTTGCTCTCCTTATTCCGAGTGACCAAACACTTTGATGTTGGAACTGTCTGCACACAACCAACTTTTGATTATCTGCTTCCACAGGAGCAGGTGGGAGAAAAGGAGGTTGGAAACTTGTGGTCATAAATTCCTAGATAACTTGTATGTGAGGGCTGCACTGCTAAGTCCTCACTCTCCCTGAGAGGAGCTTCATCTCTGACCAACTCCAGGGAGGCATGTGCCCACCAGTGTTCTAGGGGCTCAAGGAAGGCAGGCCAGGGGAGCATTTTTATCCAAGTGACCCAGGGAGCAGCTAAGCCAGCCACATAGTGGCACAATCAAAGAATGACAACTAATTTTAATGAATCTGTTTCATTTTTAATAACCAGAATAAGACTGTAATTCTGTACAACTGGTCAATGGGGCTGAGGTTTTCCTCAAAGGTCCACAGAGATCTTGATATCTGTTCTTCCTTGCTGCAAACGTTTCCTGGCCTTGTGCTCTTGAGAAAGTTTAAGGTAACATGCTTGCTTCCTTGAGTTTTTTCATGAAGGAGGTAGATAGGGTCTGCTTTGAGTATCTCCATCCTAGAAATGAGTATTAGAACACTGAAGGTCAGGAGAGATGCCCATGCCACCTGACAAGTTCGTGCGGGGCCCAGAACCAAACCCCAGCTTCCTGACTCTGCTTCCTATGTTAGCAGATTAGACACTACTGCTATTGCCAAGCTGGGCAGAGCCCATGGGAGTCACTGATATTGTTCGTACGTAGGGCAGCCTTGCCAAAACTGCAGAGTTTTACAGCATCGAATTACTGTCTTTTGCCTTGTCAGGAACTTGACTCCTAACTAGTTCTGCAGACATATCTGGAAAGAAAGGAGATGGTAGAGTGTCCTGGAGAACTGGGGCCTGGTATGGCCCACCATTTTGAATCCAGCCTACTTCGAACTCCACACAACCAGTCACATCTCTGAAGCTGAGCTACTTCCATCCAGATGCCTCTTTTTTTTTTTTTTTTTTTTTTTTTTTTCTGAAAGGTTTCCATCGCTCTGGGGGTGGCCAGTTCCCCAGCAAAGTGCCAGGTTGAGCTGGCATTTCCGTGTGCATTAGCAGAAGGGTGGGTGTCAGGCTTCAGTAGTTCTGTGTCAGCCTCAGGTCAACAGTGCTCCAAAGAGGACAGCGAGCACAAAACCAGCCCATTCTCTCAGAAAGCTACCAGTGGTGGCTGAGGGGTACAGAGAACCCCGGAAACCCTTAGGAACTGCAAAAATTCAGATGGCATTTTGGGTAAAGTAGATAAGTTCATTTCACTTTAAAGTATGGAGAGGGTGTTTTTTCCACAAAGGAAAGGAAAATGTATCCATGGACATATTTTCTGCTTCAAGTGCTCATAAAAGTGTTACTGCTTCTGAGTTTGAGGAGGTATGTGCTCTGGTTTAAGCACTGCCCTACACAGTTCACTTATATACCTGGAGACAGAGATGAAAGCTGAGAAAGAGCAGCCTGTTCTATCTTTTTGCTCCCAGGCCATGTAATCCCCCAAAGCATGATTCCTCTAAGAATTATCTGAAGACTTCAGGACGCCCACCTGCGAGACAGCATTTGCGACCAACAGAAATCCTACAAGATTTATAGTTATAGTGCTTCAAACTGGTAGTTTTTGTCTTCTCTGGTTGTGACCTACACGTGGATTCCAGACTGAAAATTACATTATCTGAAGCAAACCATTCAACCCATCTTAGATAGGTTACAGCTGTTTCTATCCTCCCTCTAAATTTAGTGTAATAGCATAATATATTATTGTTCATCCATCGCCTGAAGAATTACATGTTCTTAAGAAGGCTGGCTGGAATAAAAAGAGAAAGAAAGGAAAAGAAAGGGAGGAAGGAATCTTTGAAATTAGCAATATAACTTAGAAAAGAGAGAAGCAGCTTTTAAACTCAGGACTGAATTGTGTTCACATGAAGAAATGAGAGTTTGAAAGTGATTAGCAGGGAGATGAGCATTTGCTAGTAGGAATTCTCCCTCCCACAGGTCTCTGAGTTGTGCTCAGGGCCTTCAGATACTGGTGGGCTTCTCTGAGAGAGAGACAGAAAGCATTGATCTCTACAAAAGAAAAAAAAAGAAAAAAGAAAACTGGCACTGAAGGTGCAGACTTCCTTCCGTACTTGGTTTTTCTCCCTTCTAAGGGGTGTTTGAAAGTTTTTCCTGTGCTTCGAACTAAGCAGAAACCACATCACGTCTTTAGTCGCAGTCTTTGCTCACCACTGGAGACCCTGGTGGTTAGAGAGGGAAAGTCCCTTCCAATGCTGCATATGGGGGTAGAAGGTGTTGGGGGCCAGGCCAGGGAGGGAGGTTAGGGTATGGAGGGAGAGGGGAGATCATTAAGGTTTCCTCTCTGGCCTAGACAGTGTACTCCACCCCAGGCTGGGCCCGCCAAACGTAGAGCAATAAAGCCTACCTTTCTATGGTCCTGATCATTTGGGGGTGGTAGGGAAAAAGATCATTCAACAAAGGACCGAGTGCGCACTTCAAGAGCAACATGGTCTGGGATGCCTGAAGGGTGACCACAGTGTAGCTTGAGAATAGCTTGTATCTGATGCGTTAGCACTGTCCCCATGACTGGAAGAATGAGGAAAGAGGTCAGGGCACAGCTACATATTTGGTTTGAGTATTTCAGGGCAGTCTCTGTAGTGGCATTTCTTTTAAATTGTGTTTTTCAGCAAGCACATAACATAATGATCCACTATCTTAACCATTTGTAAGTGTCTGGTTACCATAGTATGAACTGTCTGTCTATTACTGTGCAACAGATCTCTAGAGTGTTTTCAGCTTGTAAGGCTGAAATTCTATACCCATTGAGCAGCAATGGTGCAGGGACATTCTTGATCACCTTTCCAATCCGGAGTGCTTTTCTTGGGTTAAATCTCTAAATTGAGTTTCCGGAACAAAACCTGCACCAGCCCACCTGTCTGGGGAGCAGTTCAGATTCACTTTACCATGAATAGTCATCACCAGCTATGGATCATGTTCACAAATGCATGTCCTCAGCGCTCTGGCTGGGCTTCAGCACTTTATGGAGTTGTTATTTGTACCACCAAACCAGTCAGGAATGAAAATAACGATCAACTCCTTAAATGTTTACAAGCCTCCTGGGCTATTGGCCATGTAATTTAGAGCTGCCATCTTGTCTTCTAGTGTCTCTCAGTGGAATGGAATGTCCTCCCTAGCAAGCTGGTGGATGTAGGGATATAGGCAAGAGAAGGCCCCTGGCCTCCCATTTTCTAAAGGAGCCTGGGCTGCAGTGTCTGATAGCAGGTTGCTTGCTCAGTGACACTTCCTCATACAAGTTCCTCCCCAACAAATCCGACTGACTGTGGTGTGCCTGGGGAACCTCAGCAGGAGGCAGGTAAGTACTCTCACCCAGTCAGCGCCATCAATTTGTCATTCCCTGAAAATAGAGTCGTCCCTCCAGTCCATCCAGTTCCCGCCCCCAGCGCGCAGCGACCGGGAGGAAGGCTGGCCTTGGAGCCCAGCCACATTCCAGGGGGAGTGGTTCCTCCGCATTCAGCGCACACTTGGGCGATGGGCCGGGCGAGCCTCGTGCCTGCAGCCACCCTTGAAGTGTTGTCGTTACACAACAGTCATGAACTCTGGAATGTCTCTGGTCATTTACAGCGTGACTGTGTCACTCCATAAATGACCCTGCCAAGCTTCAAGGCCCAGAATGAGGTTGGCTTGTTTTTCAGTGGACCATTTTCTCCCGCCCAGAACAAAGCTGCCAGGCTTTTATGATGTACTTCTTACCCTGAGACTGGAAGAGAATAGAAATTCGGGGGGAGGGAGGGGAGCGGTGCGCATGAGGGGGCTGGTGGTGTAAAATACAGGAACGCTTACAAATCATAGTCCGGTGGTCATGCAGACACACTCAAACACGCCGAACAGTGTGGCCACAGCATTCGCAGATAAGCTTTCTAGAAATTAGCTGGGCTTTTCTTAGAGTAACTTTTCATCTTCTCTCACTCTTACCTTGACTTTTTCCTTCTTTGGTTCATTTCCTTCATGACATGAGATAAATGAAGAGTCACAGACTAAGGTTCCAAAGAACATATGTTGCATGAGTCACGTCTATTTTTTTTTGCTCTATAGTATTCATTTTAAATGGCACTGTTCCAGGAAAAGAAACAGAAAACAAAAATATTTCTTAAATACTGACGGTGCTGCTGTCATGTAATAATAATTATGAAAATAATGCTTCATATTTGAGATACACTGTTAGAACTATGGCCTGTCAAGGTCTCCTTCCATTTCATTGTATTTTCACAAATACTGTTTTGAGGTATTTTATTTTCTCCATTTTACATACATACAAAGAAACAGAGGCCCAGAGAGATCAAATAAATTAGATGATGGCATGGGAAAAACCCTTCACCCAGTGCACATAGAAAGTACACACAAGACTGTTCTTAAGTAACCTGCTGAATATCACACAACAGTAACTTGTGAAGGGAACCTTTTTAAACCACAGCCTCTAACTTCTTTCTCCCTCTCAGCATAGTAGCTTTGGCATACAAAATATACAGATCTCTAAAAAGAGAATTTTAAAGATATTCTGAAACCTCCCCTCTATTATGTACATACTAGCTATTACAGAATTCTCAAACTTGTTGAGGATTCACTAAATATAATTCACATAATCTAGTGTTCTATTTCCTCCCGAGGCAAAAAAAAAATGCTTAGACAATCCTTCTTACTGTTCCTCTTCTTTTTAAAATTCATCAGATAAGTTGATTCAACATATAAATCCTAAGGGATTTTGGGAGGACTCAAAATTGTGGGGCTTTCATCCTAATCATGATAAATAAATCTAGGATTCGTATTCTGGCATTCACTCACCCATACATTCAACACGCACTTATTGCCGGCCTATTATTCTCCAAGTACTGGGTGAGTCTGAGGGTGGGGTCAGGTATGAATAAGACTAAGACCCTTTCCTCCTGAGAGAGAGAGAGCTATGTACACTTTGTCATCAGTGACCTCTTTTAAATAAATAAGCTCTGTTAATATCTACTAGTGTGGATCAAATTGAATTAGAGACACTAATATCTAGATTTCCTTTTGTAGAATTTAATTTGGTAGATTTCCTTTTGTAGAATTTAATTTGAGTATCTTTTATATATAGTTCACCTTTGACTCAAAAAGATTAAGTAAGAAGAGTGGACATTCTGACTATATTTGGGTTGGCTGTCTAATGCAGAATTCCATGTCCCGCTTGTTATGTTTGTATTCACCTCCATGGGCAATGCTACAGCAGAGCATCAGCAAAACACATTATTGCATCTGGTTATTATGCTTATAAAGAATTTTTTATTTTGTTATAAATCAGTGATAATTTACGAGTAGAAGGCTTGGTCCTTGAAATGGGACGACTGTGTCATTTCTATAGAGATCTTTAGAAATGTGAGTTTCTGGCTAAGACGGTAAGCAAAATAAAGCTCCAAGTTTTTGTATTTTTTTTCAAACATTATATTAAACCCTCTGTGTTGAGATGTCCTAGGTTTTACCTTCAATCATCCACGCACCTCATAAGGATTCATAAAATCATGTCATGTCATTATTTCAAAAGAATGCCCTCCAAGAACAATAGCAATAATGGGAGGGCGGGGTGTTGGTGTCATCTAATGAAAAGAGTACTCTGCTGGGGGCAAAGGGGGGACAGGTAGTCAAGAGACCTGAGTTCATTCCTGGTCATCTGGGTGACTTTAACAAAAGTTGTAACCTCCTGAGGTCTGTTTCCACATCTGTAGCATGCGGTAGTTATACTAGATGGCTTCTTATGTCCGTTTCTACAAATCAATGAGTGTAAAAGCTTGTTGCTTGTTATAATAAAGCTGTGTTTACATTAAGAGGTCTTGTTGAAATATCAGCCAGTGGCATTCCCTTCTAGCCACTTTGCCCAGCGCCATGTTTTTGTCAGGGTGGCGGAGGAAAACAGGGTGGTATTGCCCCGGGGCTCTTGGCTCAGAGGTGGGGGAGGTATTGCTGACTCAGCTCATGGCGCTCTGCCCTGTGGGTCAGAGCTGCAGGTGCCCAGGTGGACCTTGTTATGAAGAAGCTGCCAGAACTTTGGGGTGAGGCAGGGACTGGAAATGTAGACCATTTGTAACCGCTCAGATTCCAGGACACTTTACTCAAGCCTAGGAGTGTCAGCTTCCAGCCCCTCGTCAAACCGCCACCTTAGATAATTATGCTCCTCAAATTATTCTTACATTTCAGTGCTGAATGCCATCTTCACTTCCTATTCCCAGGTGTTAATGGTTGTCTTGTTGTCTCCCAACTCATAAACTCAAGGACAAGCTTTTATTGGTTGATGGTGGGAAGAGGGTGAATCAGGATATTCTTCCTAGATCTAATGGGTTTACACTTTCAGGTCACGAAAAAAAAAAAAAAAAGAGAAAGAGAAAGAAAAGAAGCAATCCAAGACCATTCCCCACTTGAGAGCAAAGCAAGTTTACTGTCTCAAAAACATCATTGTCAACACTAGAGTTACTCTAGGTAGCTAGTGGGCTTGGAAATCCTGGAAATGTTTCACAAAGATGAATATAGCATTTATTTATATGGAAAACAATTTTTGTTTTTAGGGGATCATATATTGTGAAACTACAAAGCTGTATGATCTTCAAACTATGAGATGTCGACATAATTGTTTTGAGATCAACCAATCAGACCACACATTTCATATTATCACGTTATAATGAGTGTTCATTAAACATCATGATAACAACACCCTCCTTATTTGTTGTTAACAAAGGAACATTCTCTTCATGTATCACTGATGACAACTGGTTGAGGACAATTAAAGTCATCTACTCATTCCCTCTTTTTCCTGATTTATTCCAGAGCTATTAGACAGTAAGAATATTTTTCCTCCTCCCAATTTTTGTTTCTTCTCCTCTTTCTCCTTCCCGCCTCCTCCTTCTTCTTCTTCTTCTTTTTGCTTCTTCTTCTTTTCTTCTTCTTCTTCTTTCTTCTTCTTCTTCTTTTTTTTAACATTCCTCTGAGTCGAATTATATTTCTCCATGTGAGGACATGTCTCCCTACTGACAGGTCAGGTCTTTGGGGTGATGCTTAACTTTCCAGGTCACTGGGGCACCGTTTTCTGACCTGGAGTAACACTTGCCAACACTTGCCAAACACTTGCCTACAGTGAGTTATCTGCCTCCCAAGATGATCATGTTTTCCCCAGAGTAATTGTTTACTGACCTGCTTAGTTAGTCAATGGAGTTTTCCAGTCTAAGTTTGTATGTAGGTAAACCTAGAAAAATATTCTAATTTTGGAATATATTCTAAATAATACTTTCATTTTCATCTATTTGATTTGACCAGTGTTTCCTGTGACTGATTCTTTGTGATTTTAGGCAAGTTATTTAACCTTTGAATTTGCATTTACTTCTCTCTGAAGTATCTTTGACATATCCATCTAATATTGATGAAACTCAAACTATGTGCACAATGCTGCCTTTTCGGTTTTTCTTTTTCTGTTTCTTTTTTTTTTTGCTTTGTTAGAGGAAGGAAGCAGACAGGAATGAAGATGAGCAGAAGCAGGTAGTCAGGTAGAGAGAGGAGGAAGAATTATTTATTTTATTTAGTTGTTCTGCTTGGTCGTTCCTTGGGTTCAGAGTCGAGAATCCAGGTCCTAGGGCTATAAATATGGGCTCTGCCAGCGGGGGCCCCAGACTTAACCACTGAGCTACCAGGACACGCTTGCATTTTTGTTTGTTTGTTTTAAGGAGTTCTTCTGAGTCACAGGGAAGCACGATGTCTACTCCTATTCTCCAGGCATTTACAAATTAATTGAAAAGGCAGCCATTTACAAATGAAAATAAAATAAACAGCACAAGGCAGTACATGGTAATGCCCAACAACACAATGTTGTATGATCAGGGATTTCATTACAGTGTTAATATAACAACAACTTGTAAAACAGCTAAATGTCCATTGATAAGAGACTGATTAAGCAAATGATGAACATTTATACAATAAAACGCTATGCAGTTATTTAAAAGAAAAGAGGTGCCTGTGCATGTAAAATGAGACCATTCCAAAATTAGAGCTTTAAGAGGAAAAAATAATAGTGTATAAGAGTATTGCACTACCATTTGTGAAACAAATAGAAATATGTATGCGAGTCATGAATGTCTTTGATAAGATGCCTCTAGGAAAGAGATAAAAGGCTAGGGTATGGAGTATAAGGAAGATCTACTTTACCTACACTAGTCTCTTCTCTTTTCAATTTTGCAAAGGTATATATATTATCAATTTTTAATGTAAAAAATAATATTTAAAAGTGCCCTAGGTGTGTCCTAGCGGAGAAGCGGTCAGAGTCCACATACTTCCTAAAGACCAGGATCTACTTCACAGGGCTGGGGATAACAATCTGTATTACCAACTAAATAAAATAAGGAAAAAAATGCTTCTTCCTCTTTTCTCTTCCTGCCTGCCTACTCACCTTCATTCCTGCACCTTCCTTTAAAAATAAATAAATAAGTAAGTAAGCCCTAATCCTCTGGTCAGCTCTTAACTGTGAGGGACAAAGAGGGAAATTTTTCATAAGGACCTGAAAAATGGAGGGAATTCATTTTTTGAAAGTTCTTGATGTCAGTTCCAGCTGGCGCTGGTGCAAGAGGTTTCCATAACCTAATACAACATGACAGAATTGTAAGTCACCCATTTAGACATGACTGTTCAAAAGGCTGTGAAACGGCACGGAGGGAGAGTATGGAGAACACAAAAGCAAGCTGGGAGTACTATGAGCAGAAGTTTCTTCCTTCCCTGAGAACCTCTGCTGCCTTTGTATGCTCGTAGGTGTCCTCCATCACCTGGACACATACGATCAAGAAGGGGACAGCCCTGTTCCTGTCAAAGGAGGGTGGTGTCTTCTCAGTTCTTCCTGGCACATCCCCAAAGGACATAGCTGCTTATCAAACTTTTGTTACCAATGATGTTAGCATTTCATGAACAGGCTGAATCTCAGAGGTAGGCAGGATTCTACAGTGATCCCCAACCCTTCATGCTAAAGTCCGGTCACAGCAAGAGTGACCCGCCCACGGCACATCAGACTTCCCACACAAAGCTGGGACCATGTCCTCAGTCTTCTAATCCAGTTTCAGGGCTCTTTTTAAGACACTGTATATCGTTTCAGTCCCCTTAGATTTTTAAGCAAGGGCAATGTGAAGGCCATGACAGCTGCTCCTCCCAAATTGATAGAACACGGTATCACAGCCACAATTCAGGCTCAAGGCTTCTTAGGGTCAGGCTGCTCACACAGGCTTTGGGGTGGGAGTGGTGGGATTCAAGAGGTTCCCTGTCCCTACTAGAAAAGAGATGGGTGATCACACAGACCTCTTAGCAAACAGTCTGGACAGGGAGACTTCAAGATACCCAAAAGCCCCGCCATGAATTAAATCCAACCTAGAAGCTTCCACACCAAAAGTCTCCACTCTGGCATTAATAATGATTGGTTGTATAAAACCTCCTGTAGTCACAGATCTGGAAACCATGCTGTAAGAAGAGAGCAGTAAGGAAAATGGACACCTTTGTCCCTTTTTTCTATGGGGGTGGAAATAAAACCTTCGATAAAACCTGCAATAACTTTTAAATATGTAATAAGGGGCAATTTTTTCTCTCCTTTTGACACCATGTCTCCTTTTTGCTCTTCATGGGAGTCCCCCTTTTCTATGGCATTGGGTTAAGTCTCCAGGCGTCAGAGTCCTGGGTCAGGTGGGCAGACGCCTTGTCCCTTTGTGGATCACTGATAGCTTTTACTTTCTATTTTACTTTCCTCTTTCATAATGACTTCAGAAAATGGACTCTGGATTTGGAATTTATAAGAACAAGAACCAGCTTATCTTCATCCTGACCATGAATCACTGTCTCTTCCCACCCATTGCCACAGACACCTGAGTTAATGTAGTCTCATCTAATTTCTCCTGCTATTTTCTGTGGAACTTCCGCCACCGAGGGAGTGTGAGTCAAAGTGGATCATTGGACGGATTGAAGTATTTGTTTGGAGCTGAATGTTTACAATGAAAACCACCAACAATCTTGTTTCTTCATGTTTTGACAAACTGGAAGCTTAGTAGCAGGAAGAGGGCCTTTCCATTCCTATTTAGAAAGAGGAACATTCTTAGTTCTTAACTTTTCTAGACAGTTGTTTGACTCCTTAAAACCTCTGCAAGTGCTGCTTCCGGCCAGTGTGTCAGCTACTGTGAGTTAAAAAGTGTCCACACCTAAGGTAATCTTCAATCTGTGTTTCCAGTCAAGAGTTTTGCTCCCTGTCTTTGGAAACGACCCAAATAAAAGATGGGGGTAGGGGTTGGGGGAAGGGAAAAGCACACTAAATTCCTTCTGCCACTGCTTCTGGCTTTGTCTTTTCATTTACTGAATGGGTGTTTAATGAACAACTCAAGACTGCACTTCCTTCTAGATGTGTTCGTGTTTTCCAAGACCATAAAGTGAAAGAAGAGTCTGCCAAGGCTTACTCAAGGAGTCCTTGTCCCTGGCCTGACCCTGATCACTTTCATTTTTGATTTCTTCTCTTTAGGACTTCCCTGTACACATTAGGAAAGTATAGCAGAAGGGGCAGAGGTTCCCACTGCACATAATTCACCTCGGGAGCGTGTCCCGGTTGACTTTGTTCTCATGACAACTTTCACTAGCCTCTCACTCCTCTTCATCTCTTCTCTACTTTCACATTTCAGATGTTGGGAGAGCATTGAGTTGCTATCACTATTTCCATTAAGTTTACTTTAGACAATGGATGCTTTACAAATAGACACAAGGAGTCACAAAGTCCCTCCATGGCTTCTCTCCTCCTTCTCCACTGTGACTCTCCCCTTTCCTCATTATTTTTTTTTTTTTCCCTTTCCCTGGACTAGGAAGAGGGAGTGGTGGAAACTTCTTGTTCTGATCCAGAATCAGTCTTCATTTCTAACTCATTTTCTCCTTGACTAAAATCAGAATGAATGCTTACCAAATGCCTTACAAATTCCAACTCACACAATATCCAGCAACCGTCTCCTTATCCATGTTTTACCACAAAAGTGGTCTGACTCTTCATACCTGGCCTTTCATCACTTATAAGCTGCCTAATCACCTTTTGGTCAATGAATACATACATATATGTGTGTGTGCGTATGTATATTTATATATGTGTGTGTGTGTATGTATATATATATACATATATGTGTGTGTTAAAAAAATTCATCTAATGTCATTTGCATCCATGGATTTTTAACTCCTTTCAATCAGTTGACATTACTGATTTGGGCCATTGTCCACTCCACTGAAATCTGGCATGGAAAATGGCAACATGTTGGTAAGTGGGGAAAAAAGCAACAGTTTAAAATATAACACAGAAATAATATACTTTCAAAATACTCTGTGTTATTTTGATGGTAGTGTCTTATCCATTCAGAACACTGGTTTCCGATCCACTAGAAAGGGTTTTGTAGACATTCAGAGGCCACATCCAGTACATGGTTAATTGGTTAAGAACCTCTTTCAAAATCATTTGGATTCCCTTACCTTCTACACATCTAGAAGGGCCAAGGATCTTCTTTCCAGTGCATGGAAAAGTAGAGATAATAAATTAATGGCAGAATCACAGGGAAAGATACTGGAAAGCTATGCCTTAGAATTGGTAGCACAGGTTCTGATACCTGAGCAGACAAAATTGTAAAAAGTTAGACTGTTTAGTGGAGGACTTGATAGTCCCCTCTGCAGCTTCCCTGACATGAAAAATATAGTAACTGTGTTCATCAGTCCCTACATCACCAGGACAAGGACAGACCATGATAACTGTAATGTGATAAAAGAGTCACAACTTTTTCAAGAAATTCCTACACATACTTGTTAAAATTGCATTGCCTAGAGGATATTAGACAAACCAAGACAGCAAAAAATGACTATTGCGCAAATTTTACTTTGTATATTTACAAGCAAGTTATACCAAAGATAAGCCACATAGTTGCTTTAAACTCATTTTTTTAAATAATTTTACTTAGAATAATTGACATAGAGCATAGTATATTAATTTCAGTTGACAACATAATGACCCCCATGTTTGTGTATACGAAGAAGTGGTCACCACGAGATTCTCATTAGCATCTACTTCCACCCACAATTACAAACTTTTTTCTCTTGGGATAAGAACGTTTGGGATCTATTCTTTTAGCAGCTTTCAAATGTACAACACAACATTAACAAGTCGTAATGCTGTATGTCACTTGACTTATTTTGTAACTGGAAGTTTCTACTTTCTGACCTCCTTTACCCATTTTGTTCATCCCTTGTAAGCTAATTTCTGATGACTGCAATTTCATCTCATTGGGTGACAGATTCTCAGATTACATAACAGTAATTAGCCTGAACTTCATGAATCTCTAAGCACGAATGACTACTTCAGGAAACCCTGCATTTCTGCCTGTACGTGTTTCATGAATGATTCTGGCAAGAGTTAGAGTCAGCCTGGGACTGTGCTCATTTTGCATACATGAAAATTTGGTCATCTCTTTGGAGGGCCTGGACTGTGTACAATGATCCCTCCCTTTTTGCATAATGATATTTTGCTTCCTGTATAATTATAAAAATATTACTCTACCGAAGGGAAAGAAATTAGGTTTGTGGCATGTTTTTGTGCAATGGTTTAACTTAATTCCTCATGTTCAAAATGACTGTAAATTATGAACTAAGTGAAATAACATATTTCAAAATCAACAGAATTTTTATTCACTCTTCCGGTCTACATCCAAGCCCAACATAATTACCATTCCAATTTTCAGTTAAGGAGCTTTTTAAAACTTTCTATTGTGGAAATTTCTAAGCATCCATAGGCAGAGAGACAATAGTATAATGAATCTCCAGGTACCCATCTTAAAGTGCACGCCTTCATCTACCTACATGAACCTTCTATTTTAAATGTCCAGCAAACAAAGAATAATTGAGACTGGCTTCTAACAGAGCAAGCGGTACAGTATCCAATTACAAAGTGTGACTGGAGGGGTAAGACCTGGTAGAATAGCGGTTTGGTCCATGGCCTCTGAAAGGGTGTAGTCCACATACATCCCAAGGACCTAGGTTCACATGCTGGGTCCAGGGGTGCGAGTGGGGGAGCAACCAAGATGAAAAAGTAAATAAAGGGCTTTTCCTCTTCTGTCTTCCTACCTGCCTGTCTCTGCTCACCTTCATTCCTGCTTCACCTTTCTTTAAATAAAAAACAAAACGTGTGATTGGTGAGACGTCAAAAGCTCTTTACTCAGATGATGATGAATGCTATATTAGTATTTCAGCATTACTCTCTCTCTCTCTCTCTCTCTCTCTCTCTCTCTCTCTCTCTCTCTCTCTCTCCTTACCTCTTCTCCTCTTTTATTAAGATGCAAATGTTTCTGCTGGGAGGTGGGGTGGGGGTTGTTGAAATTACTAAAATTTTGTTAATGATTTTGCTTACCCGAGGAAGTTGATTTTATCAAATTATTTTTTTCTAGAATGGAATATTTGGGAGGGATAGTCTAACATTCCTAGGAACCTAGGGAATGGAAAGGGATCCGAAACAGAGAAAGAGGATGGAATACTGTCAGGCAAGAAAGTCAAATCGACTTTCCTAGCTCCGTCCAGGTTCATTCCTAGTAGTTTTTCCTTTAAGAATGTGCCTTGGAAAAAATGATCATTGAAACAGTTTTAGTATTGAGCTTGAAATTTGGGAGTGGTAAAAGGATAAGGCTGGATGTTCTATACTTTTTTTTTTTTTTTTCAAAATAATCACCACAATGTTTAGTTAACATCTTTTAAAAATATTAAATTCATACCTTTAAAAAAAACTTTTTAGAGAGTATTTTAGATGACATTCGAATGTTACCAGTCCCCTCTATTATGAGCAGCTGTGACAACTACTTGGTCACTCAGTGGCCCCTTTCACTTAAGTTCTGTGGGAAGGCATCAGCAGGACATGTTTTGGCTTGACAAAAGTGGCCCCTCTCCATATGTTTGGGACATGCCTGCAGCAGGCTGTGGACACATTGTCAGAACTGTCAGAGGAGAGAGTAGGAGTATGTGGCTGTCATACTCCCAGGTTCAATGTTATAAGGACATCTCTCATGGGCTGATGCTGACCTGACTTAGTGAGGCAAAAAGGATTCAAGAATTATGCCTCATGCCCACCCTACCTCCCCGCTGACCACGAATGTTGAATCTACTCTTCCCGCTTTGGGCCCCTAAACCTTCTCCCCTTTCTCCGCGGGTCCCCACCAGAGGTAGAACCCCGCTAGAACGAGTCTACTGCCAACAAGCTGCTCTAGCAACTAGAAATCTTGGGGGTGAGAAGCAGCTGGGTGGACAGTTGTGTTGGTAGACAATAAGCTTTAGGCATCAGGGTAGCCCAAAAGCCATCTCCAGTGACAGATCAGGTGAGACTGATATCAAGAGAAGAAAGAGGGAAGGGTGCAGCTAGTTCTCAAATAGCAGGGAGTTTGCACAAGAGTCCCTGGGATGCTTAGGTGGAGTTCAGACTCCTGGGTCTCACCCCGGAGTTGGTTTGGAACACTGGGGACAAGCCACAGGAAGGCTTAGGTGATTCTAGTCTAAAAGTAGCTGAAAAGCATCTCTTCAAAAACTGCTGCACAGCCCAGGTGAGTCCACATGAGGAAAACAGAAGCTTTCGTAAGATTGTGTTCATTTCAACTCATCAAACACCTCACAACGTCTAGCAAGATACTTACTTGTTCTGGTTCCACAGAAACTCCTCATGGACTTGGATGACATAATGCTGTGTCTCCATGGGCCACACTGGTTCCTGCTTCACCTGCTCCTTGACTGACAACCCCAGGGCGGGGCACCATGATTTTGACAGGCATCACCATCAGGAGCATATCTGAGCCACACGACAGAGATAAGGAAGGCATCATTTCCCTCTTAGTTCACCTTCCTAGGTGGGGAGGGTTGTAGTGGAAGACCGAAAACATATGTTTTCCATGCGCAGCTCCTCAAAGCGCCCTACTGAGCAGAACCATCTCCTCAGTGTCGGGCAGAGTTCACAGGAAGCGGGTCAGAGTTGAACACCTGGCTCAAAGCCTGTTTCTTGAAGTTGCCAGGCACGTCTGAGTCCTGAACTACGGATCAGACATGGGAGCCTGCTGACTGTGCTGCTTGAAATAGCCTGTCCATTTCTGAAGTGTGGTCACAATAATCTCTGCCTAAAATTCCTGAGCACCACATGCTGAACGAAGTGGTGCTGGCTCCTGACGGGAAGGTAAAGACCTGACTTCTCAAGAAGCATGCAGTCAAGCTGGGAAACACTGTATTAACAAGAGCTAAGTTAGGCTTCCCCAGCGCCCTGTGCTGCTTCACAGAAGTCTCCAAGAAAACAATTATTTGTGCAATCATTTCCGCGGCGCACGGAGGACTCCAGGAAACAAGAATGGGTCTATCCGTATCTCTAAAGCCTAGTCAATTGCAAAACAGACCTGCAGCCATCAGCCTGTCTCCAGAATTGGTGAATGACACGTCACCTGGGCTGAGCCATGTGTGAAGTGGTGGGAAAGAAAGTGAGAGAAGGAACCAGGGGCCAGAGTGTGAGGACCTTGAGTCGTATGGAGTTTGAGATTTTCATCAGACATTGACGACTCGTTAAAAGTTTCTGAGTAAGGGAGCCACCGGGAGCCTTTCACACTTCAGGATTGTTGTGCAGCACGACTGGCAGAGGGAAGAAGGGTCTGAAGACCGAGAGGCTACTCCCAGAGGACAACTTTGACCTGGAACACCTGCCAGACCCTCCCAGAGAACTGTCACAGAGTCATGAGACACAGCTGGGCTTTCAGTCACTCTGCATTAGAGGACATAACACTAATGGAACTGGTTTTGATACACTGAAGAAGTGGGTCTGCATAGACAGACAGAAATTTTTGGATCCACGATGTGTCTATGCCATTCACCTGGAGTTAAGGAAAATGTGTCTGGCTCTATATTCCTTCCCTATTAACACTTCCAGGACTTCAAGGTATCATTTAGTTCCTAGAAGAGCTAATTTTCCAAACACACACTCCAGTGCTCCGAGTTAATGGGTGTGCATCTCACTCTCATGGAATATTTTGCTCACTCTGTCTCAACAGAGACAGGATTATTATGACTATTATTAATATTGGGCCTAATAATAGCAACAGTAATAAACATATTTTGGGGAGGTCACCACATTGATAGCAATTAAAGTCTAAAAAGACATTGTCTCCAGGGATTTATCATCCACACTAACAGGCAATTAGGAGGGCTTTTTTTTTTTCAATGTTTCCCCTTAATCCCTCTTCATGTGTGGGTGGAAATCGCCACTTGAGGGAACAGCCATAAGGCCATGTTCTGGAACTATTTCAAAAAGGCTTAAGGGTGGCATTGTGGTTCCAGGAGTCCTGTGAAGTAATGGTTACAGTCTCACCCAAGAGTGCTGCAGTCCAACAGACATATAATGGCAATTAAACTTACTCTGCTGGCCACAGATTAAAAAGCAACAGGCGAATTCATTTTAATAATATATTTAATTTAACCTAATATATCCAAAATAACATTACAACACATAAAAATTAGTATTAAGATAGTGGAGAATCTTTTGTAGTTGTTCTAAGTCTTAGAAATCTGGTATGTGTTTTACCCTTACCGCATATGCTTCTCTTCATACCGGCCAACTTGTAAGTGTGGCTGCTGGTGGCCTAGGGGACAGCACAGGGCCTCCTCTGGAAGGATGATGGTGGGTCCCTCTGCTGGGGACATGGCAAGACAATGGCAAGCACTAAACACAGGCATTTTGTACTGGAAAGCAAAGTAAGAGAATATGTCCAGTCCCCATCTTGTGCCAGCTACGCAGAATAAAGACTCTGGAGGCAGAGAAGTCTCAGAACTAGAAAAAGTGTGGGGGCAGAGAGGGGAAAGAAAAGGGCCAAAGGTTTTTTTATTGGTTCTGAGATTCTGAGACTTTGTGAATCTAAGTCATGTTCTGAGGCCTCTGGGCCATCAAGGGAGAAGATGACAGGCCGAGACAGAACCAAGAGAGGAAGAGGAAGTGAGGCAGGGGAGAGGGGACCTGCCCACCCGAATCTGGTGGTGGGTAGGGATTACCAGCTCCACGGCTTCCTTAGACGCCATCTTGGCTGACGAAGTCTGCCAAGAAAGGAAGGAGCCACCGACCACACCAGAGGAAGACTCACTGAGGGATGAAAAGAATGCCACTGAACAAGCCAGGGGAAGAGTGGACACAGGGGCTTCCTTAAACAAAGGTGAGGGAAGGAAGCTGACCACACAGCTAAATCTCCCAGGACCTTGTGTCTCCAGCAACAAGGTCTTGGGGGTGAGGTGGGGGGTGGTTAGTGGGGGTGGGGCGGGGGTGTCTAGTCCAGCTTTCACAAATAAAATGTGAACTAGCACATTGTAGAGTAAGCCGAATCATGTCAGATGATTCCCAGTGATTAAAGATGACAAAGAGATGTGTAACAGAGAGTGGCGGCCTGACTCCCCATTCGCCGCATCACTGAAATGAGTCAACTTCGAGACTCTGAGTAATGCAGGGCAGGGCTACCAGATGCAGGTTGCTGTTTCCTAAAGAGAGCTGAGATCTTTCCCAAATTTCACAGGTTCAACCAGGGATGGAGACACAGGTAAAAGTGCCACATCATGCCCGGCAACCACAAGTTTGGCCCTCCTTGCCTCGGGAGGAGTTTCCCTGTCAAAGCCCACAGTATGAAGGGATGCTTGAGAAGAGCACCTTTTAAAATGAAAGTGGAGCTCAAAGGTCAGGAGGTGCTCACCAGCGAGAGGAGAAACTTGGGGTCAAATGTCAGCCTATAAACAGTCAAGATGACACATGGGCCATCCTGGCAGGCAAGACTCATTGGGTCTCCCCAGTGCCAGAGATCATTAGTACGTTAGGACAACTGGTATGTTTAGGTAGCTGTCTTTTTCAGGACAATTTCTGACGAAATGACACGTTTCTAGGATGTGGGATGGGAAGGATGGTGTGGCTGACTTCTGGAGAGCCTAAGGGAGACTTTCCAGACTTCCAGTGAAGGAGGTCCCCCCGCCAGAGGCCCACACAGGTGGGGTTTGCAATGTACCCATTCCAGGCCAGATTGCTCAGAAGTCACACATGTGGTAAACAAACAGGAAGGAGATGTGCTTATCCTGGGTCTGCCTGCTCATTTCTCTCCCGCAGTACAAACAGCCTGCTCCTGGCGCGCCAAGCTTCCCGCTCTCTCTGAAGCTGGGACAACTGGCATCAGCTGAGCAGACCCTCTGCTCCAATTCTGAATGCTTGCATGCTCAGGACAGGGTGCTCCTAGGACTGGTGAAAATTGAGTCTGCGGCCAGCAGCGGGGAAGCAGGGCAGAGGAAGCATTGCTCCAGGGAGCCTGGCCGACCTGACAATTATTTTTTATGACACGGCATACATTATGTTGATAGTTTCATTTCTGGTTATTACCTACTATTAAAATGCATCTTGAGTAAGATGATTATGGGGGCCTCTTACTCCTGCCTCAGGAATCTACTCTCAAATTTTCAGCAAACTGTTGTTTTTTTCCTAGACTTATCATTAGTATTGTTTTTGCTCTAGTTGTGATTATGTAAACTGCTAGTTGTCAGAGAGCTCTTTTTATTAGCCACTGCTCACAGCTCCATCTCTTTGAGGTAAACAGATATGGGATGATGCCCATACAGGGCACAGAGAGGTCAAGTGCTTCCCAAAAGAACTCTCCTGACAAGGGCTCGTGAATGCCAGCGTGAGGCCAGGGGCTGGGGCAGCCAGAGCGCGCCTCGCCTCCTTCCAACCCCCAGTTGTCCTGCCAGGACCAGTGTGGGGAACTGTGAGCAAAGAAGAACAGTATGCCTGGAGTGGTGTCCGATCCATTTAGCTCGGGGTCCAGCCCTGGTCCCCTGTGCTGAGTCAAGCTGGAGCTCGTGTTGTCATGGGTCCCAGGTTTGAGGGCCCTACCAAGTGGGGACGGTCTAGTGGCAGACTGGATGGCCTGGAATGGCTACATCCCAAAATAGTCAGAGCTTGGAGCCACAAATATGCTTGAATCCTGATGGGAATGAAAATGCTGTGGGCTCTGACCACCGCCCCTCCCTTAGCACCTTACTCTGCAGGTCTACACCGAATATGTCGCAGCCCAAACCACCAACCACTGAATTCTGTCAGTGACATCTCTCAGTTGCCTGGCGGGTTGTGGGGAGCATTAAAATTATTTTTAAATAACTTAATTTTTAATTATAACACTACATGCTTATTGCCAAAATATGTGGAAGCTTCTAAAGTAACAAGCCAAATTGTGCCCCCTCAATTCCCCATCCCACTCCTCAGAAGTAACCACAGTTAGCAGCCTGAGGTGTCTCATTCTAGACAGAACTTTTTCTATGAAAACAGAACTTTTTTTGTTGTGGTTATCTTTGGCACAATCCTTGCCTTCTTTCTAATATCCAATTAGTCATAAATTCCAACTAATTTTTATTTTATGTTTCTCACATCTGTTTTTTTTTTTTTTCCATCCAAATTCCTATCACCTTACACTGAGAGTATCCGTTTCCATAGTGAAATGAGTAAGGGCTTTGGAACCAAATGGCTTAGGTTCGAATCATGGTTTCTCCACTTGGGCAAATGGCGTTCCTTCTATGAGTCTCAGTTTCTTTATCTGTTCAGAGATGTTATAATATCTACCTTTTGAGGTTGATGAGAAGAAATCATGTTGTAAAGTGCTGATATATAGCAGCTGCTTAATAAATGTCCACAATTAATAGTCTCTTCTAAGTGACCTGAGGAACACCTATTTAATTTCTTTTAAGTTGCTGTGCATATCATTGCTAGATGGAGTTTTCTCTTAGCACACTGCTTTTATTTTGACAGTCTTTTATTTAAAATCTTTAAAAGGCATCCCACCGTGGTAAGTAGTTCACAACTCAGGAATCAACTCCAGTTGGTGAGAAGGTGAGAAGTAGAGAGTGCCAGGTTTGATTGGCAATGTTTGCTGTGGGAACCAAGATAGGAGGTATCAGCATCCTTGACCTACAGAATAAAGTCTGACTGACATGACTTCAGCCCTCTCCCCACATAGGGCTCCCTCCTTACAGGTGTCTCTCTCTTCCTGTGTACTGGTCTCTTGATGCCAATGGAAATCCGCCCTGAGAGAGTGCTGCGCCCAGCTCACTTTCCATCACCCAGGGCTCAAATGCGGTCTCCCCAAAGATACTGTTTCATAGCATTTCAACTCTGTCTAAAGAGGGCCTCTAAAAAGGCTTGTTTGTTTTCATATTCATTGTCTGTCGCCACCCCCGCCCCACCCCTCCAAAAGCTGAGCTCCTGAAGACAGGGACTTTCGCTTGCTCGCCAGTGTATTCTGAGAGTCTAGACCAAGTGCTGCATGCCCATCAAGAGCGAGATCTCTCTGATGACTGAATTCTTTCTTCCCAGACAGCAACTTGAGGTCAAGAATTGAGTGTTTTTTCTTGTTACTTACCTGCCTGGCATGTAAAATGCTCAATAAAACTGGCTGTTTGCTCTGTACTTCAGGGGGGATCTTACTAAGGCTTGTGAGCCCACAAATTACCTCAGGTACAGTGCTCAGAAGCTATAAGTGGAGCCGCCTTATCATAGGCCTCTTTGTATTCTTGCTGGCGATTGCTCTCTGACATTCTCCTTGGTAACTTTCACAAACTCACATGTTGCCAAATTTTGTTTCCCAGAGATACCTGGTGTCCTGCTGCCTGCCTATGCCATTTACATCCGACTGATGAGGTTTCCTGTTTTCTGTCCTAGCATCACAGATTCACAGGATGACAGCATCGAAGGCACTTTAGAATGTTACAGTCCATCCTAGAGAGGATACCACGACCCTCAGAGAATTCTGCCGAACAAAAAACGATAGGTAAGATGGAGCACTCGATCTTTCTTTGCCCATGTAAGCAAACTAGCAAAGGAGACATGGTGAAAGATGAGGAAGTCCCTTGTGCGTATTTGTATGGATCGTTCTTTCTACTCTCATATTGTTTCAGTTGAAGTTTTTTCTTAGATTTATGTGTGTCTGAAATAACATAATATCAACATTGAAGAGCATGTTATGAAGGAAGTTTTTTTCACCTTCTGCCACCCAAACAACTTTTTTCTTCATGTTTCTCATAATCTTTCCGCAGATGCATATTTTTTCACAGTTATCATCAAACTTGTTTGAGAAAGATAAACATTTAGCTGGTAAGGTCAATTTTAATAGATATAAGAACACCAAATAGTCTTAGTTTTTATAATAACATGCTCAATAGGTTTTTAATTGTTAGGCTTTGAGCAAAAGGTCAGAGATGTAAAATATCAAGGAGGAAAGGAATGGAAATGCCTGGTAAAGGATACTCATATCTTCACAGAAAGACATTTTACTTGTTCCTATTTTAGACAGGTTCCTATGAATTGCAAAAGATAAAACATTTCATTCTGCCCCAATTCCAATAGGATTGACTTCCATGAACTGTGAATACCCAGAAACAATATATATTTAATCCTCACTATTTGCAGATTCTGTATTTACAGATTCATTTACTTTCCAAACCTTATTTGCAATCCCCAAATCAGTATTCATGGCACTTCTGCAGTCATTTGCACAGATGCATGTGTGCAGAGCAGTGAAAAATTTGAGTCACTTTCTCAGCTGAGGTCAAACAAGGCAACATTCTGCTGTGTCTCCTTTCAGCTCTTTGGCTGTAAACTAGTGACTTTTTGAAGTTACTTAATTCCATGTTATTCACCTTATTGTACTTTTTGTAAGTGATTTCCAAGTGTAGTGCTGCTATGTTATCTAGTGTTCCTAAGGGCAAGAAAGGTGTGATGTGCCTAACAGAGGATGTGTATGTGTCAGATGAGCTTCATTCAGTCATGAATTACATACAGGACTGCTGGCCATGGTTCACATTAATGAATCAAGAATACATATTAAACATAGTATCTTTAAATAGAAACAAACCTAACACAAAGGCATGCATTGCTGAATTGATGAAAATACTATAGCAAGAGTCTCACAGGAAACTAGGTGCTTTTCTATGGGTAACAGTTCAGTATTTGTGAATTTGCTGTTTTTAGACACTTTACAGAGTAAATTCAATGAAAGAACGAGAACTGGCTATAATCCTTGTGTGCATGTGCAGTTTTTGAGAAGAAACGATCTATGACTTATACAAATTGTCAAGGGGCACTGTGAAAGTTTTAACCATTGTTTTAGACCCTCTATTGAAAGAAAAATAATGCTTGTCCTATTGAAAAATCATGAGAGTAGGCTCAGTGACAAGTTGGATCAGCTCTAAACCACAGTGGCTGCCATCTTGCTCTGTGCTCTTTCTGAAAAACAAAAGTCTCTCTTCTAGGTCAAGCAGAATCAGTTGTGTTTTGCAGATGGGTTTAGAGAGCACTCTAAAGCAGCTTGGAAGAACAGTAAGTTTTAGGACTCTAAGGAGTCTGAGTGCTCTGGTCATTGCTGCTGTCATTTAGAAGGGATATCATTTCAGTAAAAAAAAAAAAAAATACATGTATCAAAATTAAGAATGTAATAATAGCAACTGTTCATTGAATGCTTTTTAGGGACTAGTATTGCTCTTTGTAACTCTTCCAACCAACCCAGGAGGGAGGGCATGACTAGGCCTAATTAACAGATGAGGAACCTGAGGCTTGCCCAGGTAACCTGGCTATGGTAGGAGGTGAGGCTGGGATTGGCTCTGTAGGACATCAGAGCTCACTCTTCTAGCCATGAGGCTAAACTTTAGCTGCATAGGTGGGCCTGTGATCAACTTGATTTTCCACCCAAATCTTTTAACCATTGAGTGCTCAAGGTGTAATTCATTTTATTCATATGTGTTCTACTATATGCTCCTCAGAAGCCCATCAGCCAGGGTGGAAAGAAATGTAACAGTACACTCCAGGGAGATCCACTGTAATTTTCTGTCTCTCTTCATATTAGGTTGAGGGGGATATTCCTGGAGTTTCTAAAAATAGTATTAGGACTTCTACTTTGCTAGAGACGGGATTATTCTGACCTTTTGACTACAAGGCTCTGTCACCTGAGGGTGACAATTTCACTACTTTGCATGACATTTGGTTGTCTTCACATGTGGCTGGTCTGATTATACTTACAGGAAGTCAGAGAGAACCTCTAACCTCCTGTGCCATTTATTGCTTTTCATTCCCTTTCTCTTCTACTCCTCACCATCCCTTTGGTTTCTTGAATCTTTGAGACTCTTCATGAACCCCACTCCCCTGGTGTGGGCTAGGAAATGTGTGTAATGAGGAAAGAAAGGTGGCCCAGTGACAAGGGCCTATGTTCCTCTCACTGAGGCCGGCTCATTCTCTTTGCCGCTCCCCCGCTTCAGATGCAGAAGCGCCCCAATCCACATCCAGCTCTTCAAGGGAGGCACTGCCCAAAGAAAGTCATTTAATAGCGCCAAGTGCCTCCATGCCCTAATCTATAAAAAGGAGACAATTGCTTACCTACCAAGCACAGGTGCTGTGAAAATTAATTACTGTCCATGTGCTTTGAGATCCTCTGATAAAAGGCTTTCTGTAGGGACATGCTGTTTTAAACATGATTCTTCTCTTCATTTCTCAGCTTCCCTGCTGATCACACTCCACTAGTCACTCTTTGGGGCAGAGGAGTTGTATTATGTTGATGAGGTAGATGCAAAATAAGACCAAAATCCAGGGCAGAGTCCAAAATTCCTAACCCAGGTTAAACAGAGCTGACTGACTGCTGCTGAGTCTGCATATTACTTGTGATGTCGGATGAGAGTCAGGCAGTGGGTTCAGCCAGGTAAATCTAAACACAAGCACAACAGCTACAGAAAACTTTCAGGTGTGCCCTTGCTGCTGAGCTGTGGAGCCCGTGCCTGGGGCACAGTCCACATGCAGCCAGGTTCTGGCCTAGACTCCGGGTTGCAGGAAACTAAAATGAACAACTAAATACATAAAGTGCTTCTTCCTCCTTTCTCTCCCTTCTGCCTGCTTCCTTCCTTTCTCTTGAAAAACAAAACCAAAAAAACTTTCAAATGTGTGAGTGGTGTTTCATATATCCTTCCCTCATGCACCCCCCCCACCCCGCCCCCCATCCATGCCCTTATTCTTTATAAAGGCAGACTGGAGAAAGTGGGATTTGGAAGTGGATTTTGATGGAAGAGGTCATCATGATTAGGTGTTCAACTGATGGGCAACTAAAGAAATTCTAAACTGGTCTACCTGCTAAAAAAGCCTATTTTTCTATCCTGAGCATGAGGTTACACAGACACCCCCCAGATCCTGCTCTTCCAGCTGCAAAGTCCGTTGCACGCTCCCTTCTTCCACCAAGAGCTGAGTCCCAAGAAGAAATCCCCACTTCAGATGACTCAGCCAGCACCTCTGCCATCCTAACAACTCTAGAGCAATTCTTCCAGGATTATAAGACATCCAGAATGTTTGTCATATCCTTACAGCTCTCAAACTGAGATAGGAGACACTTTGAGGGGAGTATGGTGTCTACATGCCAAAAAGATGCAGAGCCTGTCTTTGGAGACAGGACTACACTATTCAAATCCCAGTTCTACCACATATTTGCTGTGTGTTCTCGGGCAAGCCGCTTAGCCTCTCTGTGTCTGAGTTTCCTCATCTCTAAAATCAAGTTCCTAGAGGTGCACCCTAGTACAGGAGCGGTTGGGTCAGTCGCTCCGAAGGAGTGCAAGCCACACGATCCTGGGTTCAAGTCCCAGGTTCCTGGAGAAACGAACAGTATGAACAACTAAATAGAAATAAAATTAAGTGCTTCTTCCTCCTCTCTCTTCCTGCCTGCCTGCCTACTTGCCTTCATTCCTACCTGCATCTTTCCTTTATTTAAAAAAAAAAAAAAAAAGCTCCTAGAAAGGGAGAATGGCTGTGATGGGTGATGAGTCTTGCTTTGAGAAACTAATTTTCTTTTTTTAATCACTTAACCATATAAAATTGAGCTTTGCTTATGCCAGAAAACCACAAATGGGATATCGATGTCTCTGGAACAGGCTTGCCTCACTTTCCACTTGACTGGCAGATTTGATGCCTCTTGCTGGTGGTGCTTCTCCCCTGGATGCTATTTCTCCTCTGCTTTCTCCAGATTCTCCACAATTATTCAGGTAAAGCCTCTACTCATAAGTGAGAAAAGAGCCAGCAAATCTGCTGGCTGTGTCTCCTTCACCCAGTCCTGTGAGCAGGCCCGTGGCTGCATTCATGGGGCAGCAGCAGCTGCCTCAGTTTCCTCATCTGTCAAAGGGGCTGCTCTGAAGGGGGAGGTGAGTGGGTGGAACCTAAGGCTCTGTCCCGACAGCTCTGCTCTCTGACCCCACTCCAGTTCAGGGCTACACTTCTGATGCACATTTGAACAGTGATCTATTTTGAGACAGTGCATTTTCAAAGTTACAAAATAAACTCTCTTCTTAAAAAAAGAAATCCCACAGTACTGTAGGCCACAAGACGAGCCACAGATCTTGGTCAAAAGAATGTACAGCATGTGGTATTTGCTGGATCTCATGGTTAGTGAAGAGCCCTTGAAATGGTTTCTGAGGCAGCGAAGGGGGTGATCACGGCAGTAGAGGCCCCCACCCCGCCCAGAGAAGTGGCTCCCCTGCCCCCAGGGCCACAAGTTCAGATCAGCTAGCCCTCACCACCCCTGAGTCTTGAACCAACGAACCAACTGCAGATGTGTTGAAATGTCTTCTTTTTAAGAGGCAAAATGGGAGCTGACAATCAGAGCTGCAGTATGAATGTCTGAGCACCCTTCTCACCTCAGTTCATGTGTTGAGCCCTCAGGCTCATTGTGCTGGCATAAGGATGGTATTGGGGGTGCTTAGGTCGTGGGCCCTCAGGTGCTACTATAAAAGACCCCCCGCGGAGAGCCCGATCCCCTTTTGTCCTGTGAGGAGCCAGCAAGAAGTCTGCACCCTGGAAGAGGTTCCCCACTAAGCCTGCTGGCCCTGTTCCCCCACATCTGACCTCCAGAACTATGAACAATACATTTCTGTTGTGGACAAGCCACCCAGACTGTGTTAGTGTGTCGCAGCAGCTGGAATGACTACGACAAAGGTAAAATATTCATCACAAGGAAGATTTATGGGATTGAGGAAGAGAAAGCGGTAGTGCATGCTCGCTTCCACACTCATAGACACACAGTCATCATTTTCTGATTGTTTCTCGCATTTGTTTTGGAAGAAATGTTGGGAAATACAAAAAGTACGAAGAACATAAAACCACCTGAAACTTCACCACCCGGCAACAGAAAACCAGGTGTGAGTGAGTGGTGGATGGCAAATAAGGAAGAGCTCTGCCTGTGTGGGGAAGGCACGCATGCCTCTGGCTCAGTCCTGACCTGGGTTTGTCATCCGGGACAAGTACTGCGACTTCTCTGCATCTGGGTTTGTCATCTGTGAAACCAAGGGTTGCAGGGGTGGCTCTGAGGTCTTTCTGGCCCTGGTGGTCGGTAGAATGCCAGATGCGAGGATCACAGACAGGCCACAAGCAGATCGTGGAGAACTTCTCAATGCTAACTAGTGGCTGGGGCTTTAAGGTCAGATGCCTGCGCAGAGACCAGGTGCTCGTCAGCGCATTCGCTTCACTTGAATATATCTCGGAACCTCTTTAACATTTCCTTGCACATCCTGCCAGGTGTCTGGAGTCTGTTGCAATCACCTTATGTGTTAAAGAGCACCACTCAACCCCAGGCACAAGAGAACTGGGGTGACCCCTGACCCTCTCACCAAGTTCTACATGTCCTGAGGCCTTATGCAGGGTACCTATCCTGAGTCTCAGCGTTTCCATTCGTAAAATCGGAAAAATCACAACTATCTTCCCAAGCCAACAGTCACTGTAGCAAGTGAGTTAATGTACAAAGAAGCCTTTAGAGGGAAAAAAAAAAATCTGTCTCTATATAAATAGCCCTAGCAACAGGCAAGAGAAACAGTGATCATTTGTCTGAGTCCACCTGCTAAATGGAAAGTGGGGTTTCACTTTGGACCTTCATCCTGTGCTCAGAGCAGGACAGTGTAATCACCATAATCAAGAACTCAAACATCAGCGAACTTGCTAAACAGGTGAATGGGAACTAGAGAGGCAGTTTCAGACCCAGGCTTTCGGTAAATGTTAGCGTTACAGCCGCAAAGCAGGCAGTGCTTCGAGAGCAGGTGGGAGACGAGGAGGGAGGTTTCCTGGCCCCTGCCCTCCACATTGGTCACTGACTCAGTGTGAAACAGCGCCTGCAGAGAGGAGGGGCGTTCTCATCTTGGTTCACAGATCAGCCCGCGGCCAAAGTGGGGGCAATGGGTTGAGTTCACGGCAAAGGATGACTAAACAGCCTCCTCATCATTAATAACAATAATGCTCGGCATTTATCTAGTTCTTTATGTTTTCAAAGTGCTTTACAATCATTAATTAGTTAACTAGCACTCACCACCACCCTGCCGCCTGTCTGCCTGCCTGCCTGCCTGTGCTGAGCAGACAAAAGAACCCAGCAGGCCCTGCTTGTTTGCCCAGGGATTGCAAGCTGGGGAAAGTGAGGGCCAGGGCAGCTGGGGTGAGGAGTGCGCTTGGAGGGATGGGCTCACTACTAGGCACCACATCTGGAAGAGGAGTGATGAATCAGTGCAAGGAGATGGGGGGATGTTCCCTGATGTCAAAGCACAAGCAAGAACACAATCTGTCCTCCAGCACCTGGCTTTGGTCCTGGGTAGGTAAAGATGGTGTCTCAGCAGATGACTGGCATGGGCCAGCTGAACGCGCACAGGAAGTGGGCTGCATCTGTGCTCTGGACAATCAAGCTTCAAGTCTTCTGAGGAACATGATCTCCCCTCGTCTTTCCAGGTGTTTGTATGTTTGGACATTGTCCTGCAGGGTTCTGCACAGACCTAGGTCCAAACCTGCTGGAACTTTTCCCCCACCTTGCATGTGTGAAGAGTAACCTCCCGGCAAAGGGTTAGACACACGGTGTCTCCTGGACATTCATCAGCCATCTGATGCTGATGGAGATGGAGATGGTGACTGGTGAGGTGAGGTGAGCTTTCTCTCCTTCACCCTCCTGGACTTGAAATGAAGGCAGGGAAAAGTATAGCTAAGCAATTTGAACTAGGTCAAGTGGCAGAACTCACTAGAGTTTTCAGGGAAGCTGGACCTCCCAATTGTCAGCTACCTACTTACATGGAAATCTGATAACTGTTGTACTTAGAGAATAGAAACCGGAGTCATAAGCCAAACAAGTGACCAGAAGAAAGCGATTAGTCATCTTTCTTCATGAGTGATCACAATACTTCTAAAGCTTCCCCACCTGTAACTTACAATTTAAGGCCTTGTCTAATGACAGGGTGAGCTCCTCTTATTGATCTCCAGACTTTTTAGTAAATTAAATGGCAGGTACACAAAGAGGCAAGGGATGGAGTGTGGCAGCAGCTTCACAACTCTTGCTGTGTTAGAATGAGATTCTAATAAAGCCTGTGGCTCCCTGGGCTGCCTGGGGAACCCTCCGGCCCCAGAACTGTAGGCCTGTGGCTGGCAGAGCCTTCTGGGGCCAGTCCCTTGCGGTGAGATATGCATAATCTGCTGCTTAGCCTTGATTTATTACCCTGCTCACTCCCTTGGGCTGGATCTTGTCAGATGTCAGGAACTAAAAGCAAGGCAGGGCTAGGCTTAAACTTGGCTGGAAGACCCAGAAACGATAATAATAATTAAAACAGCTCAACTTCCACTTGCACTATAAACAATAATTAATGCACACAGCAGCCCAGTAGGCATCTAAGTTTGGATTATGAGCCTTATTTTGCAGACAGGGAAACTGAGGCCAGGAGGTTAAGTGGATTTTTCAAGGCCACACAGGGACTCAGGATCATACCTGAAATTAAAATTTGGATCACACCTGCCCATCAACAAAGAGGAACAACATCAACCACACACACACACACACACACACACACGCTATTTCTCCAGGAGTTCAGGAAAAAAATGATGGGTCAGAAGAGACATGGGCTCTCCAGTTCAGACCAAGCCCATCACCACCTGCTGGTGGACAGCACAGGCACTGACCAGCAGCGCTTGTCTGTTCTATGTAAGGAAAGGCTATACTAACAACAGGAATTTAATGTAAATGCCATCAGTCTGTTACACTTACTTTCTTTGCCTCCTTCATTCCTGTAGTTTGATCTAAGGAAGTGATAGGGCTCATTGCCTGAACTTGTTATACACTAAAGAACTAAAGATGCTTTTCCCGCAGTTTAGATACGAAGTGGGAACCACCTTTCCTTGTATTTGCCTTGCCCACCGGTTTGTATGTTATTCAACCTGGATGGAATTAAAACCTCCAAGCATTGCTTGTACAATCCTTCAAAACAATCTCACTTGAACTCTCTCATTCATATTTTCATATATCTAATAATTGATCAATTCAAGAATAAAGAAATTACAACTACCAAGTCAATTATTTTTTCCCGGAAGATCATTTTTAGTGCAGTTGTTCCAAGAAGAGAATTCTGGCCTCTTGGTTCTCAGTGATAGAAACGTCCTTCACAGTGGCTCAGATGGAGAATTTCAGGGATCGGTTCACGTGCAGCTGGACTCCTGTGTGCAAACAATTCCATCGGCAGCCGAATCTCTTCTTTCTCAGATTGAATTGTCCCGGATAGCCATTTGAATTCAGGCTGACTTCCCCCAGAGGAACAAGCCCGCCGGGGGAGAGTCCCTTTTTGATGAAAGCACAGGCAAAACGCTGTGGGGTGGATCCTGACTGACCCCTTGGAGCCTAAGTCCCGTCTCAGGTCACTGCTAAGAGCATGTGTCATTTTTGCCTAAGCTTAGGTCAGGAGTGGCCCTTCACAGACCCTGGGCCAAGTATGGAGGAGGAGTTGTTCTCCAAAAGAAAACTGGGAAGTAAAACCAGAGAAAGGATGTGTCGTCGGTAAATGTAACAGAAATCTACTACCTTATGTATAGAAACTTAAAAGTCAACATGTTACTATATACTCTGACAGGATATTCTTCCTAATGCTGTTTCCTTCTTTACTCATCAAGGCCCTAGATCCGCCATCAAATAACACTGCTCTTTGCCAACAGCACCTTAAGGAACTTAGAAGCAAATGTGATTGTCCTACATTGAGTGTCACCAGCCACGCTAGATGCTTACGGTCCTGAGCCTTGAGACCACACTAGAGCTGGGAGAGGGAGGCAGGGCGGCAAGAAGGCAGGTAGCCCGTTTAAAGCAACGAGAGCTTCGTTGTGAGAAAGAGCTGGCCAGTGCCACAGCTTGGTACGTCTTGATTTTTTTTTATGAGAGGAAGGAAAGCAGGCAAGAATGAAAGCAGGCAGGCAGACAGACAGACAGGAAGAAAGGAAGGAAGAGAGAGGGAGAAGTATTACTTAGTTATTTGTTGGTTTCATTTTGTCCCCACCTCCCCACCCCAGGTCACACACCCAGGTCCTTGGGCTTCACAGCTTTATGCTCTGGCTGCCTTCTCAGTTGGCTAAACCACATCTTAATTTTAAAATAACATTTGACAAAATATTTTCCAATACATTTCTTCATCATTTGGATTTTCATGAAGAAGGCAGATTACTTTTGTGATGAAAAATAAACTCCCCAAATCTGCAGAAATCTAAGCTGTAGACAAACTACACAGCCAGAGAGGTGTTGGGCCAGTGGGCGCCCCAGGAACGAGGCCACACCAGAAGCACGTGACTTCAATGCTAATGTAAATGTTAAAGTGACAGCATCTGAAAGACACCCTCTTGTGGCTGAGCTCCTCCTGCCTGCTCACTGTTGGCAGTGTCCTGCATAACCTGGTCAGTCCATGGTGTGCAGCCCTCAGAGGTCACCCTTTCCTCAGTAACCCATGTCAGAAAGTCCTTCTATGTCCCCATCCCCACTTTTGCTCTCCTGGGACTCTCTGGGAGCCTGTCCTTTGTTCTCCAAATCCATCCTGGATGTCTCCTATTGTTTCTCATTCCTGCTCCTCCAGGTAGCACAGTCCAGCTGTTTGCCCCGAGGCCTCAGGTGAGGGCTCTAGCCAGATAGAAAAGAGCTACAGAGCAGAAGAAGACACTTGGAGTTGATATCTGCTGCCCTGAGGCCACTGCCTTTCCTCCTCACTAGGACTTGTCACCACAAGCACTGGTCCACCACCATGTGGCCAGATTAGATCATCTCTCCTGGAAGATTGTCCCGAACATTCAGCCTTATACCTGCTTATACCTGATCCTGATGGCTAAAAAAAAAAAAAAAAAAAACCCAACCCCAAATGCCTCTCATCAAAAGGGTTCCTTCCAGAATAAAAGGACAAATTAACTCCAAAAGGAAATTTCCTTCTTCCCTAGAATGCAAAGAGTACTTAGAAATCCAATAGGGACATTTTTTGGTTTCAATGACATCAAGGTCCAAAATCAATCTTCAGTAACAGGAGAATGCTACTGGCACATTTGAAAACAGAAATTGTAATTCTTGTCACATCAGGATGAAGACAAAGAAAGGATGTGGGTAGCTAAGCATGGAAAGGACAATCTCTATTCTGGAGGATAGAAAGGACCTGGACATGATGGGCATGAACCAGTTAAAGAGGACACAATATGTCTTCAGACTGAGAGTATCAGTGACTGGACAAGAGACTGGAAGAGAAAGACTTAACTGCAGTTAGCGAGGGAACACAGAACTGTGGGATTTAACCAATCAGAATGTAGGCTGACTGAGGCATCTGCCTATTGATGGTGACACTGGTGGACAGGTGATGTCATAGTAGAGGGAACAGGATGGTCAGACACCACACAGGTGCATTGGCCCTTGTCCAGAGGAGGACACCCTGCAGCCAAGACTTGTACAAATCCCGTCACACAAGATGTCATGGCGCCTCATTTTGAGCAGGGTGGATGAGTAGCAAGGATGCTGAGGAGTTCTCTTCAGATATTTAAGGGTCATAATGCTTGCTTTGTTTAGTTCCTTGGGGAAATTAGGAAAAATTGGTGAAAGTGACAAGGGGGTGGGTTCTTTCTCAAGAGCTTAATATCAAGAAATTGCTTGTCATTAAAGAGCTACTTGGATCCCGCCCCTGGAGGCAGACTGCACCTGGAGGGTGCCTTCATGGGATTCCCAGAAGGTAGTACGAGATGACCTCGAAGACCCTTCCTACCCCAGCAGAATGAGCTCCAGAGGCTGAAATAGAGGATGGCAAGTCCCAGGCCCTCAGAGGGCTGAAGTACCTTTACATATAGTAGGCATGGAACCAGGGCAGAGATACTTGTAGGGGCCTATGAAACTCTTCCGACTTTTTTTCCACACATCAGAAAAAATGAAAAATTTAGGAAACACAAAAATCAATTAAATTTTGCCTAAAGGAGGAACAAATGTTGAAGTCTATAGCATTATATTAAAATAATTTTATATGGATATTATTATGGTAGGAGGGGTCCATTACGACAACAGTGCCTGGGCCCCCGAAGACCAGAATATGGCCCTGGCCCCAGCTGCCCTGGCTCCTTGGGGCTCCCTTTCTGGCTTAGACCAGTTCCAGTTGTGCCGTTGTAACTAACAGCCCAGCTCCTAAGCTGTCCAGTTAGGATGCTTTTCTCCCACCAGTCTGAGGTCTGGGGAGTGATCTTTACAGTTTAAACAAAAGCCATTCTCCACGTCAGAGGCAATCATATGACCTCAGCAAATTAAGAGAAAAGAGAAGATGGACTTGGCCAAATACATTTTTCCTTCTCATTCTCTTCCTCCAAACACTGGACAACAACCAGCCACCAAGCACAACATTCACTAGAGGAGAATGTCCAATCTCCGCCTCTGACTCAGCTCTCAAGTGGGCGCCACATCCGAACACCCTCTGGGATCTCACCCCAACTTCCTGGCCCACCCCTGACATCCAGATGGGAGGAAGGTGAGGGGCTTGCTTAGCCCTGTACCCATGGATTTGTTTCCACCTCAGGCAGGCCCCCACAGTGGCAGACTCCATGACCGTAGTTTTTCATTGTGGCAGATTAAAAATATTGCTGGAATGATGATCCTAGACTTCAGCATCGTTTTCCTCTGACCAGATATATCATCATGCAGATGTCCTTGCCCATGCTGCATTAGTGTTTCTTTTTAATTATGGTAAAATATGCATAATACTTATCATTGAAGCCATTGGCAAGTACACAATTCATGGTACTTAAATAGACAATAGTTTTGTGTCACTAGCACACTCTCTCTATCCAGAACTCTTTCATCATACCCAACAAAACCTTTGTACCTGTTAAACAAAATCGCCTCTTTCCCATCCTCTCAGCCCTTGGTAACCACCATTCTATCTTCTGTCTCTATGAATTTGCCTACTGCAAGTATCTTATAGAAGTGAAATAATACAGATTTATTCTTCTGAGACAGGCCTGTTTCACTAAGCATATCACTAAGCATAATGTTTTAGAGGTTTATTCATGTGTAGCATGTGTCAGAATTCTATTCCTTTTTACGACTGAATAATATTCCACTGTGTGGGTCTGCCATATTTGTTTATCCATTCATCTGTTGATGGACACTTGGCTTTCACCATTTTGGCTGTTGTGAACAATACTTCCATGAACATGGGTGTGCAAATATCTGTTCAAGCCTTTGTTTTTAATTCTTTTGACTGTATATAGAGGGTGTACTTGCTGGGCTATAAGTTAATTCTGTGTCTAGCCTTCTATGAAACCACCAGTTTATAAATATGTTTTAATGGGAATGCTCAGTAGTTGGGGTAGCTTTCTTGAGTAAAGATGGTTGGGATTTTGAGCTGGGAGCAGGGGTGAATAATTGCTGCAATTTGACATCAGGCCAAAGGACCTGGGAAAAGCATGGCTGTACCTCGGGTGCTCTTCAGACTGCTGTCTGACAGGCCACCTCAGACACCACACTTCTTGTCAGGGTGGTTGTCGCATGGATAGAAACCAGAAAATCATTTGACAAACAGTGTTACTCACTCACAAAGTAAGTATAACACCATTGAGCATCACCAAGGACAGGGAAATGCCTTCTTTAGACAGAGCTCTGGCTTAATGGCTTCATTCATATATTTCTTTAAACTTAAGTTATATAATAGAAACAAAGAGTACATAAGTATGGATTAAATGGTAGTAAAATTAATGACATCAAATCCATCATTCAGCTTCAGAAACAGAACATTACTAACTCCTTTGAAGCTCTCTGTCTATCTCTTCAGTTCCAGTCTCTACCTTACAGGTAATCACTATCCTGAATTTAGTCTATTATTCCCCCTCTTCATTTTTTATCTCTAGAGCGTACCACGCAGACTTGATCCTCCATATCCGAATCTTCAGCATTCGCAGATTCAACCAAGTTCAGATCAAATCCATACTATGTAGTTAGACCTATGATGATTATGTCTGTACTGATGTCCAGACTTGTTTTTCTTGTCATTATTCCCTAAAAAATATTGAACAACTATTTACATAACATGTACATTCATTCAGGTATTACAGTGCAGAGATTATTTAAGTCATACATGAATTTATATGTGGACTACAGGTAGATACTACATTTTACATGAGATTTAAGTATCCTGGGATTTTGTTATTCTGGGTGGAGGGGAGGGGGCTGCCCAGGAACTAATACCTCTCAGTGCTAAGAGAAAACTGTACATACCCTACATAATATATTATCCAATTTTGTCTTTTGTGAATCTCCGTAAGTAAAAGCATCTGTTACATATTTTTCTGTGACTTGATTTTTTCATGTATCATTATTCTTTTGAGATTCATCCATAGTGCAATGTGCAGCTGTAGCTCCTTAGTTTTTGTCACCACTGTGTTCTGGGTTCTATTTTATGTACATCCTTAATAGGTTTATCTATTCTTCTAAATAAAGCTAAGTCATATTGGTATTTTGCGAAAATTTCATTCTAACCAGGATTTTGATCCTCTTATCATTGGTACCAAATTATTTTCGTTGTCTTCCAACATGTGTAGGTTTTGTCTCCAGGTTATGAGCACCAGGGGCACAGGTACCATGTCCTTTTTCTTTTGCTGGATTAATAAACAGAGTTGTCCTACCCCAGCGCCCACCTTCTTTTTCTGAACACTAGCTCTTTCTGACCCCGGAGTCACATTGTACTCAGGGCCTCCCGCCCATTGGAGCTAACCAATCAGAAGTGGAGACTCAAGCCAGACCAATCCGAAGCTCTCTCGAGCATGTTCTGCTTCTTGTGGTTGGCTCCGTGAAAGTGGAAATTTGGGAGCCTGACCGCCTGTACAAGGAAGGGAAAAGGGTGAATAAGGGGGACAACTAGGGTATAAAAGTGAGGACTAAAGGGAATGCATAGTTCTTTGTTGTTGCTTTTTAAGGAGGAAGGCTGAGTTTTGCAAGTCTTCCAGGCCTCAGCCTTGCCCTTTGCAAAGGCTTGGCCCTGGGTTTCTATAATAAATTGACCTTTTTGGCTTAAATTACTTTCAGTTGTGTTCTGTTATTTGTTGTCAAGGACCCTAGTTTATCTATTCAGCTTGCTTCTCCCTAGCCATTCAAAATGACTGCAGAGTTGTTCAGGGACCTGATAATGAGTTGAATTCTTTCCCTGGCTAATTAGAGAGGACACTCTCCCGACAGTAGAGTAACTATTTAACTGCTTTGCTGTCTTTTTTTAACCTCAAATTATTTTGACCAACTCTCAAAAATAACTGAAGAATTTTGCTCTTAACTTCCCAAAGAAAAGTTACTATAAAGATACCCACCCATTACCCTCAGGTGATTGTGGGGTAACATGAATAAATCACTTTTACAGATAATCCCCAAACTTTATCTAAACTCTTATCTTGGCCAATAGCTTCCTCTTGGGTCTTTTACCAGAGCTGTTGACAAGAAGCAAATGGACTGTGACAAGTTTTTATCTCCTTTTATTTCCTTTACACGCCTCCAGTGGCGATGCTAATGAACAATGACAGGGGAAAAGACAGGTGGCTGGAGGGCAAAGAGAAGAACCAAAGTCTGAATGACTTGAGGAAGGCAGCTCACTAGAATTGTCCTAAAGAGGTCGGGGGACTTTGGGGCGTGCTTGGTAGAGCAGTGGTTAGGTCAGTCATCTCTGATGGAGCACAGGCCACAGAGCCTTGGTTTCAAGTCCTGAGCCCAGGGGGAAACAACCAGTGTGAAAAACAATAAAATAAAATCAAGTGTTTCTTCCTCCTCTCTCTTCTTCCTGTCTGCCTACTCACCTTCACTCCCGCCTGCATCTTTCCTTAAAAAATGAAAGAGAAAGAAGTTGGGGGCTTTAGTACCTGTGTTACTGAAGATGGGGGAGAGGAGAGAGGCTAGAGTGCGGTCAGGCCTGGAAGTCTGGCTCCATGTTTCACAAGACACTTGTCCAAAGTTTGAATCACTGCATTTACAAGACAACACACACACACGCCTTCTAGGTATTTGAGATTCTGAAGATGTGGCCCTCACTTAACAGAAGAGAAACACGCTTTCCTCCAAAATTTGGTTTTACTTAAAATCTTCTATGAGTCTGTGCAGGCCCTAAAGGCACCCGTTTTCAGTCTAGCCTCAGCCACGGGAAGCCAGAGCCACACCCCTAGTTTACTTTAGAGGTAGCCATTCAGCTTTGATGTGTAATTTGAGGCAAGCTATCTTCTGCGTCCCTTTTCTTTCTTCATTGAAAAACCACTGTATAGCCACAAAATAATGTAGGGAGGAGGGGAAGAGGGCTGCCTGGCAGGGCCGGTTTATAACGGGAGGAGGAGAGGGGTGGGGGGATTAGTTGCTTAAACCTCAGCCAGTTGAATCAGATAATCCTTTGTTGTGATATTTCAAATGTAACATTTCAAACTGGCTCTCAGAAACTGTTAGGTCCACACTGCCAAGACCTTGAATTTAGGGGTAATAGCAGAACGTAAGATTGCAAACAGAGGAAGACAATGGTGTTTCATTATTCATGGAAACATGCTGCTGGTGTGCTTCGGGTTGAGCTTTTGATGAACAGAAAATGTGCTCTGAACTTATTTTCCTTTTGGGGAAATCCTGACCCAGCATTTCTGGGTTCAAAGGAAGCTGTATAAAAACACCAACAGAAATGCCACAAAATGAGACCACCTTAAAATCAAGTTTACTGGCGAAATGGGATTCAACTAGAGTTGTGTTTTAAAAAGAATAAACCAGAAAAAACAAGTCTTTGCTGCATGGTGCCCACTTCTATCTCAACAGCTCTGAAGTCCAGATGCAAGCTGTCACCGGAGCATCTCTGGAGAGAGCGTGGGAAGTTAAAAGTCAGTGTTTTTGATTAATTAATAATCATCCTCAGCTGTGTTGGCAAATGATAAAAACAAATTGTCTGCCTTTAAAGTAAGGGTGGAAGATGTGTGCTTACCCAGAGCTGAGCGGGAAGGAGGAAGAGCCCTGTTGGCCCAGGCTGCCCTTGACTGGTCTGTGGTGACTGAACACACACAAAAATCCATGTTGTGCATCTCTTACCCTGTGAAAGTCATGCTCGTAACAACCACAGTTCGGCCTGTCAGGGAAGAAAGAGAAGGAAGTCAGTATCTAAGGACTATTTGGTGGCTACCAAGTTGTCTTATACATAGAAGAACCCAACTAAGCCCTTGCAGGTGTAACTGTTTCTCTGTTTGTCATTGTGAAAGTCATGCGGGCAGGGCATGAGTCAGCAGACTCCAGCTAGAGCGCGCGCGTGCGCGTGTGTGTGTTCGCGCGCGCGCACGTGCGCGGGCATGAAGAGAGGTTTTACTGGTAGTTGAGAGGAGAAGCGCACTGATCCCATCCTTGAAATTTCCCACCTTTTAGCAAAACACTGACTGTCATTCTTTCTTGAAGTCTCTGGATGCAGCCGGCTACCAGCTTTCTCTCGTAGTCTGTAGTTCTTTGGCCCTGCTTCTCATAGGATTTCTCATTTGTCGCCTGGTATCATTATCATTCTTATCTCCTCAAATGGCATGGCAGTTTGCCTTTTTGGCAGCACCTGGTCCAGGCTATTAGCTAGAAGAGACAGACCACACGTCTTAACTCTGGGACGAATGGAGGAAGGCGGAACTGATGGAGGGAACGGTGATGAATCCGATGTTCCTTTTGTGACCCCTTCAATGTAAGTCCTATCTTCTCCAGTCATGGGGACATTCTTCTTCATCCTTCTGTCCCCACTGCTGGAGTCATGATGTAGGCTCTGATTAATTTTTGCTTATTCTAATGTATTGGTCTGCAAATAATCCCCATTTCCTACCTACCTCCACTTTAATCCGTCCTACCCACTCAGTCCACCTTAATTCTGTTTTTTTGAAGGAAAGGTGTAGGCAGAAATGAAGGTGAGTAGAGGAAGCAGGCAGGAAGAAAGATGAAGAAGTGTTTTATTCACTTTATATTAGTTGTTCATCCTGGTTGTGCCCACTGGCCCTAGGACGTGAACCCAGGACCTTGGGATGCATGTGGACTGCACCTAACTGCTAGTCCACCAGTGTACCCCACCTTGATTCTTCCCTACTCCAGCCTCCAAACTCTCCAAGCCCCTTATTCTTTGCCCAATAACAAAAATGCACTATTCCTCACAACTCAAGAGTCTTCATACTGTAGACTCAAAATGCCGTTTCCACCTTACTCATACTACTGTGATGTGTCAAATGTGCAACACACGATTTCTCCAGGAATTTTTTCTTAATTTCCTACCTCTGTCTCTAAGATAAAACTACACTCAGTCTTCAAGGTTCATGTCAAAGTCTACTGCCTACTGAAGACTGATTTCTCTTGTTGAGAAATTATCTGTCCTTTGTATTAGACTCTACATACTGGTTTAATCCTAGAGTAGAAGACCCTGAGTGCAGGAAGATCGAGTTTATCTACTCAGAGCCAGCAGCAAGGTGCTAGGAACCAAGGATCTCACTTGCTGCTGAATTATACTCAGAGGGAACCAGGTGGTCAGGCTCACCTCTTACTGGAGTCTGTTATCTAAGGCTGACGGTCTACACAAATGTGGCTACAGCCCCTCGTCTGAGACTCTGTTGCTGGAATAAACGTAGAAAACCTACCACTCCAATGCCATTAAATATTCACCTTTGTTGGTTTGCTGCTGCTGCATAACAAATTACCACCCAGGGCACAGGGGAAAATCTTGACAGATGTGCTGGCAAGTGGAACTGTACAACCCATGGGATGGCCAAGGGATGATGTGAAGGGAAACTGAGGAAGGCAGGACCTTTGGCTGTTGCGCAGACCTGCAGAGAACAGTGCTGGGGCCAGATTCACAAAGTGAGTGCCACAGAGGATTGGGAACTCTTGCTATGAAGAAAGAGGAAACAGGGAACTAGATTCTGAATGCTGGCCCAGGAGGCACAAAGTTTTCATCCTGGACCCAGTTCATTGCTAACTCACCCTGGGATGGGGTGGGGGATGGGGGGGACCTTTCTTGACCTTTCAATGCCTTTGTTTCCTGATCTATAAAATGCAGACTAACAATGACTTGCTGGCTGTTTGGTTTAATTAGTATGTAGACATGCCTTTTCCCATTCTGGGACTCTGTACTGTGGCCTCTGTGAGTTAATGACTGAGTGCCGAGGGGGGCATGGCAAATGTGCAGTTTAGCCTGTAAAGGCTCAACCCTGGGTTAGGCTTGTTTTGAGACTCCGCCGAAGCTGGGCCCTAGGCCTGAGGAGATTCACATCCAAATCCTGTGTAAATCAGATAGCAGTTCTTGTTCAGGAAACTCCCTCTAAGTCATATAATCATCTCCTGTTAGATTCTTTCCTAGAACTCCTCCTGAATTCCCAGGGAGAGGCGATCGCTCCATAAATCACATTTTCATCACCATTCACTTTCTGTCCCTGACCAGTTCATGTTGTCAGGTGAAGTCCAAATGTCACTGCTGAAAACTGGGTCAAACTGTGGGGCTATTATAAAGACTTTGAAAACAAGACCCAAGCATTAGCTTCCCTGCCATACAGCCCATAGGCACACTCTGGATGGTGGAAGGGTAGTAGAAAGAATTGTTGGCAGGCAGAAGTTCACTTCTGGGCCCAGAATAAGTCTTAAAACTCTCAAGACAATATAAGGTAGTTATTGACATCTCCTAGAATTATCAGGCACCTAATAGGATGCTTAAAGGAATGGGGGCTGCCTTTTCAAGGACTCCGAGGAGCAGGTAGTGGCTTGAATGTAGGAAAAGACTCAAAGTCAAAGGGTTGGGTGACAGCTGCCACCTCCTAGCAGAACCCAGGACAAACACTGGTGCTAATGCACCAAACCTCAGAGCAGTCAAGACCAACCCATGAGATTTTGTTCCAGCCTGCTGGACACACAGTGTTGGGGGCCCCTTAAGTCCTGAGTAGAAGGATTCTTCTGTGATGAATCATACCTCGATGTCTGAAAGTGTTCCACTAACAGAAAAGCATCCCATAAGGTAGCGTACATGTGGGGTCCCAGAATACAGTCAGGCCAAGCAGTTGGGCAGTCAGGTCCCAGCAGAGGACTGCTGGGAGGACCCACCTTTCCTCCTGCACCCTACTCCCAAGGTTGACCCAGGGTCTGCACGGCTGTCCTGGGAAGTACCTTTTGTCCTGGGATCGGCCCCAGCACATCATCCTTGGAGGCTGGACCAGGTCTAGAATCATCTGAATTTTCCGGTAGACAGTTCTGTCTTGATCCAGAGTCCAAGGTCTCTGTCAGAATCTTGAAGAATCTTTGTTGATAGCCAAGGCTTATGTTAGAAATTTCCTTTGGCCTCTCTGGCACCCTGGAAGTTTTAGCATTTTTCTAAAATTGAGCAGTGTCTGGCAATATCTTCAATGCTAAGTAGATTTGCTTCTAGTAATTCTTGGTGCCTATTCTGTTTCTGAGCACATTACTTTAACATCTAGAAGTCCGTGGTTCTTTTAAAGAATGGCTTTTGTGAAGTTTGGGCTGTGGTTTACTGACTAGCTTAACTCAAAGGTTAGTTTATAGCATGGACTGCCCCCAGTAACTCCACCACTGAAGAGCTGAGTGACTTTGGCTAAGCCCCTACACTGCTTTGGACTTCAGTTTCTTCACCTAGCTAATGATGAAACTGAAAAGATCATCTCGAAGACACATTTAGGCTCCACCATCCCATCAGCTATGATTTAACCCCACTGGAGCATCCCTGGAGAACTTATTATTTATTCAGCAAATGTGTGCTCAGCCACTGCCATGTGACAACTTCTGTGTAAGGTTTTGAGGACATACTGTGAACAAGATGTGGCTACTATCCTCAAGGAGTGTCTGGTCTGGTAAAATTCTTTTTTCCTTGAATAATGTCATTTGGGTCAATGTCATTTTGTTATAACGTTTATGAGGAAAGAAATAATTCCTGGCGAGGGCACTATCTGTGTGGAATCTGCATGTTTTCACATGTCTGTGTGGATTTCCTCTGGGTCTCTGACAGGTTTGTTGGCCTGTCAACCATCCCCATTTGTCATGGTGTGGGGTGTCTGATGCGCCCTGTGAGGGAGGAGCATCCTGTCCACAGTCAGCCTGAGGCTTGCACCCTCAGCAGCCAGGAGAGACTCCAACCACTTGCGACCCTGAAATGGAACGAGTGGTTGGAAAATAAATGAATAAATGAATGCAAAGTCTTGTTTAATATTAGAAATGTTTTAGTTCATTATTTAAAGTTTGGTGATGTTTTGTGATTAGAAATATGAAGTAGAAACTTAACTCTTGTTTATATCGATTAGCCTATGGTAACACTGGCTTCCTCATACATTGCTTTGTGTGAAGTCAAAGTTTCCAAGAACTTCTTGCTTACAGTGAGTGAGGACTTATTATACAGCTGTTTACTAAAGAAGGCGAGCTCTTTGGAATAAGCAGAGGCCATGAGGTCATCATGGGCTCAGCTCCAGAGTTTGCCCACACTCAGGGGTCCCTGCTTTGCCTAACACTCAGGGTTGGTCTGTTTTTTGTGGGGGTTATTTCAGACCAGAGGTTAATTTGGTCTCTGTTATTCTCTATTGGTCAGAAGCAAAAATCCCACCAAACAAAAATGAAATCTGCATCCTCATCCTATTCATATGTAAAGTTTATATACTATACTTGTGAATATGTTTAAAAATTCTTATTTATTATATTCCTAATATTAAAGTTTAATTTTTCAATTTTTTTAAAGGAAAGGAACAGTCAAGAATGAAGGACAGCAAGCAGGCAGGCAGGCAGGAAGAGAGAGGAGGAAGTGGCACTTTATTTTTTGATTTTCATTTAGTAGTCCACGCTGGTTGTTTCCCCTCAAACCCAGCACTTGAATCCCGGGGTTTGTGGCCTCGGCTCATATGCAGGCAATTGACCTAATTACTGCTCCACGAGGGCCTGCCTAATTTTTTTTTTTTTTTAGATTAAAGCAGGTATAGATAAAAGTTAAAATAGTTTCTTCTTGGCATGGCCTGATGGAGTAGTGGTTTGGGTGGCTGCCTCTGGCCAGGTGTGGTCCATATACATCCCAAGGACCCCGTTCATGTTTGGGGGTGGGAGGAAGCCACCAAGACTAACAACTAAATTAAGTAAATAAAGATGCTTCTCCTCCTCTTCTTGACTGCCTACCTGCTCACCTTCATTTCCGCCTGCATCTTTCCTTTAAAAATTAAAAAAAAAAAAAAAATTCAAAATAATTGCATTGCTTGATCCTGTTTGCAATCCTTTTACCTCAGTCAGGGAATGTCAAAAGATTCCATAAATGTTAAGTGCATTCTCAGCACTCTACTAGGTAATGCGGGGGATGTACAAAATCTCTGACACAAGTGCCCATTTCGGGTTTAGCAGTATGTGCTTTCCCAACTATGCCCCAGTAAGATGCACCACGGTGGATTTTAACCACTTGCCCCTGCAGAGAGAGAACGAGGGAACTGGGATTAGATCTGCATTTCCTTTCTGGGACTTGCGAAGAAGCCAAGAAGACCTGACTCACTCCTTCCTCAGCCAGCCTGTTCCACCGAGCTCTGGAGCTGGCTCACAAAGCAGCGGCAGCACCGCCAGGGGCCACCGCGCAGGGGAAAGGCGCCTGCAAGACCGCGCATGGCAGCTCAGGGTGCGCGGCACTTTCACTCTGCCGACCTGGCTCTGCAGGTCCGCCTGTGCTGCCGCCAGTGTCGTGCAACACCCGGCAGGAAATGGACCAGTCGCAGTGAGGGTAAGAAAGAAACCTCGCCTTTCTCAGACAGGAGCCTCATTTCCACCCTAGTCCACAACATCAAAGGGCAGCTGCCTCCCAGGGAGAGTGTTTGACCAAATCCGGTTTGCATGTTTGCAATAAGAATGTTTCTTGATTTCTGAAGTGGAGTCCTAGGAGGCCCCGTTCCCAGCTGTCTTGGCATCCCTTTTTCCTCCTACTCTGGAAGTCTGGGTTATTCCGGCTGTCCCGGCTGATCGCTGACCCTCCAGGGCGGGAGGTGTGGCTGAGAAGCCCTGGACCCATCCTCCACTTAGACGATTTTGCAAGCCTTTGCATAAGAACAGATTGCACAAGCTTGCAAGTGTGAGGTAGAGGGACGAAAAAGGGAAGAGCGTTTTCTGCTTATGACTGGGACCCTGTTATTCATTTGGACTCGGGTGTTTCAGCTGAGTTTTGTGGAAAGCAGGCTAAATCGTGCCAGAACTAGAAACCTCCGGGGTCTCAGTCACATGTGCTACCCCACCTTTTCCTGCAGCCCCTTAAGAGACCCTCCTTGCTTTGCACTTTCACAGAGTGGAGCTGTGCTGAGTGGGGTCTTGGTCTTACCCAGCTCACACTACTGCCCAACAGAACCTAAGGAGAGGGCTGGGGTACTTCTCCGTGGCAGCCGTCTTCGCCCGCACGTCGTCCTGAGGTGAGCTGCAACAGGACTGGAGTGGGAGCAGACCTTCCGTCCTGCGCAAGTGGCTCAGGGAAGGAATGTTGGTCACATGAAAGCCAGGGGCAGCTGTGTAATGTGGGAGACAGCGAGTGCCATGTTCCCACACTGTAAGTCATGATGACACTGTTAAAAATGACTGGTGGGCGGGGGAAAGTGAAAGAAAAAGAACAGGGGGAACAGAAACCAAAGTGAGACTTACAAAAGGATCCAGCAAGAGTAACGGCCAACGCACAGAGGCCAGGGACAGGATGGGCCTGGAAGAGAGTCAGGGAAACGCGGATGAATAAGATGGTGTGTAGGAGGAGAGAAATTACACCAAGAAAACACAGTGAGACCAGAAGAAAAGACATGATCATTTGTCTGAGGAAATGGCAGGTCACCCGACAATGCATGCACCAAAAGAGGGTGTTGGAAGCCAGGTCCAACGACACTCCTGAGTGCGTCGTCTTCAGAGCCCCCAAACAGGACAGACCAGCCATCAACAATGAAATTTGTGTTCTGCGCGCTCTAGGGCAAACTATATTCAGGCAGAAAGGGCCACGGAGACTCTTAGAAGAAAAGAAAGGGGCTCTAAGCAAAGGAAAGCGATTAGGGAGACCCTAAATGCAGTCCCTCAAGAAGACCTTCCTGCGGCCTTGCAGGTGACTCAGAGAAGTAGAAGCCATGGTTTGTGACCACCTGAAGTTAACAATATAGGAGAAGTGAAAAGACAGACAAACACCAAGCAATTAAATAGCAGCATCATTTAGACTTCTCAGATGAACACAGTAAGAGAATACTGATAGAAAGAATGAGGATAATCAAAGAAATAAAATACACAAAGGGTTTCTTGACATGGCATCTTGAGGAGATGAAAATAAAAAAATTAAGTTAAACAAAATTGGATGAAAAACTTTTACTGAATCATGAAGTTTATCTGGGTTTGACTATAGCATAGCACAGTTTCCAAATCAAAGAACAGAAGGCAAACTGCCAAATCCAGGTGAGTTGGCTCTACCTCGACTAGATATTCCATTCAATATTCAGCATTTTTTTTTAAATTGGTGCCCGTAGGAGTCATATTTAGCATTAAAAGGCAACAAGAAAAGATTGGAGAGATGGCCCTGAGGAAACCAGCCTGCAGGCAAGGAAGTAACTCACCTTAGTCTTAGACAGATGTGGAAGGCAACTTGAGATCCGAGATCAGAGGAATAACTGGGATTGGAGGTAAGCCAGGCAGGGAAGGAGGTAGGTGTTTACATGTGAGTTAATGAGGCAAGGACATTCAACTTACAATTGAAAAAAATGGAGAGTGAAGGTGGTGATAATTACAACCGCTTTTATTCAGTACAAACTGTACACCAGGTGCTATTCTAAACACTTTCCACATCTTAGTTTACACAGTCCTCACTACCACCCCATGAAGCATTTATTATTATTATTATTATTATTATTCTATTGCTTAGATTTTATATCTGAAGAAACTTAGATCAAATGATTGCACAGTAAAAGTTCAGAACTATGATTAAATTCTATAATACTTTCTGAAGTCATGGAATATTCAATGTCTCTTTCTTCATCTGTAAACACTTCTTATCTAACCTGTTTATAGACATTGTAGATGACAAACCTTGTGAAGAGACTGGCTGTGTGGTTATTACGAGAGGATTAACACTATTATTAAGGTATCTCTTTCTCCAGAAATACTAACTAGAAGCTCACTTTCTCAGGCGTTACCCCGAGGCCTTTAAGGAGTTGCAGAGACAAAAGTACATCCTTGTGGCTGAGGTGGCTGAGATGCTGTGCTAAAGCATGTATGGCGCAAGGCTCCAGGTTCTCAAACTGGGGCTGGGGTGAAAAACCAAAATTAATTTAAATAAGTATGGATGCTTCTTTTTTTTTTAATCTTTTTTCCTTCCTTCCTGCCAAACAAAGAAAGAAATTTGCAGAGGCTCATCAAATAAAGAAGTCTTTTCTGTTCACAACAGATACTAATGCCAAGGAAATCTCTGAAGAAAAGTTTCTTTCTGACATCCCTTTATAGTTCTTACAAGGCTTGGGGGATGGCAGTCCTTTTACTTATCAAAAGGAAGAATAACTGAGTCTCTCCCACAAGCACCAAACCAGATGACCAAGCCATCTCAGAAACTGGATTTTGAGTCTGAGAGTTAGCAGATAGAGAAATAGATAGCAAATACATCTGTTTTCACAGGAGCCTGTTGTTCTCTGTACTAACTGCTATAAAAATGACATGAAACTAGCCACACATTAGTTTTGGTTCTCGTGACTAAATCAAGGAATGGCATGATGGTGCTGTGTCATTAGAAATGAAACCAGTTCTTAAACAAGAGAATAGGGTTCGACACTTTAATAACCCGAGCAATTTCATAGAAAAATCAAAGCTGAAACTTCAACACCCAACCCTGAACACCTGCTGCTTAAGTTTGGTTCTGAACCAGTGAAACTTCTTTCTTGCAATGAAAACAAGACAGGAGATGGGCCCTGACTTGCCCAGCACTCATGGTGGCCAGCGAATCTTCTTTCCATCTGCTGTCCTGCTAGGCAGAAATGTGGACTCCATCTGGGCCGTGACAAGATTTGATTGTATTTGGCATCTTCATACAAAAAGTTCCTCATGTTTGATTTTTATGTTTTCAAATGTATGACCTTATATCTACTGACATGTATGACATTTATTTAGATATCTGAATTTGACCTTCCCAGAGGCACGGTCATCCACATCTTTTCAGATAAGGAAACGTGAAGAAGTTAAGTGACTTACTTGGGGTTCTGAACAAAGGCTTTCTTACTGATACCTGCATGGTCTCCAGTTTGGCTTTTATCACACTAACAGTGTGGTAAACATTCACAGGTTGCCTTCACAGCATCTATTCCCACTTCTCCTGCCATAGCACCGACATTTTGTCTTGAGGAAACCACCTCATCCTACTTCCTCCCCTTTATCAGGTGGCTATTTCCTATTTCCCAGGGTGCAAACCTGCTTAAATCAATCAGAATACCAATCACCTGGTTGTGGTGATTGGCTTAGGCAGGGCATGGGGTCTGATTCAGGCCAATGAGATTTGAAGAAATACTTGCTAGGTCTTTTGGGAAAAAGTTTCCTCCATCTTCTATTGGATGAGTAGTGGAGACAATCCCTTTGCCCCTGCATGTTGTATTGGAAAACAATAAGATTCCCTCAGTCATTTGTGTTCCCAAAAGCACCAGCCTGAGGTTGAAACTAGCACACTGAAGAGGCAGTGCTGTGAGTGAAACAGACATAGAGCTGGCATTGTGTGGAGGGTATCTGTTCTAGATTGTGCTCTGGAGTTTTCAGGCTATGAGCCAATATTACCACTTTGTTTGCTTAAGCCAGTTTGAGTTTGCTATTCTGTCATATGAAAATTCTTAATTAACGTAAACACTAGTGACATCACTACCGGTTACATTAAATTGTTGCTTTGGCTTCTCAGTCAGTAGCATAAAATCCATTTGACCACACGACCAAACCTTCAAAATGGAGAACGTGCATCTCTGGTACCTGGCTTTCCAGTGAGGACTTGACTTTTTCTGGTTCTGGGTCTGGCTTCTTCAGTTTTCCGTTCCATCTCAGCTCAGTCTAGACCCATCTAGATTCTTCCAAGTCCCAACACAGTAACAAGCATTCTGCTGAGAAAACAGCAGGGGCGGGACAGCCAGCTGTGGATCTCAGGTATCAGCACTGTCAGAAAGGATCCTGCCACTATAATGTGTGCGTGTGTGTGTGTGTGTGTGTGTGTGTGTGTGTGTTAAAGGAAAGGTGCAGGGAAAAATGAAAACAAGTAGGTAGGCAGGAAGAAAGAGCAGGAAGGAGCATCTCTATTTTTAATTCTTTTATTTGCTTGTTCACAGTACTGCTCCCCGCCGTGTCTGGGACTCGAACCCAGGGGTATGGGGATTGCTCTGTTGGAAGGCAATTAGACCTAACTGCTGCTCCACCAGGGTGCCCCGTAACATAAAATCAATTGGGACAAGGCTCTTTGAAACATAGCTGTATAAAAACTGTTGCCTCACCAGTTCCATCAGAATGTTTAATCCCAAGGATTTCTGACACTCTTTGAGGATCTTTATTTATTTAGTGGTTGACTCTCACAGAGATTCAGAGATTTGGGATCAAAGAAAAAGTTCTATAGGTCTGAAAATCTGTGAGAAGAACTGGGTTTTGTGATTCTACTCAATGGCAGCTTCTCTTGAAAAATTGTTATTTCCACTTCTGGCCAGTATGACTAAGAACAGAGGCAGAAGCACAATCTAAACAGTTAAAATAAGCCCGTAACTACCCTATGTAGTTCAACCATAGAAAAAGAAGCCATTGACGAGGTTAGGTGTGTGAAGAAGGAGGGCTCTCCCTTTTCCCCTCTCCATTTCCTCCACACCCAATCTATCAACAAGATTTGCCATTTTCCAAATATGTCTTGACTCATCCCTTTCTCTTCATCTTTACTACAATCTGCAGTCAATTCATTCAGCAACTATGCACTGAAGGTCTGCTGTGTGCCGGCATTGTGCTAGTGGCTGGGGGACAAGACTGACAATGGAATATGAAATTCACATTCTCAAGTGACTCTTCTGGCTTGGGCCACAGTAAAAGCCTTCTCACTGCCTACACCTGCTCCCTTTTTGCCCTCTGCTTTCCTTCCATTCTCTACTTAGTAGTCTAACAGTTCTCTTTAAAATATCAGTCTTTGCTGTTTTAAACCCTTGAATGGCTGCCCATCACTCCTGAGTTAAAATGCCTTCTAGGTGCTCACGGCCTTCTGGGGCCTCCTGGGCATTTGCAGGCCTCTGGCATGTCTGGCAACTTCTCACATACTGAGTTTGTCCTCACAGATCCTTTCAGATCCTTGGATATGTTAAAATATTTTTTCTTTTCAGAGCTTTTAATCTGCTTTTATTTCCTCCTAAAGCAGTGGCTTTCAACATCTTTTTTATCATGACCCCCAGGAAGAAATGCATTTTATGTCAAGAACCAGTGAACATGTCAACAACGCATACCCAAACATAAAGGCAACAGTAGTTCTGTATAATACTTTCAGTATTTTCTGTTTCTTTTTCAAATAGCTAGTCATGACCTATTAACCTGCAGTTTGAAAACGCTTTTCCCTGAGCTCTTTAAATGGCTGAATCTTTCTCACCCTTCAGCTTTGTAAATGTTAGTCACTTACAGGGGCCTTCTGCAGCACCTTGTCTAAACCAGCCTCAGGCCTAGGTTATTTTTCATCTGAGTCTCTTGCCCCTTCCTGTCACAGTGCATATCAGAGTTATAATCACACAGTTCTTCATTGAAACTTGCTCACTGACTGTCTTGCACCCCACATTGCCAGCTTTTGAAGGCAGGGAACTTTGTCTGCTTTGTTCTTCATTGTACACCAGCATCTGGTTCAGAGCAGAATATGAATAAATATTCATCAACTGACTGACTGAGTTGGTTGGTTAGTGACACTGACACTTGGATTTGAGAGTCAGTTTCTTCAATCTAAGGAACCATGTTTTTTTTGAGAAATGGCTGATCCTGGAGCTGGGAGAGGAAACATACAAGTAGTGCCATAAAGAAATGCTCAAAAAATTAAAGGATCGTTGTGTCAAAGAAACACAGGAACTTAAGACCTGAAAGAACTCCCAGTGACCAAATCTAGAAAAATTCGAGCAGTAACATAACCTATTGACATTAAATATAGATCCATGAGAGTTATACTAATATAAGTGGTTGACTACATCAACACATGGGGAAGAAAAGATAAATCTTCTTTACAGAAGAATTTCACATAATTTATAGACACCGTTCTCTAGGAGCTAGAGCTTGATTCTCCCCACACCTCACTCCCCGTCTTAAGGGAAGGAGCTGCGGCACTTGGTGACTTACTTCCACACCACAGAGTAAAAGGTCCAAGGTAATTTTACAGTAGAGAAATCTGACAGACAGTATGCTGGCCTGGTGGTCAAAGTTGATTTTTATCATGTCATGTGGAGAGCATGTACCCCATGCCACCAGGTGTTAAGGTTATTTCACCACTGTGGGCTTCCTCCAATAGCCCATAACCCTTGTGTAACCATGAGAAAAGCATAAGACAAACCCAAATAGAGGGACATTCTACAAAATATCTGACTATTACTCTTCAAATCTGTCAAAATTCATGGAAAGTAAGGCAAAAAACTGTCACAAACCAGAGAGATTAAGGATATATGACAATTATATGCAGTATGATAACCTAGAGACACTGGAACAGAAAAAGGAAATTAATTAAAAGCTCAGTAAATATGAATAAAATATAATAATGTGTCAATATTGGTTTGTTAATTGTGTTCATTGTGATGCATTTGTCATTGTCATGTAAGGTGCTACCAAGAGAATGAGCTAGGTGTATGGGGAACTATATTATCTTTGCAACTTTTCTGTGACTATGAAATTGTTCTAAAATGAAAAATTTACTTAAATAAAAGTTGATACTTATTATCAAGATCAGGGCCTTCATTCAACTGGTTTTATGGAGCACACATGAGGCATTTCAAATCCTACTGGGTATAAGAAGACACTAAGAGACCTAAAGGCATTAAGAATACGTGCAGATAGAGACAAGGCAAAATATCCAGGGAATAAAATCCATGAACAAAACATGGAGGTTTACAAGTTGATTGGAGAGGAGAAAGAGAGGTGGGGTGGGGGTTAATGAGAGAAAGTAATGATAAGAATGAGAAAGTAAGACAAGGCCTGCTTGGCTTTGTAAGGTGGACTCAGAAATTCCTCACTGGAATGCAGGCTCACTGGTGGCAGGAATCTTGCCTGTCTTTTCATCATCCTGGTACTTAGGATGTGACTTGGGGCATTAGTAGATATTCAGAAAGTACACTGAATAGATGAGTGATAGATAAACAGATAAGGTCCTGCTGAAACTACCCTTGAACTTCAGAACTGTTGCTGTCACCTTAGGTCTCTCAGGCATCTACTTAATTTGCATTTTCGTACATGGTTATGTTGGTGTTTACATCATTAGATGTCTTCTAGAGAGCATACAGATGTTGGCCTTGGTTTTGTGTGACCCTGATGTTCATCCACAGGCATGGAAATGCTAGAGCTTAAGCTTAGTTGTGGAAGCATTTCCTTACCGTGTAATGGGCTCTGTTGACAAAGGAGACTGAACAACTCTATCTGAGTGTCCTGTTACACTGAGTAAGGATGCACAGTACTGTGGGAATACATAGAGGTAGCAGGGACTTCAAGCTTCAGAGATGCTCTCTGGAAATATAGAGTCTAGAGGGATATTGAATTTCTCTGTAGGTCTATACTAACATTCCTTCCTAATGGTCTCAAATATTTAATATAGTCACGTGAATATAATCATGTTTGTGGAAAAATGAAACATTTGGGACAACTATGGAAAACCATACCCAATAATGTAGTCATTAGCAATAAGACAGACTATGAATATTCATATGAAATAACCCCTGAAATATAAACATGCAAAAAGGAATTACTGAACCGTGATTACACTATGTCACTATACTATATGTGGGATATAAATATATCACACATGTGTTATAAATGCCTAGTTGCTCTCTAAAATATACATCGAGTACAGATATACAGAAGCTGGTTGACAGGGGAGTTCTGTGAAGGAGGAACAGAAGGGAAGAGAGAGATTTTCAGTTATAAACTCTTGAAACTTTAAGAATTTGGGCCATGTACAAACGTATTTGAAACCAAAAACAAATTTCTTAAATTATTCCAGAGAAAGAAAACTTTGAATTTTGATGCAGGTTATAGCAATCCCTTTTTTCTGATTTATGTTTGGATGACATTTTAGTCTTTTGCTTTCTGCAGCATCAATCACGTCAAGTGATAGACAAGTTGGCTATTCTGCCTGTCAAGTTCTCATTTCTAACACATTAAGAAATTTTACATGAAATGACAGAAGTGCACTGATGGAACTGAAAAACTAAGACATTCATAGTAGTTTGTTCTATACTAGGAATTAACTTTAACAATAAATTCTATAGTTATTTCATAAATAGTACATTTGTATTATATTGTGTTTTTTTGTTTTTATTAAAAAGCACTACTTAGTTAAATGTAAACATTTAAAATTCATCTCCAGACCACAATCATGAGTCATACTAATATCCTAAAAACATTTGTGGAAAAGGTTTCTCAATTACCTTTGAATCAACAAATAATCATCCTTCAAATTAATAACTAATTCACTATAAATATTCCATTATGATCACATGCTGCTTTTAAGCAGATTTCTGTTTTCTTACATTCTACCACTTTCAGATTCCAGAGATAACTTTTATTAGTACTGAGGAAATTAATGTTTGAGATACACAAGCATTTTGATTTATTTAAAACTAGAGTGCATTTGAGAGGATATATTTCAATCACATTTCAGCTCACTTCAGAAGAAGGGATTTCTATTTTTCTAGCATACATATCACTATAAGGTTATGTCAAATGTAAAACACTGACACTCAGTTGTTATTTAGAAAAAGCTTCACAGAATCAAGGATGAAAGCTCTAAGACCAGGAACAAGAACAGCTCCTGGGTGTTTGCTGGGAATGCAGAGTCTCAGGCCCTGTCCCACCTACTCATCACATCTGCATTTAAACAAGAGACCCAGGTGGTGATTCCAGTGCCTGTAGAGGCTGAGAGACTCTAGGATAAGAAGCTTCGCTTACATTCAAATTCAGGTTATATAACCCTTATTAAACACTGAATATAATCTTCAGTAATAAGGACACCTGACTTTTTCTGAGATGAATCCAGAAGTCACACTTTTCAGAAAAGACTGTAATAATCATTGTTCTCACCCTCCTCCTCTTGTGACGCGCCCACCCTAGACCACCTGGTAGCCCCTCTCCCAGGATGGTCACCTATTCCCACTGCTTATTCCCTTACCAATGAACGTAAGGAAGTCTACCTTATTCACAGAACATACACGTATGCACATCTCTCTACATTTCACAAGAGTAGCTGCAACCTGACAGTTATCAGACCCAGATCATTTCCTTGAAGCTCCCAGGTATTTAAATGCCACATCCAAAGGCCTTATCTGTTACTTTCCTAGATTCCGCTGTAGTTTATTAATTTCTTCTTTAGCATTCATCATGCCTGGTGTCTGCCCTTCTTCTTTTTTGTTCCACCCAAGCAGGGCCATTCCCCTCAGCTTAGCCTGGGTCTTCTCATTCTATTTTTTATACCTTTGCTGTGTGCTCTCTCCCCTCCCCTCACCTCCTGCTTCAAAGTTCACCTCCATGCAGAAAACTTCCCAGATAGTATCTTGAACGCTGGTCTCTGTTCAGAATGCCGGTCATCTCAGAGTTTTGGTTCATGTAGTTAATCTCTATTATGCCATCCTGCTGCACTGCGCCAGCATTGGTGAGCAAAGCAGACCCATCTTGCCCTCATGAAACTTACAACCTACCAATGAACAGATATGGAACAATTCATACAGAGGAGATAAACACTGAAGAAAAGCAGAGAGCGAGCTAGGGGAGGGTCTGATCAAATCTAGTTCAGGAAGTAAGGTTTCCAGATAAAATACAGGATATTCAGTGAGAGTTGAATTCAAATAAACAACTCATTCTTTTTAGAGTAAGTAAGCTACGCATACTACATGGAATATACTTACAATAAAACTTGATTTCTTGTTTATCAAAAATTCAATTTAACTGGGAGGCGTGTACTTTTTATCTACTCTACCTACTCAATCCTACCAGGAAGGGATTAGTCAGCTGGACAGGAAGTCCCCGAGGAACTGAGGGAAAGGATGAGAAAAATGGGTGGCAGGAGAGAGAAGGAATAGTCAAAGCTTGAGTTGTAATAAGAGTACTTAATGCTTCTGAGAACCTAAAAGAGGTATGTATGGCAGAATGATGAAGGAAAGGAAGACTACTGGGGAATGCATGGAGTGGGGAGAATCCAACATCTTGCCTAGAATGACAATGGAAGCCATTGAAAGATTTCAAGCAGAGCTGAAAATGAATTGAAAATAGTTCTGGCATCAATTCCAACAGGGGTAGGGAAGAGGTTCCCCGCTAAGCAGTTGGACAGCAGCGTGTCCTCTCATTCATTCACTCCTCACATAGGGACAGCATCAAATTCCACAGGCTAAGGATTTCATCCCACAAGCCTGCTCCCGCCATCTATGTTAGACAGCAGCTGCAAAAACCCAGATTGTTACTTGTACTTCTGACCAATTAAATAGAGATTGGGGTTCCCATGCCCGCCTCCTCTGTGGGCTCACAGAACTCAGAAAAACTTACTAGAGGACTCGTTTATTATAAAAGATAACTCAGGAAAAGCCATTTGGAAAAGATGCATATGGGAAGGTATGTGGGCAGGATGTAGTTTCCATGCTTCTCCAGGCAAGCCTTTCTCCTGAAATTCTCCATGTGCTTACTGACCTGTAAGCGCTCTGCACCCTAAACTTCTGGGTTTCTGTGGAGGCTTTGTTACATAGATAGGCAGGACTGACTAAATCATTGGCCACTGACAATTGATTCACCCTCCAGCCCCTCTCCATCCTCTAGGTTGTTAAGGGTATAGGATTGAAAGTTTCAACCCTCTAATCATCTGATTCTTTTGAACACAGTAGCACCCCATGTTCTTAGATACAGTCCAAAAGTCACCACTAACGTAACAAATTTCTTTGGCAAAATGTGCTTTATCAGTAAAAATGTGCAATCATTTCATTCAGGTCTATGAACCATATCAAAGCTATAACCTAATTAAAATAACAAGACACCATGTATCACTCTTGCTGTTTAGGAAACTCTGACAGTTTTAGGGGCTCAGTTCAGAAATGAAGATGAAGACCATATATATTTTTCTGATTATAAATCACAGAACCTGAGCTGAAGTCTTCAATTTTCTTGCTGCATCCTGGATGAAGAAAGGAGCAGGAGTGGATGTAGTAATTCCATTTCTGAATCTAATCTGATAATTGAGAAATCTTAGTGACTTGACCATGGCATTTTTCTCTCATTAGTCCTGCACACTCAACCTGCTCTTAACCTCCTCAGGCACTGCCACCAGTCATCATCTCAAAAGTTGCTCTGTACATCTGATCTAACTAATACAAATATTCAGTGGTGATTATTTCACAGCAAATAAAATCCCATATCCATAGCCTGGTACTCAAGGCTTTCTGTAATCTTGTCAGAACAGAAAATCGCTCTCCTGTCCAGTCTTTCCCTCTCTTCTAGCAAGTGACTTAGATTCCAGCTCAAATGGACAATTTTTTTCTCTGAGTTTTATCCATGTGCTCTGTCTGTGTACTCAGTTGCCTTCCTCTTCCCCAATTTATTGAGAATTTCTGCTTCTTCAAGCTCCAGTGCAAAAGTCTTCAGTGAAGTTTTTCCAAACCCACTCAGATGGAAGTTGTAAAAAAAGTTTGCATCCCAAAATCTTTACTAAGTTCCTGTGGTATGTTACACACTGTTAGCAGTGTAGGGATAAAAAGAATGTCCTGCCCTCATGTAGCTTATACTGTTGGGAGACCAAAAGCAAGGCAAGGCAACCAAAGAAAGTACATGAGTGCGTGGACCATGGGTCTAATCTGCCTGGGTTTGAATCCTGTCTTTATTACCCACTTGAGATGTCATGAGTTACTTAATTGTCCTGTTTTGCTTCCCTCTTGAGGATATTTGAAAAGTTCTTAGGACAGTGCCCCAAATATTGTAAATACTCAGAAGTGGCAAGTTAGATAGTCATATGTAGTACAGAATCCTTGGAGGGAAAATGATCTTGATGTATTCAAGGGACAAGAAGCCCAGTATGGACATCATAAAGTAACCAAGGCAGAGCATGATGCGGTCAGAAGCAAGGACCAGACCATGCAGAACTTGGTAAGGAGTTTAGATCTAGTTTGAGTGGATATAAAGACACTGGGGTGTCATTTGTTTTAAGAAGGATACTATGCATTGAAGAAAAGACTAAAGGAGAGCAAGAATGGAAGCAAGGAAATCAGATGAGAGGCTACTGTAGCAGCCCAATGAGACAATGGTTACTTAAACTTAGTGGGAAAAATGGAAGTGGTAAGAGTAGATTTATATATATAGTAGTTATCCCTCTGGCCCTAGGCTGTAAACCCAGGTTCTTGGGCTTGTGTGTGGACCACTCCTCAGGCCCAGGTTTAACCCCTGAGCCAATAAGCTACACCTCAGGGTATATTTTTTTAAGGCAGACTTGTTAGGACTTGCTGACAAATTAGGTATGGATGAGAGAAATTAAAGATGACTAAGTCGGGAAGTGAAGATACTAGGCTTTGGAGTTGGCTAGCATTTATTAAGACAAGAAAGGGTGGTGGGGTACTGGTTTGAGGAGAAAGTCAACAATTCTGCTTTAACCAAATAAGATTTGAATTATTGGATATCTAAGACAGACGTCAAGTAGGTAGTTGGGTGTAAGTCTGGAGCTCAGGGAAGAAGTGATATTAGAGGTAACCTGTGTTGTTACAAGTCACGGGTAAGTTCAGATACGGAGTGTAGCTAGAGAAGAGCACCAAAGTGCCAGTGGTGGGGTATTGCAACATTTAGGGGTAAGAAGAATTATCACCAAAGGAAACCGAGAAAGGGGCCGAGGTAAGAGGAAAACCAAGAGGGTGTGGTGTCCAGTAAAGAAAGTGTTTCAAGAAGGTGTGATCAACTGTCAAATGCTTCTGAGAGGTCAAGCAAGATATCATCTAGTTAGCTCAAAGTAAATCATTCTCTCGGCTCTATTTCTTAATAGGTTTTATCTGTACCTTTCTCTTTGCTATTTCCCACTCTTTAAGTTGCAGTTATTTTTGTCTTCTTTCCTGATAGAGGTTCCTTAAGGTCTGATCATGTCTCATTCTTCCTGGAATATTCACTACCTATTTGTTCAATAAATGTTTGAAGAGATCAACAAATCATGCAGAATTCTGAAAAACCTGGAAGACTTGCCTAACACTGAATCAGCAATTAAGTTGGTATTATGGAGATGTCCTAAATGTTTTCCTTTAAGACTAATGTGTGGACTTAGTTCTACCTAGATGTCCTTCATACATTTGATTTGGACTATTACTAATTACAATCTATCACTAATGTTTCCTGCATGGAGCAGTACAAAGTAACTTAACTTTTACTCAGTTTACTCCCATCATATGTCTGCCTCCCACTTCCCCTCTCTCCCTCACTAGCTTGCCTCATCTAAAGGTAGCGCCAGTAGATTACTCCTTCCAGAGGTCTCAGTAACTTTCTCTGTCACACCTGAATATTAGCATCATTAGAGTATATCAGAGACTTCAAGATATTTCATAAGGTTAAATTTCAAAACCATGACAAAAGGAACTACAGAAATACAGAAATATAGGTACTAGAGCGACCAAATTCTTACGGAAAGCACATACAAAAGCTAGTAGCTCAGGAATTTTTTCCCCCAGGCCTGCACAAAATGGATCCCATATAATTACTAGATCACTGAGTTACTGTTTCTAGAAAAGGAATAAAAAACCCAAGTTTTGAGTAACAAGAATACCAATATCCTACTTTTCTCACTGAAACTTTTTCCAACTATCAAGTTGTACAGTTATCAAAGTGACATGTACAACATTCAAGTGATGGATGTAAGTTTTTAGCAACGTAACTAATTTTGGAAAATGTGTACAAACGACAAAGTTGTCACATCCCAAACGAGTCTACTATCCACCCCACAGATCAGAAAAGCCTGCTGTATGTGTGCCACAGAAAACCACCCATTTGTGAAGCTAACCTCTTTGACTGGCTTCAGGCTCTCCACTCAACTTCTTGATTAGCTTCTTGGAGCGCTATGTTTCAGCTCCCTGGCACTTGGGCTAGCTATGAGGTAGCCTAACGAAAGCAATTATTCTTTATTGGTTCCTACTTACTCTCATTGCTGAGAAGAGACAAGACATTTTTCTAATCTATGGATCATTTGCCTTAGTTTTTATATTTGGATGGAAGTTTTCTAAAGCAAACTTATGGCCCCAGCCGTTTAACTAAATCTTACTCTGCATATTCACGGTCAAATTATGGCACTGGGGAGCTGCCTGACGACCCACCCAGTATTGGCATTATGCTTTCTAAACAACTGCATCCTCTGCACACAGTTTGGCATGTATCAGATATTCACTATAAACTTGGTGAATAAATTTCAAGAGCAGGACTGACACAATGGAATGTGTCTGGATGAAGGAATGAAGAGGCTAGCAATATTTTGAGTCAGAAGCTTAAGAGTATTTTTCAAGTAGCCAGTTGTCAGAAAAGGAGAGATAACCCTTATCTATACACTCTACATCATTAGGATCTAATGATATAATGTAGTATTTTCCAAACTGGAGTATGATGTATGATCTGGAAAAAATCCTATAGTTAAGAAAAAGTTTGGGAAATGCTAGGAACTATAGCTCTTAGCCTTAGAACTCAAAGCCTTGAAATATGTATCAATGTGCTTTGGACTCTGAGAGATATACCATACAGCTTTTCCCAAACTTTTATTCAACATTTAACATAATCCACTACGTTCCAGACAGTGCCACATTCTGGGAATACAATACACAGCCAAACAGATCTGGTCTGTTTAAGGAATTTATGTGGGGAAACAATCAAATAGCACAAAAATACTTATTATAAACTACAGCAAATGTTAGGAAGGAAAAGGTCATCAGCAGTTTCTAAGTAATACATAAAGAGAGAGAAGTTCTTATGTCAATATAAAAGATTGAAATGCTAGGATTCTCAAAGTTTTGCATGAACATGGTTCTAGTAATCTACGTTAGTTTAAATAACCTTACTCAAAGGTCTAACGCATTTTTCTTGCTAAAAATTGTTACATTTCATAAGTGAAGTGTTGAAGCAAAAGCAAGACACAAATCACTCATTTATGAAAAGGTCAGAATTAATAAATACCTCCAGATGCTTGATGAGAATAGCTCCAACTTTAGGGGCTGCCTAAATTAGAGTGATGTTGAAACAGAAGATATGTACTGTGGTCTATACAGCTAAAAAGAATACGGACTGACGCAAGGATCTGATCCACAGTGGTTCCTACTGAAAGTAGCAGATTTGAGTAAGCAAGTCTTCATCAGTAACGCAAACCCGAACCAACGGCACTTGTGTATTGATTTCTAACCGACAAAGTTCTTCCTATTTTTACAGTTGGTATTTTTAACAGGAAAATATAAAAAATGATTTTTAAGTGTCATTAAATAATCCCGAGTTAACTTTTTCTTCTTCTTATACATTGCAAAGGACCAGCTATGTGCTAGACCTCCACTAAGAACAGGGGGAAATAAATAGGAAAAAGTCTGGGTGAACTTCATCGTTGTGGTGTTGGGGAGGGAAGCTACAGTCATTTGATATGACAAGGCATGTTGACATTCCTAAATCTTCAAATTTCTTTTATCTCACTATTGATTACTTTAATATGATCTTGCTTAATAAAAATGTTTAATCATCCATAGACTTATGAACCACCCGAAGGATGTAAAAATTTGAGTCCTTTTCATTCTGTGGTATTATGTTGTATCTACTAGATTCCATAGTAGTACATTTGCTATTGAGTATGGAGAATCAAATTTGTAATACATGTTTGAGAGAATTTAAAGGATTCTTTTTGTCAAAAAAGGCTATATGGTAAGTGTATTATTATAATTACAATGAGTCATTTAATCCAAAGTTATGTGAAGAGACATGCATCTTTTTTCTCCTCCCATCACTCCTGTTGGATAATTTTTAGTACTCACAGACTGGGAAATAAATATATTTAGAAATACTTAAGATGATAGAATTCAAAAAAGACAGATTAAGTATTCTGACTGATCTCATTATAAATGGCATTGACTACACCAGTTTTCCTACTCTACAAAAACAGAGCATTCCTATTTGGCATGATTTGGTAGGTGACTTGTGGGGTCTGGGAATACTGTTACCATTAGTTTATATGGAATAATTGTCAAGTATTCCCAGATCTGAAAAATAACCTACCAAATCATACCAAATAGAAAAGCTCTACATTAAGACAGTGGGGGAAATCAGTAAATATTGCCACACTTAACTTTCCTACCACACTCCAAGATTCTAGACTCTACTTCAGCAATACTGGTACATCTAACAGGAAACCCAATGTACCTCAGACATAAATATCAATAGTATGACACAAAAAGCGAGAGTGTTCTTCCTTGGCATGACCCATATAAATTCATGAAAATTAAAAACAAAGCTTATCTCAAATAGTTTATAAAAAAAAAAATCATTATCTTAGAAAGATAACCATTAAAAGTAACTGTTACTCAATATAGTTTTCTTAGCAAATGATCAGTTCTGATCTGGTTTCCTGTGAATGAGAGGAGAAACACAAGACTAGTCCATTCACGAGTTCACTTCAGACTGGAATATTTGTGCTATATTGGGTAGGTCAACTTTAATTATGAGCAGGTCACTATGCAGATCTCTAAATATATAAGTTGCTCATCAACCCAACTCTTATCCATGATCATAACCTAGGTTAACCAAATGAAAAACATTATTTTGAAGGACATGCACTAATTTATTCAATTTAAGTTGAACTTACTCTTTTCTAATTAACAATAGAATGCCAATAATTTGAAAGTATATTTTTATTTCTTTAAAGGGGAGTGGTGGTCACTACAAGGATGAGTGAAACATTGAGATTTGTGGCCCTTTAATTTTTGTTTGTATGCTCTCTTATATTACCCTCATAGAGATTACTTGAGAAACTCTTCTGACAGGTGTAAGATTAAGGAATTTTTAATGATTTCCCCCAGTAGGTAATTTGTTTTATAAAATTTCATTCCCAACTTCTAGGAATAAAGACAGACAAAGTATTTATTTAATTTTTTAATAAACCATAAAATTTAAATATTTAAACAGAGAAAAAATAGATATTTAAGCTAGCACTAATTCCTGTTCTTATTCTTCCTCTGGGTATCGGAGGCTTGACTTACCTGGGACTAGAGTACAGTAATACTCTATGATGCTGGTGTAATAATGAGCAAGTAACTAAAGTTGGGCAATGGCTTGATAAAATTTACTTTCGAATCTGGATGTGAAGATGAGTAGCTCATCTGAGTTCACTGAAGAGACTTTGCACTGACAGTGCCTGTGGAGAACTACTATGGCTCACCGTTCTTACCACACTTTCTTCTTCACAGTTTAGTACTCCCTAGCATTCTGATCCTTTTGCTCACTGAAGCTCACTTTGGTCTGTCAGAACATAAGGGGAAAATCCCCAAACTAAATAGATGAATAAACACTTTTAATGTGAACAATCACATTCAGATCAACATCTTGAAAAAAATACAAGTCAGTGAGTTTTTATCCTTAAGTAACTCAAATTGATTTTTTTTTTTATTAACGCTTTTACTAAAATGGCACTTTTCATTTTATTTACATTAGGCAATTATTTGCTCCTTGTTTCATTTCTTCTCTGATCACTTTGGTACCCTGTTTTCTTTTTCAGTGGGCCTTTTACTTTCCATTCCATAAACATCTGATCTTTGAGTGACCTTACTCTCGTTCTGTAAATAAGTCTGCTACTAATCAGTGAAAAGTCACAAAAGGAAAAAAGCAGCAGAGGGCACTAGCAGGGTCTCATTTCAATATTCATTTGATTTTTATAAGAAAAACATTTATTTTTATTATGGAACCTAAAACCATTATTGTATGATAATGTCTTTCAGCATACTTAGGTGGGTGGACATTCAATAGACAGTATGCTAGCTCACAAGAAACAAAGTGTAATATACAAGTACGTTCAGCTGGTGGAGTTCCAGCAGTATGGTAATAAAGTGCAGCAAAAATTTTCTTATATTGAGCAAGAACTCCAGTAGCCTCTGAATATTTTTGGTAAAGTTAAGGAAAAGCTACTGTGGTCAGCGGAACAGTAATCTTCAGACTTCAAAGAATGGCTGCCAGGGACCTCCACAGTGAAATATTAGAACTGGAGCCAATGACAAACACTAGCTTATAAAGAAATTGATTTCCTAAAAAAAGGCAAAATTATCTTATCTGGATGCATATTAGCATATTATGATTTTTATGATTTGACAGGTTTACAATGATAAAACAGTACAGATAAATAGTACAGATAAGATGCCTTTCTAGTGTAAAGAACAGACTTGAATCGGCATTCGAAGACAGCTCCTGAGACAAATCACCCCATGCCCTACACCCATTCCATGCCAGTGACGACCAGTCAACCAGTCTGAATGGCAACACAGAGTAGAAACAGTGATCTACTGCATGTGAGTCAGAAAGTACTGGAAAAGTGACAAAACTGTATGTTATTAAATGACAAAACATATTTAGAGGTTTTATTTAAAAATCTCTTACTGTTCATTATCAAAGTTACAAGATTGTTTGCATACCAATAGACAGACTGTAAACATAGGAAATTTTCATTAAGGAAAGATGGGTTTACTGTAATTTGATCTTTTACAAAAAATTACTGCAAGTTATTGATAACAGAATTTCTCTTTTACTTTCTTATGTCTAATTCTCTTGAAAATTAAACCAATGTTTCCACTCCCTCGAGTTAAAGTTCAACCATGGTCACCTTAGGAAATACCCCTGTTTATTTGTTAATCAGAAATACAAATCAAGTGGCACATATTTCCATTTTCTTCTTAGGCCGAAGGTTTCGGCTTCATTATGTTTTACAAGAAAACAGAAGACTTGCAGTGGTCCTATAAAGTCTTTCATGTCGCAGCTGAGGTTTAATGACGGCAGTGGAGGAAAGCAGTGGTGATGCAAAGTAAGACCAGCCCCAGTGTCCTTATCTGACATGGAATCTTTTTCCTGTTTGGCTTGCAGCAGTGTTTCTGGTCAGGTTGCTTCCACCAAACCTGATTGAAGCAGAAGATTTGGTGACATGCTCCAGTAAATCCTGTTTAAGACTGATTCTGTTCAGGCAAATAATTGATCCTTCACTCCGCAGGTTGCGGGATGATACTAATATGAAGAAAATTATCCGGGTAGCTCAGATGTTCACTCAGCCACTGCAGAGGTGTTTCCAACATTGGCTCAATTCCATGAATCATAACTTGGTTCTTTTTTTCCCCATCTATTCCAAGAAAGAAATCCAACAATAATCAATGAGTCAAAACAGCTGACAAAAATAATCTGCTGCCTTTTGAGAATCCTTAGCGAATTAAATGGCGTTTACAGCTTTAACAGGTTAAACCTGGACTGTCTCGAGCAGGAAACGTGGACCTGGAGAAAGTTCAAGTGTTGCAGTATGTACCACACAAAACAGAAACCTGAGGGTTACAATGAATTCTGATAAAAATTCTGTTGCTGTATGTGAAAGTATTCATTCTTTCTTAATTACTGTGCGTACTTAAGACTGACGTTAATGAAACTATAGTGGAGAAAACAGCCCATGTGCCCACTGACCAAAATTTATTTTAGTTGTACATTAAAAACTGTACTATCTGGCTATCCAAAATGACAAATGCATGAAGTAGGTCAACACGTATTTCAAATATATAAAATAGCAACATGACTAGAAATCGTTCAGAAAGAGATCAGTGTTTAGGGAGCTGTTTAATAAAACATGGGAGCTATAGGTTAATTTTCAGTAAAGTTGTACAAATACATCTGAAAGTTTTAGAGACACTATTACAATAACAGTTAAAGTTTTGATGAGCAGGGACTCTGAGTCTGACTCAGGATTCCTGTCTTAGTCATGAGACCTGATTGATTTTTGTTAACACCCATTGCACTAATTAAAAGGGTGCTGTAATTCACATTCTTTTAAATTTAAATTTTATTTAAATTAAGGTGAGTTTTGTGTCCTTTGTAATTTTAGTATGATGGAATGACAGTCTTTAAAGTAAACAGAAACATTCTTGGTTGTTAGATGAAAACAAAGAAAATCAAACTTCTCTTTTGAAACGAAACATAGAAGCTTCAAGCAAGTCACTCCTTCACACAATTTTTGATTTGTCTTTTTCAGTCTTTTCAAAACACAATACTTAAACCCCTCAACATCCTGGAGACAGGAGACAAGGAAACAGGGAATTCATGGCTCTATCTGAGAGGGAAATAGCCTGTGTTTCCCACTCTGCTCTATTCACATTGACTTTTCGTCCTTCGTGTTCTGAAGTCCAGGCAAAATGAGCTGATGCTGTATGGTGATAAAGGCTTGGCTGGCACCTGAAACAAGAGAACCTTTTAAAGAAATATTTAAACTTCCTCTCAGAGGCAATACAGCCCTGGGAAGTGACCATCAATAGTTTGACAATGAGAGGACACAAAAATACTACTACAGAGAACTGATCAAAAAAATAATAAAAATCTAACAAAGATAACCAAATAAAAGTCCCAAACAAACATCTGAATCACTGTCATAGTTTAAAACAATTTTGGAACAAGATATCACCTGATCATAGTACTAACCTAAAAAAAAAATAATGCTTTCATTGTTTTGATTTTTCTGCCAATCTTTGTTGCATCTATATATAGTTTTTACACAGTTGTGAGCACAATGTTAAAACAATGACTGGTTTTCCTAATGATGGGAATCATCTATAAATAAAAGATTAAACTATATACAGAATGTCATAGAAAGCATGGTTTTAGTACTTTGAGACAGTTTTCAAATGTTAGTATTCAGATGGATAAACCTTCAGCTATCTGGAATGATTCATTTTTTGCAAGTTCTCCACTGCCAAGGTTTTACTGTATTAAATCTTTCTTAGAATATTTGAAAACATTTCCATGTAGTTCTCTTCATATTCTTATACTTCTTTGAAATATATCAATATTCTCAGAATCTTCCTCCTACTTAACACTGAGTCAAAAAATGAAAGAGCAGTGGTGTAAGAGTAAAAGTTCCTTATCTGTAATGTTTTTCTTAAACCAGAGTCACCTTTGGATAATCTGAAGCAGAGTAGAACAAATCACAATTCATCATCCCAAAAGGGTGCCTAAGGCAGTATTTAAATGTGGGAGCAAATACAATATGGCATAAAATACACTCGTGACTATATGTTCAAAAAGCAAAATACTAACCCTGTTACACAAAAGAATGGGTACAGTCATGTTGTATAAAAGCTGTATAAAGTTGGAGAACATAAGCATTATTCAAAGATTTTATATAACAAACCCAAGATATCATGTTATCAGAAACCTGAAAAGGCAACACTGACTCTGGTTTAAATTGGGGCCATTTTTAATCTGTAACTAAATTTAGACAACCAAGAAAGATCTAGAAGTGTCAACACAGTTTAAGATTTTAAATATTTTACTACTGTCTACATTTGTCTAAATATCACCCCAGTGTATATTTATCATTATTGTTTTCTGACTTCCCCAAAGTTTAAAACTATTGGCAGAGAAATTCTTAGAACGGGACATTTCCCTTGGAACCATTAACTAAAGTTTTTCTCTTATTCATCACAGTGTCCCCAGTGCCCACCATGGTGCTTGACACTTAGCAACTAGTCAATAAATATTTTCAGGGCTTGGGTAATTGTTAAAGCTGGTAGAACACAACCAAAATTAAGATTCTGAGCACAGTTTTTGAGGGTTAGCTCTTATTTATAGAGATTGTTTTGGTTATTAAAAAAAAAAATCAGAATGTTTCCAGATAAACCCAAAATATACATGCTACTATCTAAACACATGCCATGATAAAAACCAAGAAAGCATGACTGGACATTTTGGCAATATCAGAACTACAAAATGGGACAGTAAAAATGAGCTAATTCTGTTGTTCTAACAGTACAAAGGAAACACTAGATGATATGGCTAAAGTAAATCACGTTTTTGGTAAATATGTCTTTGTGCTTCAAAATGGAAATCTAGAATTTACTACTTGGCAATAAGAAATATGTCACTACAAAGTATATGACTCAGCAGAAAAGGTGTTATTCCACACCTCACCCACTCAGGATTTTTGAGTTAGTTTAATGCTTTAAAGTAGACAAACATTTAAGACAACAAAACAAGTGAATTAATTCTATATAAATCACTTTGGAGAGGTAACTTTGATTCTGTTATCATTTTACACTTACAGAAAAGTTGCTATAACACAGAAGCCCCCTTTACCAGGATTCATCAATTGTTCACATTTCCCCCCATCTGTTGTCTCACTCTATGTGTATATTATATCTTATGAATCATTTAAGAGAAAGAAATATTGAGCCTTTTACTTCTAAATACGTTCATGTGTCTTTTCTACTATATAACCACAGTACAGTTATAAGAAATAAAAATAATTAACTTTGCTATGTTATTATATAATCATTTCAAGTTTTATTAACTATTCCAATTTTTTTTTCTGGTCCTGGATTCAGTCCTGAAACAAATTTTCACATCTCTATATGAATCATCTATAAATAAAAAAACTCAATTATTTAATGTGGACAAGTTTCTAGTCGTTTTCATATTTCAGCTAAAAAATTTTTCAATTGCCATTATTTCATAGGTCTACATAGCAATTTTAAACCTGATTATTTTAATTCATCTTGTAAATATAAACAGTTATTCCTAAATATTTCAGATTTGTGAATTAAGGAAAAGATCTGACATAAATGTCAGAGACATGTATTTATGGAGGAGGAATTCACTTACAGAGAATATCACAATACATTTATTTCTTATATTTATTTCACTTTTTATATGTCGAAGTATTATGAAAGACGACAAATGTATCATATGATTTCATTTCTTCACTCTTTCATTCATGGAAAGGCACAGGCAGGAATAAAGGTGCATAGGCTAGCCAGTTAGTAAGAGAGGAGGAAGAAGCTTTCTATTTTATTTTCATTCAGTTGTTCACAGTAGTTGTTACCACTAGCCTCAGGACACAATCTCAGGTCATTAGGCCATTGTGATGTGTGTGGACTGTGCCTTCCAGAGGTGGCTGACCAAACCACTACTCCACCAGGGCATAAGACAAAAGCAATTCTTAACTAGCATCTATCTTAAAGTGGGCATTTAGACTTCTGTTTCTTTTTAAGACAAATTTAATTATACAGATTTTGGTTTTATGATTAGAATGTTAAAAATTAAATATAGATGAAAAAGAAAATTCATATTAGCCACATAACCATTAGTAAAAGTTATGAACTTAAAACCATGGTAACTTATGTTTATATTAAAAAAAAATGATGCCTACATACCGTTGTTTATGTATGTGTACAATACATATTTGTGTATCTATACAATGAGTACAGTGAGATACAATAACATTAACGAGACAAAGGAGAAAGGGTAATATGCACTAATGGCTAACAAGGGGCTACTGAAAGCGATGAATTGAGAGGCAGGTAACTTGAATTCCAATTTGGAAATGAAAGATTCTGGGTAGGCGTTATATCTGTTTTAAAGTGTTTCTTTATATACAAAATGAAGGTGGTGTTCTAAATCTGTGGATTGCAAATCTGGACGACCATGAGAATCATTTGGAAGATTTAAAAAAAACGCTGGGCCTCTCTCCAGACCTTCAGAATCAATCTCAGGAATAAAGTCCATTTTTAAATGTTCCTTATAAATCTTATAATACAGCTGTAGAATTTCTTTTCAAAAAAAATTTACATAGAAACCCAATATATAACATAGATGAAGGTGGGATAGCTTTGGTTTATGTGAGATTGAGTCTGTCTCTTGAGTCCTACTGCTTGCTGACTTATGCGTCAATTTTTCTTTTCTTTTCTTTTTTTTTGAGAAAAGGTGCAGGCAGACAGGAAGAGAGGGGAGGAAGAAGCAATTTTTTTTTCATGCTGGTTGTATGTCCATTTGTCCGTGTTGGTCCCCTGCCCCACCCCTTATGTGGACTGCGCTCCCTTGGAGGTGAGGGACATATTTGCTACTCCACCAGGGCGAGCCACATGTTAATTTCCAATAGAACTCTATGGGTCAGTTTGCAAACAAATGGTCTAGAATAAAGGACCACTAACTTGTCTTCTAGTTTTCAGATATGAAGTCTTTTATTCCTATATAGCAAAATACTTCTTTGAGAGTTCAAATTAGAATACACTAGTTTCATTTTTCAAAATTAAAATATACTACAACAATATAAATGTGGATAAAAATTCTATTCTCCAGGGTTGCATGGAGGATTAAATGGAATATCCAAGTACAGTACTCAGCACAGGGCTTGGAAAGAGTAGGTATTCAATATGAGTGACTCTCATTTACTCCTGAAAAAAAAAAATAGTGCCAAGAATATTACCTTACAGAGTAGGTGAAGACAGACCACTTTTTTAAAGGTCATATTTTAGTAAAAAATAAACGCATTATATTCTTTTCCTGCACACAAAGTTACAAGAATAAGGTAATTCTTTTAGTAGTGGATATATAAAAAAAGAGATGTGAAAACCATGGATTCAATTATGCAACTGTCACAAAAAAGGCTGTAAGAATTTATTAACAGCAGTACTATTACTATGCAGGATGGCACACAAAATTTTATAAATGTACAAAGGAAAAATAAAGACTACTACAGCAAAGACACAAACAACTAAATAAATGACATTCAAAAAAAATCCCTGGATTTAGTAGTGGTCTCAAAGTGTATATTCAGTAGAACATATTATCTACATATCAAATAAGCCCTACTGTAGTATGCTCACATTTTTTAATACATGAAAAAATTCTGGTAGATGGGGGAAAAAAACCCTCCCAAATCATATCTTTGCTATAATTTTAAAATACCATACTACTTGTAAACTCACAGTGTACTGAATCTGCCTTTTAGATTTCACTCTGTCCCTCATTCCCTGCCCAAAGTTTCCTGGGCTTTCCATGGTCTGCACCTTAGCCGCCTTAGCCACAGGGATGCACTCTTTTAGAGATTTTTATTTGTGATGATTCATTATCTTTTTCATTTCAATTGACATTTTAGGCTTTATTTCCCAGCCAGTTTTCTACAAGGAATATGACTTGTCTTTAAAAACAGGTTACTTGAGATTCTAGTAAGATGTGTGAGTTTCAGTCTTACTAAGTTTACTAAATATGTGAAATATCTTTGAATTTAAAAACAGCTAAAATAGATTGTACATCTTAAAGGGAAAATACTTAGTTAGAAAATTTCAGTTTTTTTTTTAAGTCCATATTCTGTGAATATGGAGTAACAGAGATAAAAGTACAAATGTGTTTTACTTTGTGATTTCACATTCATATTTTATAATTCAGCAGAAAATGACTTCACTGGCTACCTTGGAATGTGTGACACTGAAGGTAAAAGCTTTAAAAAAATACTACTTTTGAAAAAATTCTAAACAAATGGAGACAAGTTTTTTCATTATCACTAGTCTGAACAATTTTGTTCTGTCTGACAAATTCTGTAACCTCTGATATGTTCATTAGTAAAATGCCAACTAATTGAATCCATTGACATGAAAAACCACAGGCTGAAATCTGAAGTGCATACATCATGCTGAAGGATTTTTGACTCAGCCTCAGCCGTAATAGTCAGTGAGGTCAGGTCAAAGAGGGTTAAACCAAGCCAGGATATAGCCAAAGGAATACATCAAACGCTGATTTTAAAAGGGCAATTAATCTTAGACAAAAATGCTTCCTGGGGAATGAGATCTCAATCTTAAGAGCACACTACATGATGTAGCAGTAAAAATGAACATATACAAGCTTACAGAGCTTTTATCCTATGATCACAAACAGAAGGAGAGTGCTGTTTATCAGAGAAATACAAACCCACTTAAAAATACTTACATTAACTTCTTCCGGTTCCACACTCACTTAGTAAGTAGTACAGGTCTTAATGAACTATCACAGTTAACATGCAGCACATATCTCTTTCCATGTATACAAATATATTTTAATATTTCTGTCCAGCATAGTCCCAAGTATTGCAGTTTAACATTTTAAAAAAGATCTTTTAAAATATGTTCATGTTGATACTTTCATTAACTTTTGCTTATAATCTGTTTATTTCTTAATGAGGATATAAACCAAAATGTTAAAAGATGCCATATATTTAGAACATTATAAAATAGAAATATGTATTAAGTGATTCTAAGGCCATTTAAAATGAATTAAAAATTGGTCAAAAAGATAAAAATGTGGTAAAAAGAAATCAAACATTTGGTTAAACAAAAAACACAGAAAGCAAAATAAAACTTTGAAAAAATAAGTTCAATTGTTTTTTATCTGATTTCAAGTTAAGCATAATTGGGCCCATTAATATTTGTCAAGTCTGAATTACAGTACAGTTCAGATTTGTTTTATTTAAAAGATAGGTGATAATTATGGTGTTTATAAATGGGCAGACTGAGGTCCCATGGAATTTGTTTTAATAAGACGATTAGCTTTTGATCACCTGCATGTTTTATTAATTTGGTAAGGGAATTATGTATTCGAGTGCTAAAGATAAATATTAATTGAACAAGTGTCTGTTCCCACTTTTTTAAAAAGTTGGGTTAATTCATTTAGCTTTTTTTTTTAAAGAGGAAGGAAGCAGGCAGGAATAAAGGCAAGTAGGCAGGTAGGCAGGAAGAGAAAGAGAGGAGGAAGAATTATTTATTTTTTCATTCATTCATTTTGGTTCCCCCACCCCCATCCCCACCCCAGGTCATGTACCTCAGTACCTGTACTGAGTTTGATGTGAACCACACAGCAGCCATGCTTACTTAAGACCTGAGCCACAAGGACATACCGTACTTAACTTCTTGAGATTTAAATAAAGATCAATAATTGAGGGGAAATTAGAGGCATACTATCAGAAGACAGTACAGTACAGGTTCAGTAATCTTATCATCTTCATTATTAGAGAATAACAAAATTAACTATTTATTCTTGTATTACTTTTAGAAAAGAAACATCAATAAGTCAGAGATTCAATATCCTCAAGATTAATCCATATTGGCCATGTACCGGGACAAAGCACTGAGATGGACGGAGAATGAAAGGCAAAGAATTTGACTCTTGCTAGTTTAGAATTTGATGGTTTAATTTAGAATTTAATTTAGAATTTGAGATGATAAAATATAATTACTAAATTTAATCTAACTAATAGCTTCTGTCCAAACACAAGTATAGCAGATCTTTGTTCATAAAAATTACAGATGAATAACTTCTTAAATTCCTAATATGAATGATACTATAGCTATCATTTTTTTCTATAAAATCAATACCCACTGAGTAAAGAACAATGAAAAACAGAGAAGATTAGACTGATACAAGTGAGTATTCCACAGTAATAGAGTGACCCAGTCCTGTATGTCAGAATCAGAATATCTCAGCAAAGTTACAAATGGTCCTTTTAGGGTGACTTGTGAATAGGTGAAACTTCAAATAAACATATGATCATCAGTAAAAAAGTCTTCATTAGCAACAACACTTTAGAAGTTCTGTCTTAAGATTTTTATTTTTAACATATTTTATAACATAATAATAGAGCTGGCTACAGCGACTATGGATATGCCTTAGTAAAATAAACTTATCTACCCCTTATCAGAGTCACACTTTTGACACTTCTAATTATGTCCAGAGGTTAATTTCTTAAAAAGGGTAAAAACCAGTGGTATGGAACTCTAGTCATAATCTTATATATAAGCAATTAGAATACTGAGCTATATTTAGAGTTCATCATACATTTACACATTCTTTATAGAGATTAAATATTAAAAAGTATCTGTCTGTAGAATGGGATTACCAACAATAACAACAAAAATCTTGCTTCTTTTTTAACTATGCTATAAATTTCATATGAGTACAATTATTTGTGAAAAAAAATGAACAAAATTGTAAGAAAAACATGTTAACTGGAAAATACAAAACTATAAAATATCACTTAAACAAATGTTGGTTCAGAGTGCCCTGGAGTAGCAGTTTGGTCAGCTGCCTTCGGTGGAGAGACTAGTCTACATATACCAGGGGCCCAAATTCCGATCTGGGGCCTCGGTGAAAACCAAGATGAACAACGATTGAATAAAATAAGGGGCTTCTTCCTCTTCTCTCTTCCTGACTGCCTGTCTCTGCTCACCTTCATTCCTGCCTGCACCTTTCCTTTAAGAAACAAAACGAAATGAAGTAAACCAAAACAAAAAACTCACACACATTTGGTTCATTTAAACTGTATAACCATTCTATGAAGCTGGTATCAGAAAATAGCCTTAATTTTATAGAACAAGAGACCTGGATCAATTAAAAATATCACACCTAATGATCTTTTAAACTGTAAAAATACAGAATAAAAATAAAGTTTAAATGGGTGAAAAAAACCTTATTGATTGCAAAGTCATTATTACTTGCAAGTCCTTATTCTGATGAAATTTGGAGGCTTGTAGGTTTTGCGTGTGTGTGTGTGTGTGTTTAAAGGAAAGGTGCAGGCAGGAATGAAGGCAAACAGAGGCAGGCAGGAAGAGAGAGGAGAAATACTTTTATTTAGATACTCATCTTGTTTGTGGGCACTAGTCCTGTGGTCATGAACCCAGGTCCTTGGGATGTACTTGGACTACAACAGGTGGAGGTGATGGAATTTATCCGCTAAGCCAACAGGGTGCACCAAAGAAGTAGCATTTTAATTTATTTGTTCATTTTTGGTTGTCCCCCATCCCTGGGGTTGAGAACCAGAACTCTGGGCTTTAGGTGGCCTAGGTGCTAGACACCAGCTTAACACCTGAGCCCCCAGGACACAACTGGAGGTTTATAGTTTTACGTTCCTATGAATTAATTTGCAAATTAAAATGTCACAGTGGGGGGTGCACTTGTCATTATTTTGATAAAAGTTACTATTTCTAGTTCAAATCTTGAATCACAAGATATCAACCAGCTTTAATGCTAACTAACACTCATAAAGGATCTGCTGCATATGAGAACATGAGACTTAGATGTCTCTTTTCTCTAATTGCTTTGTGCCTGAAAAAAATTGTAACATCAGTTAATTCATTTTAACATTTTATGTTTATAAACATAATCTAATCATATAGAGCAAGGGGAAAAATGTGAATATACCATCTTTTCTAATTTTTGTAAAAACTATTCTGTGGTTTCTTATAAATCATATGAAAAGTAAAGAAATATAATCTTTAAGTCAGACTAACTAAATGGGGCATTATGATTACTCAGGCTCCAAGTTAAATTATCTTTCATTGTACTAAGCAAGTAACAGATCAATCTGAAGTTATTTTATTCCTCAGTATTTTTTCTAAATTTCTGAGCTCACTAAAAGTTTTCTGCAGTTTTGGGAGAGGAGTAGAAAAACATGGCTAGTCTATCAGCAAACAGAGGAGGGACATTTTAGACTGGATATTACTCCTTAGTAACCAGCTCTTGGGTAGCTGGTAAAGGAATCTACTTCTCCAGTAGCGATGTGGTATCTGTGACCTCGTCCCTCCCTTTTTATCTAATTTCTGCTCATCTCCTGAGCCTTGGCTCAGGCTTCAGACCTCATCCACAATGAATAAAACAATTCTAGATTCTTTCTAATATTCTTTGCATACCTCCGTTCCTGTATACACCACATCTGTGCATTTTCTTACATATCTTAGTATCCTCAGTGTCAGAAGACAGTACAGTGCTAAGAAACTGATTAACGAATAATGAAATCTACAACAATAAATGGAAAGCAAAAGTTAAATGGTAGTTGGAAGGATTTCAAGAAGCAAATAAACTTCCAGGAAGCAGGGTCAAAATGGAAATAGAAAAAAGGCAAGTGGCTATAGGATTGTACTTGTTTATTAGAGAGTTTCTGCTTTGGAATGTAAGTCATTCCCTGCACACACATTCTTTCTCTTCTCTTTCCCGCTCCCTTGCACCTTCCCCACCCCCCAACTCACTCTATTTGTATAATATCAAATATGAATTCAGGAGTAAAATGGCCCAACTGCTACAGAGGAATTATTAACAAGACCCCTGAAATAAAATTATAAAATCAACAATGAATATTTTTATTCTCGTAAGTTTAACTTACTAAGTTTTATACAATACATTAGAAAACTGGGAAATGAAATACGTTTAGGTAAAGCTTATAGGTGTTCTGTATTCTACAAAGTAAAAGAATAAAAGTTATGGTTTTACTTGTGTGTGAGTGTGTGTGTGTGTGTGTGTAGTTTATGAGCAAAGAAAGAAATATTTTACTTCAGGTCTGGTTCAGAAGTTTAGTTCTCTGAGTCATTTTAACTACAGCTGACACCACAAAAACAATTTACCTGAGCTCACCTTTGGTTATTTCCTGTTACCTCTAACTTGGCTAACTCCTCTAGCTACTTACAAAATAAAAAAGAAACACAAAGCAGCTCATCATTAGTTACTCCACAAGAACAATGACCTACAGCACGTCTTTCATGTGATGAAATAAAACAAAATTCCTTCCTGCATGAATCAGTTGTTGTAAGGAGAAGACAATGGTGCCACATAACTTTTATGAAGTACTTTCTCTTTTTATCATGTGATGACAGCCAATTCTTACCCACACACACCCAATCTTAAAGTCTTTCGCTTTTAATTTAAGTTGGGTGCAGGTGTTTCAAAATGGTTCACGTTTGGACAACACCACAGGTGTACTGAACCAGATGGTAAACAGTTCTTTACTGAAACAGTGACTGGATGTTCTGGAAACTCTCCACAGACCTTGAAATAACAGCTATTTTCCAATAGGAGGTGACAAAAGGAAGAGATAAGATATCGGTATTAGAAATGCAGCTTCTTCCTGGTATGAAAGTTCCCATCAAAATTAGCTCAGAAGTCTGCGTATTATTTGTACCATTTCAATGAAGTGTGTGTATGGTATGTATGTATTCCCTGTCAATAAAACACGGGATGGTTTGCGTGGGAAGAATTCTTCACAAAAAAATATTTACCTATAGCATCGGAAATCTTCAACAGTTAGGTCTGTGGATTAAAGTTGTGAGTTGCTACCTTACTTAAAAAAATACAAGGAAAGTCACACTGTATATTCTTTAGGAATTGATGTGCAGGCAGGGCAGGTTACATTTAGGAGAGAACAAAAAGGCCCTAAGAGAAGAAAAAGCTTCACAGGTGGGTCTCATTCTTGCGCAGGCCAGGTTAATCTGGTATGTATTGTTGTGATCTGGGTGTATGAATGACAAAGCAGCATGAAGGTATGTCCTGAAAATGTGTGTCAGCTCAAAGCCCATGGGTGCTTTTCATTTACATGCAACAGGAAGAGTGACCCGATTTATATATAGGAACACACACACACACAAAAAAAAACGGCTGAAATTCATGTTCTTAAAATTCTATCAGGAAACACTGTAAGCAAGAAAGCAGATAGCATGATAGGGTACTGAATACGAAACAGAATAAACAGTGAAGAAAAAAGCAAACATTCCATAATGCTGTTTTAAACCAAACTGAAAGTTTAAACGGTTGAAAAAGGAAAAAGAAAAACCTATGATAAAATAGTAAAGTGGAAAAAATTAATGCACCAGGCGATGGAGACTCTGAGTTCTAAACTAGTTCTGCAATTAAGTAGCTAAGAGATCCTTTACAAATCACCAAAAAAAAAAAAAAAAAAAAGTTTCTACAGTTACTGGATTCCTTAAAGATGTCAAATAAAAATTAACAACCAACCAATTTCTTCCTGTTTTCCTCTTAAGTTTTCACTCATCGTTCTGTACAGCTGATTAGGGGACAGATGACTACAGCACAAGTTTTTTTCCAAGGTTTTGAGTTTCCTTGTGATACTTTCACTCAATAGTGAGGATCTTATAAGGAAATAAATACTAAATGATATTTTAAAGTAGAGTCTCAAAATAAATCTAAAAAAAAGAACATTAAGGTAGCTATTTAATATTAAACTTTAGTTTAAATTTCAATTATTCTTAAGTGATAAATGTATTTTTTTCCAACGTTACTTAAAGTACTCAAAGAAGAGCAAAAATAGTATATAGAAATGAGTAATTGGAAGCCAATCTTGCAGTGAAGGCAGGTATGAGACTATAGAGTCCATCTCTGTTAGCAATAAAAATGCTCAATCTCCCAATTATACTTCAAATGGAAAAACTAGTCAATAGTCCCAAATCCTCAAGAATGTAGCAAAACAGACATAAAGAAATTTTTAAAAACCAAAAAATAAAACACTTACTGTATTAAGAAAATGAACAACAGCATTAAAATTATTCCTGAGTCAATAAAAGTTACTGGGAATTTCTCAATAAAAATTTCTATAACTTCAGTTAAAAAATAAAAGTTTTACCTATCTCTGTAAGAATATACAGGAAAATGGCAACACTGACTCAGGAGACGGGGACAGGGTTAACAGATAGGTGCTGGGAGGGAGACATCCCTAAATTCCTTTATATACTTTTTGAATTGGGAACTATATAAATGTACTGTCCATGAGAAAAAAAATAAACATCAAAATTAAATATTTGTACTCTTCAAAAGAAAACAAAAAGATAAGTCAAAGACTAGGAAAACGTTAAGTGCAAATGATATGTCTGATAAAATACTTATGGTCCAGAATATAAAAACAACTTAAAACTCAGTAATAAGATAAAGAAATCCAATAGCCATTTTATCAAATATATCCATTAATAAAAACCACATAAAAGCAATCAACATCAGTCATCATTAAGGGAATAAAAATTAAATCTATCATGAGAGGTGGCTACACAAGCATGGCTAATGAGGATGGAAACATTCCGAAATCCATACCTTGTTGGCAGAACTGTAAAATTGTGAAAGCAACTTTGGAAAAGTTACAAGCTTTCCTAAAATTATTAAGCACAAACTTACCAAACCAACCTAAGAAAAATGAAAATGTATATCCACATAAGGATCTCTATGCAAATGTTCATAGCAGTTATCATTTATAAAAGGAGAAAGCTGAAAACAATCCAAGGACCCATCAACTGGGAATGAATGAACAAAGTGTGATGTACATAGTATCCTAATAAAATACTATTCAGCAATAAAAAGGAATAAATTAGTGATATATGCCTACAATATAGATAAAATCTAAAACTTTGCTAATTAATAAGTAAAAGAAAAAACGGTTGCAGTTTTATATGATTCTATTTATGTGAAATATACAAAAGAGCAAAATTACAGAGACAGAAAACAGTTCAGTAGTTGCCTACAATTGGCAGTAGAAGCAGAAATCAGCTTAATAGCATATAGGAACTTTCTGAGGTGACAGAAATAATCTAAAACTAGACAGTGATAATGGTTGTACAACTCTATAAATTTTTCATATATTAATTCAATTGCCAAAAAATTTAATTGAAACTTACTGAAAACTAAAATTAACCAGCAATAAAAACACATTAGAATTCTAGACAGCATTATATCAACTTAATGTTAATTATGCCAGCATTTAATGACCCTAATAATGGTTCAGGGTGATGACACACAAAAAAGAACTGAAATATTGAGTAAACATTTTCCCTAGCACTAGAGATATGAGGGAGTATAAAACACCATAAAACCTTGATATACTCCAGTAGTGATGATAAATGATACTACAACTACGGACTTTATAAAATATTTTATTTATAACCTATGAAAATGAAACCCATTCAATTCTACTAATTTGAGTAGTGGCTAATGATCTTTTTCAGCAATCCCTTTGGTACTAGTTCTGATAGTATTTTAGATACCCCACGACTTTGGTCCTAGTGAATCTGCGCTTTTTACTAGTGTAAAATACATACAGGAATGCTAGGGAAAGGAAACATATACGAGTAAGGAAAACAGTTACATTCACACACCAAATGACATATATTTTGAGCTCCATATTCTTTACTTAGTCATTTAAGCTGAAATACCAACATTCTCCCCAATCCCACTCTTTTTCACTATTTCCGTAGGTGCTACTACATACCTATTGAACAATGTGACGTAGTTACAAATCATGTAAGTAATACTGCAATCAACCCAACTGAGAATATGTTAATAAAAAATCATAGCATTACCTACTAAAGTATTACCTTTACATTTAATTAATGTTTTACTTCTTTTTTGTAAAGGATATAAAGTGGTAAGTTTAAAAAAAATTTTCCTAAATAATATAGTCTAAGCAATATATTAACAAATGAAGTAATAAGTCACTGAAATTCCCCCTATTGCTGAGTAATCAATCATGCAACTAGCATTACAAGTTATTCAGTAACAGAATGATGATGAAATTATGGTACACTGATATGAAGGACTATAAATTGCTATTTAAAAACAGTTTTAAAGAATTTTTAATAATCAGAAATATACCTATGTTATGTGAGGTGAAAAGTGAGGTGAAAAATAGCAGCAGGACATAAAATTTTACACACAAACAATCACACAGACTTTCTTAATATTCAACTATATGTGTGGATGTGTATGTAAAGGCAATAAGATAAGAGAATAGAATTTTTTTTTCATTTATTTTTTGATACATGCTCTTAGTATTCTTTATGTTATAATTAAGCAAAATTTAGCAATTTTTATATTTTTCCTTTGTCTTTAGGAAAACAATTTTAACCTACACTATAACATGAGTACTATGAAAGACAAGTTCATATTTGGATCTGTGAAATATCAAAACATGAGAGAATAGTGTTGAGTAAAATAACAGAAAACAGTAGAAAATTAATATAAAATATGAATACATTATTCAGTATTTTGAACTTTAAAGTATCAACCAAAGGTAAAATATTTTTTTTACCCTCTCTTTATTCCTTTAGAAAGAAGAAACACAATTCAAGTTTAAAAATAACATTTTTATCAGAACTGAATTCACAAATGAAAAGACCCAGGACACCAGAGATACGATAAGAGCGAAATTTAAAAAGTGTATTTATTTTGCTGCAGAGTTCATTTCTTATTTTGTTAATGACAATAATTTATAAAATAAATATTAACTGCGTCTGGTTCAAAAGATTTTTCTCTACAAGATAATAAAAATATCTTTCTAAAGTAAATATTATTTATAAATGCAGAATGTTTATATTACCTCAGTAACAAAGAGAATTAAAAGAAATGTTTTAATGTGGAATATATTACCTTCAGGAGCAAGTGCAGAAGGACAAACTTCTTTCAGGAGATCACCTAGTGTATGCAATTGTCCATCAGTAGCCATGGGGCGAAAAAGTTTCTGAATAAAAGGTCGTTCAGTCGTTGTCTAATAGAAAAATGAAAAGAGAATTCAAAGTTTTAAATCTGTTGCTGCAATTTACAATTTAATAGATTAGAAATGTAAAGGTGACTTTAGATATGCCTTCTGATAGTATAATCAGAAACGTACAACATGACAAATGTGCTATTACTGTCAAATATGTTTTACATTCAAGTAAATCTAATCCAGAATGTGTGACATTTTAGAGAAAATAAGCTTAGATTAATCTAAAAAGTCAAAGGCATAAAAACAAAAAAACAAAAAAACAAATAAATAAAAGAAATGGATAAGACATAGCAACAAAACAAACTTAAACCTAGATAGAATATTGGATTTTTAAAAAATATTGGAAATTTAAAAAATAAAGCTATAAAAAAGTTTTTGGAGGTGTGCCTTAGTGCCTCAGGCACTAAGTCAGCAGCTGGGGTGCAGACCACGTAAAGCTCAAAGACCCAAGTTTGTGACCAGAGCCAGGGGGACAACCAAAAAATAAATAAAAATAATAAATAAAAGTGCTTCTTCCTCTCTTTTCTCCTAAAAAGTGCTTCTTCGTCCTCTTCTCTCCTGTCTGAAAAAGTCAACAACAACAAAAAACTGAATAACTGGGGAAATAACAAATAAACATTAGATAATATTACTGAATTAGTGTCATATTTCTTAGGTATAATATGGCTATAAGGTCAATGCTTTATTGTTAAGAAATCATGCTCAAGTATTTAGGGATGAGGTGCTGTGATGTTTGAAACTAACCTTCAAATGGTGAAAAAAGAGAAAGTGTTTATGTGTAGAGAAAGAGAGCACATGGATGTAGAAAACTTAACTCTCAGTGTACCCAGGTGGCAGGTAAATGGTCTTAGTTATTTTAACTTTTCTATATGTTTGAACATTTTGAAAACAGTTGATGCAACATTTCCTCTAATAACTGTTATTAGCACTGTCATCATTTATCGCTAATGATTTCAATGTTTTACCAACTTTAAAATTGTTATATTTTCCTAAACCACCTCTGTAGGAGCATGACAATAATGATGGAAGTCTCATGACAGAGAAAGCAGAGTTTTGGAATCAGTACTATCATTTATGAGCTATCATACACTTGGTTTCTTTGGAAATCTGGGACATTCCCTATCAAATTTTGGTAGGAATAACTGTCAAATACACAGTAAGTAAATGAATAAATGTCCAAGAGAATAAAAACATACCCCGCTCAACTGTTATTTAATTAAAAAAATATTTAAGTATCTTTGATTTGTAAAATAAAATAAATCCATTACGTGCACGTTCTCCATTCCTGAAACATATGCCCAAACACAAGGAACACCACCAAATCACCAAAAGTTCTTCACCACTGTCCACTGGACCCCTCTACCACTTACCCCAACCCCAACCCATTCCCTACTGGTAACCTCAGTTCTACAAGATAATATTAATGTCTAAGGATTAGCTTTTGTTTATGCTGTTCCTTTGTTTTGTTTCTTTATATTTCACGTTAGTGAGATCATTCAGTATTTGTCTGTTTCCTTCTGACTTATTTCACTTAGCACAATTCCTTTTCGTTCCATTAGTTAGTTGCAAATGTAGCATTTCATCTTTTTAAGGACTATGTAGTATTCCATATATCACATCTAGATCCAGTCATCTGATGATGGACACTTAGGTAGTTTCCAATTATTGGTTATTATTTATAATGCTACAATAAGCATGGGGGACCAGGTAACTGTGAATTTGTGTTTTTGTGTCTTTTGAGTAAATACCCAGGAGTGGGATAAGGGGACTGTAAGTGATTTCCTCTTTAATTTTTTGAGGAATCTTCATACTGCTTTCCATAGGGTTGTACTAATTTGCACTCCCACCATTAACTGTTATTTTATTTTAAGATGCTAAGGTTTTATTTTAAACGTCATAGAGTGAAAAATCATAAAAACCTACCAATATACTTATATTTTATAAGAAAATTATTTCAGATAGCTAGCCATGAAAGATAAATTTTGCTTTCTTATTACAGAGGTCTACCTCAACTTCTTTGACATAATGGGTAAAAAATAATTTGGATTAAAAAAGTGGACATAAACTAAAATGTAAGAAAAAACAGCGGTGGAACAAGTACATAGTATACGTTTCCTAGTTTTTATATTGTATATTCAGGGGATACATGTTAAGTGTTAAAAATGGTATTCCATTTTTTCAATTATACAGTTGAGTGTCGCAAATATGAAAAAAAACCTGTAGTAAAAGAAAATTTTGATAATTACTATGCACTGAATATAATGTGATTCATGCCACTAACTGAATCCTTCAGGGATTTTTTTTTTTTAAAAAGTATTTAAAAAAGTATTACTAATATTCAATTTAGGATGCTCATGTTTCTTACACAAGATGAACAGAGAACAATACCATGCACAATCAAGGAATAACTATGTGAAGACAATATTGATTAAGAGATTTCAGAGAAGGAAGAAATAATAGGGGATTGTAGTAATCATTTAAAATAGCCACCACCCACCTAGAGTTTTCTATCTGCTGAGCCATGAAGAGGCTTTTAAGACTTTTTAGCAGAGGAAGTGACGCGATGAAAGAGGCTTTTTCCAAAGGCTAATGGAAAACAGCAATGTGCATGATGACTTGGTTAAGAGGTAACATCAGGATGAGTGGTGAGAAGCTGTTTGAATAATACAAGCCTACGTGATGACAACTGGGACTGGGTCAGTGGAAAAAGAAGGCCCCCTCACCTCTTTTTCAAAAGTTAAGATGTATCATCCACAGTCCGATCTGAAAATACTAAAGTTTTCAGCAAAGTCAAAGAAATCTTTTCAATATTAAATGATCTCTACTTAGTTGACAGAATTGTCAGGTGGGTTAGCTATAACAATATAACATATATCACAACCTGAAAAAAATGCTAAACAGAAAAGGCTAAGGGTTCTTAGTTAGAGATTAAAAAAATCTTCCTCTACCTCTGTTCCTAGAAAATTGGCCTGTAACTTTTTCGTACTTCTTCTCACTCTCTCCCAAATATGAGCAGTTATTTTAAAAAAGGTAGAATTTCAAAAATGTTTATATGATGTTATTTGCTTGGAGGGAAGGGGGAAAGCCCCAGTTATACTGACATATTCATAGTAAATTCTGTAGAATGGTAACCAAGAAAACTGCCATCAAAATTAAGAGATGCTGCTCATGTAACAAAAACCTTATTTTAAAGATGATGACACAAAACATCTCAGTTAGGTCTGCCTCCTCCAGAAGAGTGTAGTTTATATCCCAAGGGCCCAGACAGAGGGGTCAACAACCAAGATGAACCAAATAAAATAAATAAAATGTTTCTTTATCCTCTTTCTTTGTGCCTGCCTTTACCTTTTCTTTAACAAAAAAAAAAAAAAATGAATATTTTATAGTAGACTGCTTTTTAAAGTAATTTTTAAAAACTTGGTATACTAGAAAACATCAAGTGTATATGCCACACCAAGAATAACAGAAAATATTCAATTCTCAATTCCAGGAGTTACTTTTTTTTTTTTAAAAAAAAAAAAAAAAAGGAAAGGTGCAGGCAGGAATGAAGGTGAGCAGGCAGGCAAGCAAAGCAGAAAAAGAGAGGAAGAAGGAGCATTTTAAAAATTCATTCATTCATTCATTCATTTATTTTAGTTAGTTATTCAGTGTGAATTGCTCCTTCAGAGATTTACCTAATCACTGCTCCAGCAGTAACTTACTCTTAAAACGAAAACCCTCTACAGACAAATCACGCATTCAAGTACATCAAGGTCTAAAGTGCAGTGGTAGGAAGTATTTAAAAGCCATATCAAGGACTTTAGTGGACTTTAATAATCTCCCCAAGTCTTATTTAAGTCACCTCAAATATGTCATTTAAATTAATAAATAATATTAAAAAAAAGGAAGGGAGGGAGCAAGGGAAACACTTATTTATATAGGAAAACTATCTCAATTCCAAGAAAATTCCTTGTGGAAATAATACAACTTGGCTGTCATCTTTGAAACTGCCCTTGTTTTTTAAAAATATATAAGTAAGTCATTCCTTAAATACAAATGGGATATAAAATTGGGGGTGATACTGACTGGCAGCTCCTTCTTCTACTTAAGTACCTAACCAATAAGACAACAACTATTTCCGATATGGCAAAGTTAAATCATGAGGATATATTAAACAGAAGCAGAATGAAATTTGTAAAGTTTTCAAGTTAAACTTGTAAAATTTTACTAGGTCTTATTAAACTGACAGTTCAAGAATGATATTTAAATTCTTAGAGATAATGTATGTTACAAATATAATGTAAACTGAAGGTTAATCACGTATTAACAATTTTTATATCTAAGAAATAAAATAGAGGTCTCTTTTCAATAATAAAATAGGTTAACCAAGAAGGTTAACATGAAAAGTGATATAACAAGAAAGGCTGATTTACTATATAGCAGGGTGAAAATCAGACTGTGTATGGGCTTTAAGAGTAACAGGTACAACCTTATCACTAAGATCAAGTTTGATTCTGATGAGTTACGTAAGGCAACAAAAATGCAAGGCAGTTGTCAGAGAGCAGGCTTTGGAGTAACAAAGAACTGGTTTCAAGTCCAAGTTCTGTCAATTACTGTAAGATGTGCACAATTATCTAACTTCCCAGAACTTTAGTTTCCTCAACTGTGAAATAGGAATTTGTGTACACACAAACACACCCACACACACATATATGAATAGTTAATATCTATACTGAAGAATTTTTAAGTTCACTTGTCTAGACATGAAAAAGTTCAGAATCATGAAATTCAGCTTTAATTTATATGGGAAGAGAAAAAATAGTCATTTTAGAACTAGTCAAGAGCTTAACACCAAAAACAAGATTCATAAAATATTGATAAAATGGACCTCATCAGAATTAAAATAGGAAAACAAAAAACATTTTCTCTGCACAAAGATTCCGTGAAAATGATACAAGACAAGCTACAGACTTGGCAGAGACAGTAAAATTCATATCCAATAGAGATCAAGAACTCTAAAATTTCCAATGGTAAAAGAGGCAAATAATCCAAGTAGAAAACAGACAAAAGACAACAGACATTTCGCCAAAGACAGCAAATAAGCACATCATGAGACAATATAAATTTAAACCACAATGTAGTATCTCCACACATCAACCAGAATGTCTAAACTAAAAAGACAGTAATAAATGTAAATGCCAGCACGCAATGTAGAATGGTACAGCCTCTCTGGAAAAGTATGGTGTTTTTTCACAGAACTAAAAATCCAGTAGTTCATGTATTTACCAAATGATCCACCAATAATATACTCTTGAGCATTCCCAGAGAAATGGAAATTTATGTTCTCAAAAAAACTTGTACACAAAAGTTCATAGAAGTTTTTTCATACTACTATTATCGTAGCGATTACTCAGATATATTATTTCAATTTTCAAAATCAAAAATAGACTCCCAAAGATTGATGTAATTTGCCCTATTCAATTGTTTTGCGAATCAGAATATCAATCAAGCTTTTGCTAACCATATGTATATATGTATATATATATATATATATATATATACACACACATATATGTATCTGTAAAGGATTTACTTGTTAGATTTTTAGGTGTTTTAGAAAAAACAGATTTTATACATCACAAAACCCCACCAACAATTGCTAAACACCCCCAAATCAGTATATTTTCACTTGATACACAATTTTAGAATAATGAAGTAATTTTACTATTTTTGAAAAGCTTTACATAGTCAGCAGTGAAAGCTTGACTATTACTAAAATGGTTACAATGATGAATACCAATAAAACTTTTCTTATAGATCCACAGATCCTTACTAAAACAAACACTCTCGCCCATATAATACCTTTACAAATCAGTATGTTGCTTATATTCCATTAATAGTGGTGCAGGTATTATGAAGACAAGCAAATTGCAATAAGAAATTATATTTATTTCCTGCCTATGTGAAAAAAAGATTTGTAATTACTTATAACAAAAGCATTCATATAATAACAGAACAATGAACATATATAGTTTGGATAGAATGATCCCAACAGTAGTAGTAGGCCAGGATCTAACTGATGACCAGAGGACAGGAGAAAATTGTATCAGAAATCTGCATTCATTAAACATTTACTGAGCACTTATTAGGGTATCATTATGCTAGTGGAAATGGAGATGAACAAGGCATACATAAATAGTGCAGCATTAAGTGACAGAAATTGCATGCAGTTCTATGAGAGAAAAAGCTTGAGCACAAACTTCAATTCTGGCAGTTAGAGCAAAAACAAAATAAAAACTAGCTACATAATTTCATTTTCTAAGAGTGGAAGACAGTCATACACAGTGAAATATACTAAGTGTGGTAGAATGACAATATAGAGTTTCAAAATAATATGACAGTTTCAAAAGAGAATGAAAACAAGGTTGGGGGTGGGGGTGTTAATAAAGAAGACCATCAAGCAATACCAGTTCTTCTCTTTCATATTCTCCTCACCACTAACGTATTCGAAGAGCAGCTAGACTATAACAGTACCTATGAAAAATTAGTGGTAAGAGGAGAGAAAATGCGCTAAGAGCTTAACATATAGAGAATATTATGTCAGATGTAATGGAATTAGCAAAAGCTTGGTCAATATCCTAATGCACAATCCAATTGACTGAGTACACAGGACAAATTACATCAGTCTTTGGTCGTCTGTTTCTGATTTTGAAATAGGAGTAATAGAAATCTTTGAACAAATGCTATGATAATTAAATAACATGAAATACATAAAACACTCAGTGTAGCAGGTGCTAATAATGATTACTTCTTTTTAGTCCTCCCTTTTAAACTACTATTAAATGGTTAAGAAAGGTAACACTATTTAGTTTTTATAGAACCACTTACAGAGAGAATGAAAAATTATTGGTATTCAAAACTATCAATTCCCTTTGAAGTCTTGTAAATTAAAATGATTATGTGTCACAAAGAAAAAATAAAACAGGGGTTTACACAGGATATGCTGCCAGACTTTACCAACAATGACACATGATATGTGTTTCAAACTGTCACATGCATATTTAGCCTAAGATATATTCATGCATATCAAATTCTGTATCACATGCTTTTCAAAAGAAGGCTCATATTAAAATTAGCTAAGAATATACACATAGCTTAAGAATATACACAATTACAATACCTCATTAAGTAAAAGGAAAAGACCATTTTCAAATGAATGCTTTTAGACCTTTACAGTAAACAGTCCTTTTGGTGGTGGGAAGTAGGGTAACGGGGAGGATTGTAGGTGGGGGGAGTCTGTACCACTTAATCAGACTACTTTTATCCTTTATGTAGGGAAATAGGAGACCAGAAAATAAGCACTTTCTGTAGTTATGCTATCAGAGTCTGAAATCCACTTTTAATATTCCCGACAACACTTAAAAAATAATAATTAACATTTGAAAAGCCGTCATTATTATAGTCAGGGACACTTAATCCTCAAAGCAGCAGTGTCTTAATTGAGACTGTGATTAAATGAAAGCACCCGTCAAAATTATATCCACACATCTGGTTTGAAGTTTATGTTTTGTCTTATTTAAATTGTTATACTTACTATAATTCTGTCTAGACTATGTCAAATATATTTTGTCACAAATAGTTAAGGTAAATTTTCTTCAGATTCAGGCAACAGTTTGTGTCTTTCTCATAAACTTTCACTGAATAGATTTATTGCAAGGAAGCATTATTTCCCTCTTACTCAAAGATGAGATCAATTTGATGCTGTTAATGAGGCAATTTATAAAACAAACTATATTCCTTTAAATTTATCCAAAAGTATCAGTGGATTGGCCAAATCAGAAGCTTTCAATAAAAGGAATAATTATCTTACTTCTAAGATTTCTGTTTTAGAACTATACCAAAAGAATAGTTTACATTTCATTATTTAAGAACTTTAAAATATGTTCACTAATTTTATCCAAAGTCACACTAAAAAGATAACCTAATATAAGAAGTACATAATACAATTCTACTGAAGAATCAAAGAAAACTTTATATATATGGATATATACACATATACATAAATATGTGTATCTTTATGGCATATGTACACAATTATACAGAACTTTTCATTTGTACAAATAAGGAGATCAGAGTAGCAAGCAGAAACAAAACTGAGTAAAAGAAGCTGTACTGGTCTTAGAATTGAAATTCTGTTGTCTTGACACCCTGTCAAGTGTCTTATCCTTTAGAAAAGTGTTTCTAATTCTGGGCTAGGAGCTACTGAAGCTTTACAAAGATCCTCAGTCCTCTGAGCATGATTTGTGAATTTTACAATGAATGCCAAGTAAGCTTTATTATATGGAAATGGTGATATTTTGTTTCCAACACAAATAATTTTTAAAAATTGGTCCCATGGAAGTATCATGAAAAGCAGATTAAATAAATTCATTTGATTTTTTAAAGGAAGTAAATAAAAACAAGTGACAGATATTTTATGTCTCACTGCTTAAAAAATTAAAAAAAACACTATTTTATTATTCCAAAGAACATATGGTGAAAGCAATGTAGCAAAACCATAAAACTTAAGAGAAAAAACACAGGAAGAAATCTTTATGGATTTGGACTAGGCAATGGTTTTCAGATATGGCAACTTGAAAACTAAAGCAAACAAAGTAAAAATTACTTCATCAAAATTGAAAATATATGTACTTTAAAGGACACTGTTAGGGAAATGAAAAGAAAACACAGTACAGGAATATGTGCAAATCAAATGTTTGATACGAAAACTGCATCCAGGATAAAGAACTCTTATCATACAACAATAAAGACAACTCAATTTTAAAATGAGCAAAGGATTTGAAGATATTTCTCCTAAGATGATATATAAATGAACAGTAAGGACATGAAAAGATGTTTACCATCATTAGTAATTAGGGAAAGGCAATTCAAAACCAAAATGATATACTTCTTCAGACCCACTAAGGCAGCTATAATTAAAATGATAGGAAAAAACAAAACAAAACAAGTGTTGGCAAGGATATGGACAAACTGGAACCCTCATACATTGCTGGTGAGAATGTAAAATGGTGCAGACGCTTTGGAAAACAGTCTGGACATTCCTCAAAAGAGTATGCAGAATAACCACATAACCCAGCAAAAAATTCTACTCCTAAGTATCTACTCAAGAGAAGTGAAAATATGTCAACACAAAAGCATGTAATTTGATGTTCATAACAATATTTATTCACAATAGCTAAAGACAGAAACAATACAAATGCCCATCAGCTGGTGAATGAATAAACAAAATGTGGTATCTTCATTGATGAAAGAGTACTTGGCCATAAAAAGGAGTGCACTGACAGATGCTACAACATTGACAAGCCATGGAAATACAATGCAAGTCAAAGAAGCAGACACAAAAGGCTATATATTTTTCTCTCTCTTATCCATATTTATTTTAATCGAAGGAGCAATGATAGCATCATAACATCAAAACTATATAAGTTTTAGGTGTGTATCTTTGTATATCAGTATCTTTATATAATACATTAACTACCTGTAGTTCAGTTCTATCTTTCACCACATAAAATTGACCCCTTTTACTTGATTTGCTCATCCCCCCACCTCTGGTAACCACTAACTTGAGTCTATAATTAAAAATATATTTATGTTTGAATTGGTTCGTTTGTTTGATTTCTCTATATAGCCACATATGATTGAAATCATACAAAGTCTGTCTCCTTCTGCCTTATCTCATTAATCATAGTTCCTCTAAGTCTACCCATGTTGTTGCTTGTAAACTGCAGAATTTTATCTCCTTTAGAGAAAAAAACTATATATTTTAAGATGACAGACATGAAATGTTCAGAATAGGCAGATTCATGAAGATATAAAGTAGATTGGTGGTTGTCATGACCAGAAGGTAAACGGAAATGAGGCGTGCCTGCCAATGGGAATAGTGTTTCTTTTGGGGATGATAAGGATATTGTGTAATTATATAGCAATGATGATTGTACAAAATAATCATTATTTTTTAAGAAGTCAATGAATAGTACACTTATTTTAAAAGGGTAAATTTTATGCTATGAAAACTATACCTCAATAAAGCTGTTATTAAAAAGTAATGTAAAACATCCTCATATGGCGTGTAGGAGTCTGGGGTGACAGCCCAGAGTCACCACAGTTCGCTTTACAACTACTCATTCATCACATCACTTGTTTGTTTCATGAGTTAAAAAAAGTATTTCCAAATATGGTATTTTTTGACATAATTTCTTTATTTTTGTTTTAACTGTGGGCTCCAGGTCATGAACGTGGGTCTGCAGGCTGTATGCAAACTGTACCTTGGCTACCCGACCCACACCGCAGGGGCATGGTCAAAAATATATTTAATTTGTAATTTTCAAGGGCCTCAAAAACTAAGAATCAGACAAATATTCCTGCTTTCATCAATTCATAAAAATTCAAGATATTTCTAAAAAAAAAAAAGCTGTATAGCATCATGGCAGTTTTAAAGTTGCCAATGACAATTTAAATAAGTTTACCTTAACTGGGGCATCCTGGTAGCTCAGGTGCTAAATGAAGAGCTGGGGAGTGGACCATGTAAAGTCCAAGAATCCAGGTTCAGGACTCAAGGCTGGGATGGTGGCAGTGGTGGTAGGGACAACAAAAATAAACAAATTAATAAAAGTATTTCCCCCTCTTATCCCTTCCCTGAAAAATATGCTTCTTCCTCCTCTCCTTAATCTTTAAAAAAAAGTTTACCTAAATTGTTTACCAAGACTCATTTAAAACTCATGTTCTGATACTTAAAATGAAACTAAAAAGTTGTGAAATTACAAAATACTACTTAAAGGGCGGGATTAATAAATTAGACACAGAATTGAATACTATGGGTTTATGTGGAATGAAAGAAATATATCTTACTAAATATGGCATCTGGATCTTTAAAAAAAAAAAATCTTGACAAACTGCTGCCCAAAAGGTAGACTCATTATGTCTAATATTTCTAAGCTTTCCCTCTTCACTAGCTGGTCCAGGTACTCCTCAGTGTGCTATTCTCCCTCCTTACGAGCTTAGAAAAGCCGAGATTTCTACCTATATTGCTGTGTCCTGAATAGTGAGGTGAGACTATGAAGGAAGAGGGAAGTCTTCCTTTTGCAGAATTCTGAGTTAGAATCTGGAATGATAAAGGAACAATAGTATAAAAATGCTGGTTAGGGTTTACAGTACTAATCTATAGTTCAAGTTCATTATTAATCAGAAGAGCTATCCTTGGAATTTTATATATTATATAAATCCTTAAAGTCACAGAAAATTCAAATTTGGGGAACACAATATATAAAGAGAGGATTGTCTATAGAATGTAAAGTGGGCTGCTGCATCCCAACCGTAGTTTATTTCAAGATATTAATAGTCACCAATTTAGCAAGTAAACTTAAAGGTTTCTTTTCTAGAGTGAAAGTTTTAATGTAACAAACATTTTATTTAGTATACTATAGTAGTGAATTTTAAATAGGGTTCTAAGAAGATCATATTCATCAAAGATTAATTCTTGTGTAATTTGACAGTTTATCCATCTGAAAAATGAAAAAGAGACAGTGGTAAAGTGTTGAACAAGAAGCATTCTGCTTCAAAGAATTCACCAGCAAAAAAAATAATATACATTGTAGCAAAAAGCTATAATCATTGCACTTATTTTAAAGCCTCTTAGGAACCAGGTCTTAAAAGATGATAAAGCTGGCCTCATGAATAGCAATCAGTCAAACTACAACGTAAGTGAAAGACTGTGGCATTTCAACTTAAAATACAGTACATTATTTAAGGGATTTTATTTTACTGTTCCAAAAGCAGCATCGTAATTCCCCCAAATTAATTATAATGAAAAGAAACCTTCCTTATCGCACAGAATATGAAGTACAATAATATTTAATGTGGACTATGTAAAAACATTCCAAAGTAATAAAACTATTCAATTATATTGCTTAGTGATATTTCTTAGGAAACATGATTTGAAAGTTTTTAAACTTTAAAACAATAATGTGGGGAGGGGAAGGAGAGGGGGGAGCATTTTTGTTAATTCTACTTCTTTAAGGATTCCTCAAGCAATGTAAAAACCAGAGTTCAAGTTACACTTTGATGTGTAGATCCTTTTGAAAGCTACTCTACCCTGTTTTATATGAAGCATCTGTAGCTAAAATGAGCACCTAGTGAAGAGTATGGATGCTGTACTACATAAGCAGACATCAGAACTGTCCCAAGCTGATTTTAAGTTACTTTAAACACGTACACAGAGTCAGAAATTAGCTATGGCTTACTTCTTAGAAGTAACAGATAATTACCCTCATCATGATGAAAAGGAATTTAAATGTAAGCTAATAGAGGTATTTTTCCTTTAGCAAAGCTCTGCTTTTAAAAGTAAACTTCAAAACTTTAATTAAAATAGGAAATACTTTACTATGCAGTAAAAACACTTTTCAGATTAGTGAGGTAGAGAAAAGGAAGTACTCTGTGAAGGAGGGAAGGTGGGGCAGAAAGATAAAAAAAGAAAGGAGGGAAAAAAAGGAAGGAAAAGCTAGGAGAGAAGAGCTACTGAAATAAATTTTCTCCCAAATTTTAAACTAGCATAATTATTGCCTGTTGTATATATGAAGTAAAAAAATGTTCCTCTTATCTATGCTTTGAGAATTATGGACAAATAAAATAGTAACAATAAATGCTAACTTGAATTTCTGTGTGATTAGCCTTGAAAACATGCTATTTCTTAATATAAGTTAATTTCCTACATGCATACTGTAATTTCTATTTACAATGATATTATGAACGCAAGTTCATGGCATAAAACATGGTTAGGTTTAGTAATAAGAAACATACATTAGTTTGGCTTCTCACAGTTTCATGTACATTAACTCAGCCACATATCTGATATGGAAATCATTCATCAATGAATTCAACAATCATTTGAAAACCTCAGCTTACTAATTTACATAATTTCATAACCAGTAAAATGTTCATTAATTTACATTCTGTTTGAAATTATGTCACAATATATGTATGCAGACAGGTGACTTTCCTGAAAAGATCATACCCAAGGCAGGTATATGGCCTACTCAATATATGGCCTACTCAGTATATGGCCTACTCAAATATGGTTCTCAAATATAGATTCAATTTTGTTGACCTTAATTATGATCACACTCATCATTCTACTGATAGAGACCTCTCTCTGCTCCCTACCCTCTCTAAATAGTACACTCAAACAGTGGTTCATTGAACCTGCATTGACCTTCCTTTACATTTATAGCCTCTTCTGAATCAGACCTTTGAGATACATCCTGTTTAAGACAAGACACGGTCTGCAAAATGTTTCCAAGGTATCAAAGAGAACACTACTGAACATTTATACTAGATTATATTTCTTAACTGAGAATTAACATTTTAATATATTGCAATCACAAAAGCAGCAACTTGTCTAAAGACTTGATGAGTTTCAAATGTGTATATATTAATATCTATATGCAATATCAATATAAAGTACACATTAATTTAACTATACATATTTGCATTTATGTCACTGTCTTAGTACTTACCTTATAATTAGACTCTGCACTGATCACAAAAGTATATAAACCTCCAACTTTAAAAATTAAAAACAAACATAGCTTATAGTACTGAACTATATATTTGAAAGTTGCTCCAAGAATAAATCTTGAAAGTCCTCATGTCAAGAAACAAAAAATTGTTTCAACTATGGACGGGGATGGATATTAACTAGACTTATTGTGGTGATCATTTTGAAAATATACAAAGATGGCTGTATACTCAAAATATATACCGACTATACCTCAGCAATAAATAAACGAGCAAACTTAAAAAGAATAAAAATACCTGGTTTCAAACAAAGAGGGTCATCCAACAACTGAGACATATACCTCATCAAAATGTATGATATTAAATGCCAAAATTTCCAGGCTCAATTCAGAAATAACAGATAATAGTTTTTGTATTTTTAAATTGGCTTTTCCTTCTTATATTCCTGAATGATCATATGTTACCTACTTGAAATTGTTAGTATGTAGTTATTTTAAAAGTATGAGTAATTAGAACAAAAGCAACTCTCATATTTACCCAAAAGAAGGAACCACTACTAAGAATCAAAGCCTAGTAATTCTGTTCTTAAGAGACAGGTGTTGTGTGTTCTGGCATGTTATATGAAAATCATTTATGAGAAGAACAGAAAAAAAAATCGGAAGGTAGTTTTCACTATTGGAATGGATTAGCGATTAAGCAAATTTCTTATACCATGAAATTGTCAATAGATTAAATTACCAACCTAACGAGCATCATTTCTGGGTGTTGGCATTCTATGGAGCAGAAAAGGGACTGAAAGAAAAATGTGATAGTGATACAAAGAAATTAACTTGGGTCATCTTAGTAAGGCAGAAGAAATGGGCCTTCTTAGTTAGGCCAGTAATAAGAAACTAAAACCCACATCAGTTAGGGGAAGATGGGAAGACTGTAAGTCAATCATTACAGAAGCAGTAAGACTGGCTGACAGTCCTAAGGTACAGGCTATCTCTGGTATACTACTAGAGTTGACAATTCCTCTAAGAAATCCAAACGTTAACTATAAATGGATGTGGAGAGGGAGAGAGGGAGAGCAGAGAGCAGTAAACTTAATTTGAAAATCTTTTCTGATAGCATACACTAAGATCTTATTTTGTAACATAAATACTACTGAATACTTGGGTATGAAACAGCTCCATTTTTATTTTAGCCAACAGAACTTTTAAAGTCATCTCACATTTAACCTAAACTTTTGTCAAATTTCAAACTGACTAACTGGAGTCTAACTTATTTTTAGTATATCTACTCATGTTTCCAAAGATGTATTAATGAGAGGTGAAACTATCAAAAGGAGAAAATGAGCAAGAAAATATATACCAATAACCAAGAACAAGGTTAATTTTTATATGTTATAATACCATAATAAAAGCCTTATTACAATTAAGAATTTCATTGTGGAGGAACCTAGAAAATCTTTTTCAGCAAAAGAATTACCTTATTTTTCTTAACTATCTTATCAGAATCTCTCTTTAAAATGAAGTATTTAATATTTTAACTTTTAAAATTACCCCCAAAGTATTACAAGCCTGAACAGGGGGAGTGAAGTTCATTCTATTCCTAAATATACAAGCTCATGTGTTAAAGTGATCACTAAAAGTTGTTTAATTAGAACATCCTGTAAAAAAAAAAAAAGAAAACTGCACAATTTTAGCTATCTGTTTCAATCTCTTCACACTAAAGAGAGGATGTTATGTTTTTACTTTCTGTCCATGCATTTTCTCTATTACAAGATAAAAAGGACTAAAGGCAGGAAACAACAAAAAGGGTAGAGTAATAAGTTTGATGTGAATAAAAACTGGAAAACAGTCTCAAATGCAAAGTTATAATAGAAAGGTATAAAAAAATAAAAGTAACAAACTTAACAAGATATCAAAGGGACCAGTGATTAAGAGTGGGGTCTCTAGAGCCAGAGTAGCTGGGTTCAGATACCATTTACTGAACTTAGTGAGCTGAGTAACCCTGAACAATGAACACGTTTCTATAATCAGAATTTCTCTGAATTACCTCACCTAGACAACGGGACATCAGAGCATGTCCCAGAGAACTATATAGTGAGGATTAAATAAACACATTTAAAATAGTAACTGGCACACAATAAAGTATTCAAATGTTAGTTATTACTGCCTATAGTTTAATTACCTAGAGTGATTTAATTTTTTAAAAATAATTTTATTAAAGGAACATTGCATCATACCAGTAATGTTTTCTAATCTTGAAAATATTAAATGAAACAATGGTCTAGCTTAGCGCAACAAATTAGTGATGAGAAATAGACTTCATTTAATAATTTTAGCAGTTTGAGAGAACATCACTAATTTTGTATATTTTAATTTCTCTGGCAATAAACTGCCATTAAATTGTGCTATTCAAAATATAAAGCAATTTTTTTAAAAGCTCTAATAAATATCATTTGCTCTAATGCTTTAAAAATGAAAGAGCAAATCATCTGCATTAAAAAGCTCCTATTCCTGTATACAATAATTGTTTAAAAATATACCCGTCAAATAAGTTTAAATTAATAGCTGCTTTCATTTTTCAAAAATCTGCATAGGAAGCAATTTAAGTATTAAACAGTCTCAGAGAGTAGCAACAAGCTCATTTAGTGAGGGCAATCAAAACTTGTTGTGTTGGGCTGCCCCCTACAGGCCTCAATTTACCTATTTCTTTTAAATGACTTGCATCTATGTAGGAAATACCACTGAAGCTTTACATGGATAATAAAGCAAATTATTATTCATTCGTCTTATAAGGAAACAATCTCTGAGAAAAATCCATTAAAATAAAAAGAAATAAAACAAATCCTTATCCTCTAGGAATTACTGCATTACAGAGAAATTATAAACTTCAACAGAATCATGTTGAAATATAAAAATGACTTAATAAATGCCTATATCATATTATAATTGCTGTGTATGGAAAAAGAATTAGGCTGGAAACCTAAGACCCAAGTTCTACATTTGTCACTGCCATCGAATATTTAGTTAAACACTGGTAAGAGTTTTGCACAAGCTGTGTTATTTCTAAAATTAGGAAAATAAATTACACGATTCTGAAGATTTTTCTCTGGTTCAAATATTCTATACAGAATACTGACATAATAAAAAAGCAGAAGGAAACATTTTAAAACAAAGTTCTGAGACTCAGGAAGTAATTTCTACATAATACTAAGAGTTAAGGCACATATAGAGAAAACAAGAAAGACTTCCTGGGGAGGCTGACATTTTGGGTGAGTTTAAGAAACACTCTAGGAGGGGTTATTTCTAAGAGAAATGAACAGAATAAGAAAATAAATCAAAGTTATTTTAGGGAACAAAACTCATTATTTAGTTGGTATCTTGTTTGTTATGTTTTACAAAAATTAAGCAGAAACTGAAAGTATAAATGTCAAGGGGCTAATAAATGCAAGTGATTCTGGGATATTACAATGTACAATTCTAAGAAACTGATCAAAAGTGATTCCAAGATGTTGAATCTAGGAATTCGAAGGAAAGTGATAAATAAGGAATTGAAATAGAAAGAGTAGATTAAGTATGTATTTGGTAGTGATGGGAAAGGGCTTTTTTTTTGACCAGATAGAGATCTTTGACCAGAAAATCTTCACAGAGACTATGCTAAAATCAGACATAAGCTGATAGATGATGTGAGCTATTTGTCAGACAAACACCTTCCATTAATCAATGATATCAATGATATCAATAAACAAATGATATAACATATATAGCATGCCAAGCCATTATCACTGTCAATAATACACAGCAAAATTATGATTTAAAGGTCAATAATATCAAGAATAAGAGCAAATAATTTGCAAATAATTTACAGTGTACCACATAAGAGACTATTATATTAACTTAATCTTCAACAACTAACAAGTCTATGAAATATTATCCCTGTTTTACAGATGATAAAATTGAGCTCCACAGAAGTGAGGTGAATGCCCGAAATCACAAGTGGTTGGAATATAAACTTAAAATTGCCTAAGTGTGAACTTTTTTGTATTATTAATTACTTTCTATGTCAATGAATGATAAAAAGATCCAATTCTTTCAATTTTTTTCAAAGGTCTCTATCAAAAACTTATATGGAGAAAATCCAAAAATAATTGAGAATACGCAACTTTTACAAAAAGCAACCATCTATCATCTATAACAACATTTATGTTCTTAAAGAATACACTGAATTAAAATGTTTATACTGAGAAATACTTAAAATAATATTTTAAAAACCCCTAGAAAACTATTTTTTTCCCTTCATTCTACAAAATTCACCTTTCTAAATTTGAAGGTTCAGAATCATTACAAGTAGTGATGTCATTAGTAATGGTGGTATAAGGACTTCATATAAAAGCAATGAGAACATTAGCAAAACCTCTCCAAAACCTGAAGATCTATATAAAAAATAAGAAACTAAATTAGTAATTTTAAAAACTTCCCACAAATGAATGCCCAGAAACTCAGAGCTTCACAGGTAAATTTTACGAATTATTTTAATATTTAACAACAACCCTTCAGAAACTCTTCAAAAACTGGAAAAGAGAATACTTTCCAGTTCATCCTATAAGGTCAGTATCACAATGATATCAAATCAGACAATGACAACATAAGATAAGGGAACTAAGGCTAATAATATTTATGAATATAGACACAAAATTCTTAACAAAAAAAATAGCAAACCAAACTGAAACCAACTTCATCTCTGGTATACTGATTTTCATTTGGTAAATTATATTATTTTCCCTCCTAAACTCCTGAAGGATCTAGCTTCTTAAACATATTAAAAATAGGAGTTAAGTAGATTTGCTTAAGTAAAAGACAAGTAAATTTCTCTACAGAATTAATATATTATTTTATTTTATATTTACATTTAATTTTATATTGAATGCTAAAAAATAAGAGGAAAGAAGTGGTCTGAAGATTATGAAAGAGAATAAAACTAAGTTTAAAACTGAACTTATTTTACTATCATATAACTGATGAAAGACTTCCAAAGACAAGCAGGAACCATTTAAACTTTATCCGCCTTTGTTTAAAATTAAATAGTTAAGTTGTTCCAAAGAGAATTCTCCAAAATTATTTATAACCTCCAGGATAACATGTAGAATAAAGTGATTAAATAATCATCAATGAAAAATACAAATGGGTAGTCTAACCCTTATTCTCCCGCAGCTTTATTTCTCTCCTAACTCTGTGCTCACAACAAAGAAGCTGTCCTTAAAGTGAAAACGTCCCCTTCTGTTGACCAAGGTCTGCTCATCACACGTTACCTGCCTTAATTCCACCCATTTGTCAGGTCAAGAGACATTAACACTTTATTAAAGAAGCCTTCACTGCCTTCCCAAAATAGATCGATTTTCCTTTAGAGAAACTGGGCTTTTATTGTATTACATACCTCTCCCTGACAGCACCAATCACAGTGGCAATTTTATATTTATTTGCATATTTTGATTCTTTTTTAAATCAACCTTCAGACTATACATTATAAAAGCGTGATGTATATTAATCACCGCTTGTATCCCATGTTTAGTGCAGGGCAAAGCATGCAAATATTTGTGAGTAAATGAACTTGGTGAATGACTGAACAAATATGACAAACTGTTCTTACCTGAAGTATACTGGCAGGACAACATTTATGAATCCAGTGCTTAAACTTATATAATTTGCACTTTACATCCAACGTACCAATGCTTGAGGACTTTACAGTCATTTTACAAGCCTTCTAGCAGCTATCTTCAATCACTATCGGTTTACAAGTACTATTCTAAGTAACATTCGAGTTGCATCTCTGAAACACTTCCTGCCATTAATTTCATCTCTACAACACTGGCTAATATGAAGCACCTGAATTTCAGGAACACAGACCTGAAACCCACACACCAAACTGAACTGTTATGTAAATGACAAAAATGACACATTTTAGCCTGAAATGTGTCTCTAAATTACTTTTGTATCTATTTTATTTTTATTACTAAGAATTCTGTGACTAGTTTAAAATCATCTTGAGCCCATGATGATTGAATTACAGATGCAAAAGAACTAAAGTTTTAATTACAGATTTCCTAGGTTTCTATCAATTTATTTGATCAAGGTAGACTTCACTTCATGTGACAATTACATCCTGATATTCTATAAACTGAATTTCTATAAATTAAATCATATTTTGTTTGCAAGTTTCACCAAAGTCTGGATTCTAGTTCTCCCATTTTTCATTCACGTGCCACTGAGGCAAGTGACTTAAAATCCCTCAGGTTTAGCTTCCTCATATGTAAAATCAGATAAAGATAACGATCCCTACATCATAACTTGACTTTGAGGCTTCAAAACATAAAATGGGTCTCCCTCAAGTCATATTCAGTGCTAAACATCCCTTTGTACCTCTTGTTATGCAGGAATTTTATAAGGATTCTGCTAAAAAAAAATTTTAGCAAAAATTATATACTTCATTTATCCTATCAATGAACCTGGATTTCTAAGTTTTTTTTAAATTTTATTGCTAATTTAAGTTTGAAATAATACAGATTTCATATCTAGTATATTGAAGTACAATTAATGAAAACATTGCCAATGAAAATAAAAGCTACACTTCACCAATAAAATATATCCCAACCGTACAAACCAATCAGCTGCAAAGAAGTCCACAAGAGAAATCTGTTATTACCTTAAGATCATATAATTAGAAAAATTGCAAGAAGGGCCTTTCTTCCTTTGGCCAAGAAATGAAGATTGAGAAATGCAAAATAAGGAAATGGGAAAAGTGAGTGAACGACCAACTACAAAAGAAACTTCTATAAAGTTACTCCAAGAAATACTAAGTTAATTAAAAACAAATGCCTAAATTCTTACATTCACATATATAATTCACTCCTAAAATTTTAATCATAAATTGAAATAAGAACCAAATTGGAAAGGGATTAAGTCAATAGAAGTGGAATATAATTCAATTGAGAAACAAAAATATCCTCAGGCTCTGTCTCCTCTTGTTTGAGGAAAAAGTGTAGCAAGCTCTGCCGGAACAGAGACCCCACCTGGCAACCCGGTTCTGTCAAGCAAATATGAGAATTCTCTAGCTTCACACTTTCTATATAATTACAGAATTTTATAAAAACCATTCTCTCTCATATACACATTCTCTCTTTCTCTTTCTCACATGCTTCTTAACCCTTCTGTGTCATACCATGGAAAGTATGGCTACATCTCAAATTTTCCCCAAAAGATAATGATATATACGAAGGTCTCCCCTCTCTTTATCTGCTCTATTATTCAGACCAATAACAATTCCTACATTAAGTAATAGTAGCATAACACTTTCCCCACAGTAGCTTAAAGTATTTACAATATAGGAAGTAGAGTATAGTTAAAAATATGCATGCATGGGTACAGCCTGGTGGCTCAGGTGGCTGAGATGCAGCTGGGGTGTGGACCATGTAAAGCCCAGAGACTCATGCTCAAGAAGGAAAAACAAATGAATGAAAGATTGAATGAACGAATGAATGAATATGCTGCTTCCTCCTCTCTCTTCCTTCCTGCCTGCCTTCCTCTGTAAAAAAACAAAACCACACACACACACACACCCACCCCCATGCCAGAACCTAACTACTCAAATAAATACATGTCAAAATAGTCTTGGAATTCCTCTTCTGGGAATGTCTTCTGAGTCTGTGGTATGTGTATTTTATTCAACTGAATGCCACAAATCTGCTGGGCTCTAGAGATGTATGATATATTATATGGACAACAGAATAGCCCCAAATCGACTTTTAATGATTGGTGAATGACTTAATGAATTAACAAATATTCACAAATGCCTACTACATGAATTCTTTTCTAGGCCCTGGACATAAAACAAGAACTTAATGAATTATCCTGTCTTCATGAAAAAGATAAACCACTTGAAAAATATACATTTCATTTTTAGAAATGATTAAGTCATATGACATCATGACATGCCCTGGTGGTTTAACTGATAAATCTTCCAGCTGGCATAGTTCACACACATATGTCCCAAAGACTCAGTTTCTCCACCTGGGGCCGGGGCAGGGGAATGATCAAGACGAACTAAATAAAAATAAATAAATAAATAAATATTTCTTCCTGCCTGCCATCTTTCCCTTAAAAATAAAAAAAAGTCCTATTACATCATAAAATATTCCAGGTAAGCAATGCCATAAAGGACTACATTTGTTATCAAAATGATATATTTTCTCTGAAGCCAGGAGTTTAAACTAGTTTTACAAATAAGAATAACTGATATAATTAATAATCTTATAACATTACTTTTTTAAAGAATAACTTATACCTCTGGTATAAGCTCAATTAATGATGCCACTTTCATTGTCGGGATGAGGACACAAAGCTTGGTAAGGCTGAGTAAACCTCCTATGGATGCACAGCTAGTCAGTGTCAGATCTACTGTAGAAGTTTAGGGGCCTCCTGTCTATTTCAGTGCTCTTTCTAGGAAACTCAACTCTTTTTCAATGGCATTTTCTTTAGCCTTTCTCTCTCAAACATTTTAGAAAATTCTGAGCTCAGTGAAGTTTACATGCAGTTACAAAGTGTCAGACTACGCAACTAATGCAAAAAAGGGATCAAAAGAATTTTCTACTGAGTGAGGCAAAACGATGATCTTAACTGCACATTGTTCTTTTATGCAACCCTTCCAGCAGCTCTTTTCCACTTTTTCCACTTGTCTCCCATTTCATTTAATTTTAAAAGGATTTTGTTTCCTTCAACTACCACCACAGCCATAGTCTTATTAAAGCCACCATACAGCTAAAATAAAGGAAACTGCTAGCTTTTTCAGTTTGGGATGATTTTAACCAGAGCTTTTTTTCTGCTTTATAATTATGTGATCTTTGGTGATTTTAATACACTATTAATACCCAATTATATAAGTACTTATAAAGCATTTAACGTGTCTGAAACATGGTAAGTTCCTGTGGCACAGATATAAAAAAAAAAACAAAAACAAAACACAGAAATCTAACTTTGCCTTTGAATATCTCAGTAGGATGCAGAGGGGTAGCAACAACTTCTCCCCCTTAACAGTTCTCTGCAATGTCACCTCTTTTGGGTTAACATTTACTATTAATCCCAATCCTCAACTGCCCTGCTCCGTCGATTACTTTCCTTCCATGCTGATACACTTTCTTTCATAATATAAACTAAACTACTTTTCAGTCATAGCATTTCTATTACTTCATCCGATTCTCTATTATACTCTGAATGGTCCTTAGCTTATGTTAGGTTGTCTTTAGCTATCATTGAGCGACGCTTTAGGATATCACATCACATTTTCCCCCATCCCTGACTATAGGAAGCTCAGGATTGAGTTTGCAGGTCAGTTTTAATAAACTGAGTCTATCATTCATTAGCAGTGTCTGTACTAATTGCACGCTGTTTTCATTTTATATTTTCACTGGCTTTGATTTAAAGTTTTAACTTAGTGATTATATATTCTTGTAAACTGCTTCAGTGTCTTCATGATATAAGATAAAATATAAATTAAAAAAACCCTATATTTCTAAAACCAGTATGTAACAGCAATGTTCCAGAAACACTTACAAAATTAAATTTTTTTCCTACTGAAAAAAAAAAAGCAGGGTGTGTCTAATTAATTATGTTGTCTTATTCATCAGGCATTTTTCTCATTTTATTTCTATTGTACATATTATGAATCCATGATCTAACATAGTCTATTTGCGCTTGTTAATGAAATCAATAAAAAGTAACCTTACTTAAATCAGAAATACTTTGTACCCTGAGTACAGTGAGGTTGTGGTTTTTTCCCTTGTATTCAATTAGATTGTTTTCTTTTGTAAACAGTTATATGTTAGCTTTATGAAAGATAAAAATATAACTATAGAACTAACTGTGAATAAAGACTGTGATACTGAAAATTGCTTTCAGAACCACAGTCATGACACAACTTCTCTGCTAGATTACTGTTTATGTCTGTGTTACTATATTTCCAATTCCTATTTTTAGGAGCTTTTTCATTATAGTAGACAATTTTCTTTCTGGAATTCCTTCATTCAACACATATTTACAGGGTATTTGTTATATGTGAAGAACATAGGAATTTAAAAATACTATACAGAAAACAGAGTTACTTTATCACTATAGAAATGTGCTTACTACCTATTTTTTTTATGCAATATTGAATACTCATTGTCTAAAACAAGTGCAATTGATCCTGTTTAATTGTGGTAGTTATTTTTTATGAAATCACTGCAAACACTGAATTAGAAAATACTAAACCACTGTTCATAGGGGAAATAAAGAATTGGGTTACTGAGGGCCTCTGGTCACAGTTCTTCACCTGATCAATACACAACCTAGTTTTACGTGTGTTTTTGTTTAAAGGCAGCATTTCAGCACTATACTTGGGAGTCATTTTAAATAGTAAAATTACCAACACAAAACACAAACATGTGAAACACATGGCACTAAATAGACTGGGAAGTCACTTGTTTACAGCATGAAGTGAGAATCAAGAAGGCACACCACCACTCAGAATGTGTGTCAAGCAAGTCAAAAGTTTCATAGTTTTCTACATGTCCATGAAAGCGCTGCTGAATATTGAATTTGGGTTACAAAGAGATTTCAGCATGTAGGTGAACAAACTATGTGAAAAATGAGGATCAAGTAAATATGAGCCAAATATTTCACTAGACTCTCTGATTAGACCGCCACTAAATGACAACTAGAAAGCCCTTATAAACATGATTCAATTACTATGCAAACTTGAAGAGAGTTTTGCACTGGAGTGCCTCAAGAAGATGACTGAGGCTTCCACAAGTGATACTGTAAAAAATGTTATGCCCACCTGATATATTCTAAAAGGTATGTAACGAAATCCATTCTCTTCTGCAGGATATTCCATGAGTTTTCGATTGATGGCCCAAAACTGGTCAAATCTATCTGTAAAGATAAATTTATTTATTAAAAAATGACCAAGACTTAATAACTCACATGAAAAGATGAAAGTAAACATGCCCTCTCCCAAAAATTTCGAAAAAAGCATTATATACTTTCTCTTAAACCTATCATCCAAAAATTAAACATAAAGCAAGATGATAATTTTTTTCTACATTATTTCCATCTCTTCCTAGATAGTCAGAGAGACATTTTCTTTTGAAAGAGAAACACTAAATAGACTACGGCAACTTGTGTTATCATGGAAAACCACATCCAGTATGGATAAATGTCTCAATTCTACTTCTACGATCTAAATTATAAAGGTATATAGCTTCAATGACCTACATTTTAACCTGATCTTGCTTAAAGGAACAAAGCAAAAATACCAAACACTATAAACATTAAACAACAAAAATGACAAAGTTGTTAGAAAGGCTTTGAAAGAAACAGGGAACTGATAATTAAGAAATAACTGTCAATTTCAGTTTAATTTCAAACTGATTAAACAACTCCTTTTTAAAATTATCAGGCTCAGTTTTAAAAATTACCAAGATATAATTCACATTTCATAAAATTCACCCTTTTTAAAATGTACAACTCAGTGGTTTTTAGTATATTCAGAGTTGACGAAGCATTGCCAGTATCTAATTCCACATTTTCATCATCATACCCACCGAATGTTACAAGTCTTTTCCCTTTTTCCCTAACCCTGAAATCACTAATCTATTCTATCTCTATTCTACCCTGAACATTTAATACACTGGAGTCAAACAATATGCAGTCTTTTTCTTGCTTTGTTTTCAAGTTTCATTTATGTTGCAACCTGTATCAGAACCCCATTCATTTTTCTGGCTATACATTATATTCATTGTATGGAGATTCCATATTTTGCTTACCCATTCATTAATACACGGACATTTGGTTGCTCTACTTTTTGGCTATAATGAATAATGTACATTTATGACCAAGTTTTTGTGTGGATGCATGTTTTCAATTTCTCTGGAATTCTTGAGTTACATGGCAACTGTTTAACTTCCATATGGTAACTATGTTTTTAAGGAACTGTCAAACTGTTTTCCAAAGAGGCTGCACCACTTTACATTCCCACCAAGTATGAAGGTTCCAATTTGTCTCTATCCTTGTCAACACTTATTAATGCCCTTTTTAAAAATATTACAGTTGTTCTAGTGGGTGTAAAGTCGTTATCTCCTCATAGATTTGATTTATACTTCCTTCATGCTTATACTGAGCATCTTTAAACTTGTTTGCAAGTAAAAATATCTTCTTTGGAGAACTGCCTACTAAATACTTTGTATCCATTTTCATTAGGCTATCTTTTTCTTGTTGAGTTTTGAGAGTTCTTTATGTATTCTAGATACAAACTCCTTTGCTGATAAAAATGATATACCAGTATTATTTCCCATTCTTTGTGTGTATTTTTAAACTGATTTACTATTGTTTTAACTCTGTTTCAGGACTGTAGCTTCACTCCTCAATATATGTAGACACCACATTGTACCCACCACCAAAGTTCTTATACCATTTACCACTAACGAATTGATACCTTCTACCCAATACTCCCACCCCTTTCTCCTTCTCCAGTGCCCACCATCTTGTTGTCAGTTTAACAATTGTTTTTATTTAATTTTGTTCATTTATTTGCTTTATTTCTTTATATTCCACAAGTAAAATAATCTGGAATTTGTCTTTCTCCTTATTTCAGTTAGCATAATTACCTTGAGCTCCATCCATGCTATCACAAAAGGCAAGATTTCATCATTTGTTTTTATAGTTGAGTAGTACTCCACTGGCATATACAATATCTTTATTCAGCCATCTGTCCATGGGCATTTAGTTAATTTCCATGTCTTAGCTAATGTGACAAGTGCTGTAATGAACATAAGGATGCCTATGTGTCTTTTCAAATTAATGCTTTTATAATCCTCAAACACCTAGACATGGAATTGCTGAATCATATTTAATTTTTAATTTTTAGAGAAATCTCTATTGTTTTCCATAGAGCCTAAACCAACTTATATTCCCATTAATAGTATACAAGAGTTCCTTTTTTTACCTGCACCTTTGACATCATTTGTTGTTTCAGCCTTTTTGATAGACCATTATCACAGCTGTGAGGTGATACCTCACTGTGGTTTTGATTTACATTTCCCTAATAATAAGTGATGATGTGCCATCTGTTTATTTTTATGGGGAAGTGTTCATTCAAATCTTTGATCATTTTTTGATGGGGTTGTTTGTTTTTGTTGCATTTATGAGTCCTTTATATATTCTGGATATTAACCTCTTGTTGGACATATGATGTGCAAATGTCTTTGCCCTATCAGCAGGCTGCCTTTTCATTATTGTGATTTCTTTTGTTGTATGTAAGTTTTTTAGTTTGATGTAGTCCCATTTGTTTATTTTTGTTTTTCCCCCCCTTGTCATAAGGAGTCAGGTCTCCAAAGATATCTCTGAGGTCAATCACAGAATGAATATATGGCTATGTTTTCTTCTCTGCATTTTATGGCTCAATAGCTTACATCCAAATATTTGATCCATTTTTAATTAATTTTCATGTATTGTGTTATAGTGGTTTGATGTTATTGTTTTGCATGTGGCTGCCAAGTTTTCCTTTCTCTGTTGGATATTCTTGGTTCCTTTTATAAATTAACTACCCATTTATGTGTGAGTTTATTTCTGGGAATAGAAATTCAATGGAATAGAATTCCTTAATTCTATTCCCTTAATTCTATTCCATTGGTCTGTGTATCCATTTTCATTCTAATACACTACTTTGATTACTATTGCTTTGTAGTGTAGTTTGAAGCTGGGAGTGTGAGTGCTCCATTTTTCTTCTTTTTTCTCTGAATTGTTTTGGCTGTTCTGGGTCTTTTGTGGTTCCATAGAAATTTTAGTACTGTTTGTTCTATTTCCTTAAAAAATGCCACCAGGATTTTGATAGGGGTTGCATTAAATCTGTCTATGGCTTTAGGCAAGGTGCTATGCACTATTTAAGCAAATTTTAAAAACTCATCCATAATTTTAACTTAAAATACTACTTTTACGCAAATTTATCTCAGTATCAAATCTCTGCAAAGTATTTGACTAGCCTTAGAATTTAGATCACCTTGGAGTTAAGACACATTCTCTACCACTTGACTCATCTCAATCCAATTTACAAGGAATCTATTGATACTGCTTAGGCCATCATAATTATATTTAAAAAACAATAAACTTTAGTTGTTTCTTTTTATACCCCTCTCCTAGAAAATGGTGACAGGCTCTCCACTTTCTCTACTCATTCTCAACATCAATCTGGGAAAGTAGTACAACTGGCAGGATAGGGAATTTAGAATCCAGCTATGCCAGTGCAATTTCGCAGAAGACATTAAAGCTCAGATTGCTGTAAGTTTAATTAGGAAGCAAGACCAGACTCTTGGTGTTCTGATTTAAAGTCCACAACTGTTTCAACAGTTGCAACCACAAAACTAGCTTAATGCTAAGACTAGCTCCTTTAACTACAGTCCTTTCATATATAATCGATTATTCTTTCAATGCTTTTTAAAGAATCTTTGTGCTAGCAAGTATCAAAAATAGTTAAATGATTCTTAATGTACGCCTGAAAATTTACTCGCTGCTTCATCATGAAATCTCTAGTACTTTACACAGTATATAAATAGCATTTCCTTGAGTCAAAAAATGAATGGTAGAATACTATGTACACAATTTTTTACTAAAAAACTTTGGGGTTTTAATCCTAGGTCTACAACTAGATACCTAGGTGATGAGAAACCCATCAGCTGAAAATTCTCTAATTCCCTTGTAGAAAAAATAAAGTCATTAGATTTAATACTTTCCAGTGGCTGGTTTATGAAGTTTAATAATTTTAAGACACACTCTTGTTAAAACAGAATTTGTTAAAAACACAAGCGAATGTTTTAAACTTACACTGTTTCTAACAGAGGAAAAAAAAACGAGGCTTAAAGTCAAGTTACGGTTCTAAACCAGGGGATAGTCTCCTCACTAGTGGGTCGACACTACTGGTGTAAAAACAATCTGTGTGCATTACAAGCACCTAATGTGGAGATGCCAGGGACGCTGCCAAACATACAAAAATGCACAGGACAGCTGTCTACAACTAAGAATTATCTGACCCAAGATGTAAACAGGACTAAATAAGAAAATCATATACAAACAATAAAAAGTATAGGTAATTAGTAAATAATAAAAGCATGGTAATTAGTAAAATATTTGTTCCATACCTATATCACAAAAAAGTAAACTGGAGAAAGAATTATTCTGTTATGATCAATTTAATAATTCAACTCCAAATTCAGTCAGTATATAGACTGTCAAAATGGACACAACTTTTCTAAGCATCTACTGAGACAATCACATTAGGCTTTCTCAGTAGAAAATGCTGAAAAGGACATTGTAGGAGAAAGGGCTTCCTGCCTGCCTGTGTAGGCAGACTGGAGGCTCCATGCCCTTACCAGCACCCTGATTTCCGCTGGAGGCCCATATGAACAGCTCACCTCTAGTTTCCAAAACTACCACTTCCCTCTGCATACCCATGCCACTTGTCCAGACTGCTCTGATGGCCCAGTAACTATAGAAAAGCTACACTCTGGGGGAAAAATAGTGCATTTCTTTACTAATCCAGTGGGTTAAATGATGTCTTCTCAACATGTCCTTAACATAGTCTCAGGAAATGGGGCTTAGTGTGATCTTTCTCCCTTAGTCCTAGGGTTTTATTATATCTTTGCCATTCTTTAATCAGAGTTTAAAGATTTCCTTAAATAAAATCTAGTGTTTAACTCTCTGTGTGGTTTCTATATCCTAACTAAACCCAGACTAATAAAACTATGCTTAAAAGGAATAAAGGCAAAATAAAAAAAACCGTATTAACAATTTTTAATCTTCTTATAAAAATGTTACTTTCTTATTAAGACATTTTCTCAAGAATACTTAAAACATTTCAACTAAGAATAACAACATTTACAAGTCAAAGTTATTAACTAAGACACAAATATAAAAGGTAAAAATGAAAATCAATGCTGAGATTTGAGTATATAACCAAACGTGTTTCACATTGAATTTTACAGTATTATCTCCTCTATTCCCTAGTCAATGATTAAAATAAAATTGGAATAAGGATGCATTGCTAGCTTTTGACATATTAATGAATCTAGAACATACTGACCTGTTATCAAACAAAACTTTGATTATTGATACAATTTGCTTTATCAGTCATGAAAACAGTATTAACAAGTAAAAAAAGCACAATGACTGTTCTTTTTAAACTCTAATTGTAGGTAAATGTACATCAATGTCAAAAACTTTCAAAATAACTATTCTGATTCTAAAACAAACAAAAAAGAACTAAGTAGAAGAAAATTAAAACTAGTAGTCCTTTGTCTATTTGAAGATGGGTTGATAAAATGTACATATTTCTTGCCAGACTCATTAACAATATGCTAAGTAAGAAGGCAATCAAATCAAGGATCAAAAAATTGTCCTACAGAAAGACAATTATGTTTTTTTAAATATAAAGGACGGGCCTCTCCAAAATGTTCAGAGGCCTTCTGTCAAGATGTCCAGAGCAGGTTTTTCCCCAATGCATTTCACCTAAGCAGGTGGAGCTATAGTCAATCAAGGCCTTGTAGAATTTAAGAGAACCTGTTATATTACCTCAAAGATAAAGATTACCTACACTTAGGGTCATTGCCAAAAATAACCTTCTTATCAGCAAAGCCTATCTCTATCTACATGGGAGATATCCAGCTACAGAGCATCTGGTTTTGCCACATGAGTCAGTCTCTTTTTGTCATGTGATCCTCCCCTACCCCATCTTGTTGACCAGACTCCTGTGTGTTAATTTACTGAAGAATAAAAAGCCTCAGTCGGTTCCACTTATTATGTAATTTAAAGCCATGTATATTCTCTATATGTTTGTAATTAAATTTGTTCTTCTACTAATCTGTTTGATGTTGATTTGTTTGCTTAACCAGTCCAAGAAGAACCTAGAGGGGTTCAATATTTGAAAGATACTAAAAACAGAATTCTTCAAAATCCTAGGGGTCACCAAACTTTATCTCAATTGAGTTTTTATATCATTCTTGGAAATTAGAAAACCATTTGGAAAAAATCTCTTAAAATCAAAGATCCCAGATTGATACAACTAAGAAGCATAAGATACAATTAGTTACATTTTTATTCTTTGTTCCTCATATGGAAAGAACTGGTAATTATAAAGGATGTATATAGCCTTCCACTTAAGATTTAAGAACTCAAAGACAAAACAGTTTTCTTTTAACATGCTTACACCACCAATCACGTGTGTTTAACCCTCACCCCCACTACCAATGGAGGACATCTAAGGAACTGTAGGAGTTGCTACTCAGCTTCAATTCAGTAACGCATTATTGTTGGCTGGGACCTTCAAACTAAAGGAAAGGAGTGAGACTGTCTTCACATGCGCGCACTGCTTTTTGGTCTTTAATGTGTGTGATGTCAAAAACAACATTTATAGCACACCTAAGTGATCATGGTAGCACACCAAACAGATTTTAAGCATTTCTTTGATGAAAAAAGTAAACAGCTGAAAATCACTTTGAGGGAAACCTACTCTTCACAAAATTATGCATTATCAACAATATTACTCAAATTGGTACAAGTGGCCAAGGAATATATGTAGTATTTTAACCAGAGCTTTCAAAATACGTAACAGAAAGCTTACAAAAATACAGACCTGTTTGAATTAATTTCTTCATATGTAATGTTAAACATATTTGTAAGGTGAAACAGGGGGAAAGGGAGACTAGAAGGAGACCAGAAAGTGCTGGCAGGGTGCCAATGCAGGGGTGCTAGCTAAGCGACCTGTCTTCTGAGATGAGTTCAATTAAGAGAATCACCTTAACAAGGCAGTTGGACTCAACTACGTTCTCTGTACTGCAGCATAACCACTGGTGTTTGGCTGCTGCTCAACATTACACATTTCTATGAGACCTTCTGTTTGTAATTCAAAGTTACAGAGATGAATCTCATGGAAGGGGCCTAACTAAAGCAAAGCAGACTTGAAAAGACTTTGAGGCCCATGAAAATTCATCACGAAGATAGAAATAGTTTGCCCTCTACATTAAGGATGAGGAGTATCTAGATCCTAGAGAAGCTTAATCCTTAGACCTATACAGAAACATTTATCTTGACAGTAGGACAGTGCCCTGGGGAATTTGTCATTTGAGTTCATCAAAGAGCAAAAAACCCGGGTTCCAGGATAATTTTGACCTGGACTATCACTGCCTCAGGATAAACTGGAGAAAACAATTACCCTTTTGTTCTAGAAAAAGTGCTACCATTTGGAAAACTGGCATCAAGGAGAGTAATCAAAGTAAGTATTCTACAGTGCAATTAATTCTCTGTATTTACTATAACTGTCATCTAAGTCATTCCTCCTAGTTTCTGTTCTTCCAATTGTGTCCCCTTAACACACATCCAGAATGCTTTTTTAAAAAACATAAATTGAATCATATCATTAATGAATACATTTCCAAGCATTTTTCTAATGAGTCACAGGGAATAATGCTTCATAATAAATTTTAATATGCTTTTTTTAAAGTTAAGCACTAGAATCATTATTTTAAAAAACAAGGAATAATCCACTGCACCTTATTGCCGGCGACAAGGATAAATTGCTCCCTGCCCAAATTCTGCATGCAAGCAGCCATACTGTGAATAATAAAATATTTCCTTCCAGAAAGCAGGCTACTTTCAGTCCCTCACCCTGCTGGAATGCAGCACCACCTGCATTCCTCTGAGATCAAGCTGCCTACCAACCTGGAGCTTACTTACTAAGCTCCAAGTCATGCTAACGTTCTTTTCTGTCCCTAGAAAACACCAAATTTGTTTTCTTAATCAGTTTTAAGTAACTTGGAAGCCCCAGATTTTTAATCTTCACATAGCTGCTTCTTTCACATCATTCAAATTTTATAAGAGGTGTCACCTCCTCAGATATTTCCCTCATTATTCCAACTAAGGCATTATTCTATTTCCTCTAAACACATCATTTGAAATTACATGTTGAATTATTTATTGTTTCTCTCCCCAACTATAATAGAAATTCCTTGAGGGACTGGCCCTAGTCTTTACTCTAGAAAGTTCCTGGCATAAAATACATGCTCAATGAATGTTTGTTAAGTTAATGACTGACTAATTTAGGAAAATGAGGAAAGATAAAAAGAAGTTCCAAATGCAACAAAACATGATGGAAAAAAGCAGACACTGTAGAGTCACACTGCCTGAGTTTGCTTTCTAGCTCTGGCATTTAATAGATGAGTGAGTTTCAGCAAGATACTGTTAAACTTTATATTTCAATTTCCTCATCTGTAAAACAAAGACATTAATAGTATTAATATTAATAGACATTAATATTCATAAAGTCACTGGAAAGAGTCAATGAGTTAATACATGTAAAATAAAATCGTACCTGGCACAAAACAGATGCTATGTAAGTGTTTTATCTCTTCAACTGCCTCAGATTCTTCAAGACAGTGAACTTCTCGAGTCAGCAATGATGTAACTGAAGTGTCAATATCAGTAAGGGAAAATGGCTCTGCCCAAATTCTATCACCACAAGATTGCCAGAGTGTTCAATATGGTTCAGGGCCAGGGAAATTTGTACCACTCACATTAAACTCACATTGAATGTTGCCTCCTGGAGTCATGCAATTGAGTGGCCTTTGCTACCATGGCGAGGAGAAAAAGAGCCATAACACAGTCCAGCTGCAATTCTTCACACATCAAATTCCCTTCGAGACCCTTTTTGTTTCCTCCAGTCCTCTCATCCACCACATAAGACCCCATCTGCTCACTCTGTGGGAGCAACTGAGTGGCCTTTGCTTCAGTCCATTTCAGCTGCATTAACCTCCAGCCATAATACAAAATACTGCTGGAGGTAGGAAGGATGATCCCAAAACATCTAGGTAACATCTGAAGAGTCCTCCAGTTTTGGCAAGCTAGTCTGAGTTCCACCTCTACTACTAACCCTTCCTTCTCAACTCCTCCTTCTCCTAATATGTCTTTAAAAAATTAAGGGAAATGGGGTACACACGATGAAAAAAGAAATGAAGTTTCTTGTTAATATGAAAAGATGAGAAGTTCACAACTTGTATCTTTATAGTACAGTTTTATAAACAGAGGTGTAAAAACTAGCTACTTTATATATGGTTAAAAAATACTGCTGGAAATGTAAAGCTAGTCTCACTAAGTTTGAAAAAAGCAGACTACATAATTCTAATTTCAACATCACAAGCCAATAAAGCATAAATGCAAGTTACAACATCTTTAATATATTCCAAGAGTCAATCCCAGTAATTGACTTCACTTTTAAGTAGACAGTATTCAATTACTGTATTTCCACCAATAAAGTTTATTTCAAATTTATTTTAAAATTGGGTAAGTAACAAAACGGATTTAAAATTCAATAATTTCATCAGGAAAAAAAAAACAACTTATTCTATGTGCTCATGTTGAAAATATTTTAAAAAATGACCTTCAATTACACTCCTCACTTAATCTAAAAGATCATCTTTAAAGTAGCTTGTTTGCCAAAATGAGGTTTAGAGAGCTGCAGCACAGTTGTAGGCAAAGACTAATTAACTAAATGTATTCCTCTGCAAATCACCTAGAGAATCAAAACCAACAATGTGATTTATTACTTTTCAAAACTACTCTAGATTGATAAAATGTTTTTCCTCTTAGGCTAAATTACCAGTTTATTACTTTTCTAAATTCAGAGGGCTAAAAACAAATTTAACAAGTAATCAGCTTATTTCCACTTAAAGAGCACTCCAAAGTCATAAAACAAAAAATATTTTTCAAAGACACAGAAAAAGATTATTATATTTACTGTATATTTGTAATGTTTATTACACACAAAGTCTTTAATATAAATCACTATTGCTTTTATGACAAAATGTAAATGACAATATTTTGAGTATAATTATCATTAATAAATAAAAGCTTGGCCAGTGGTCCCTGGAGATACTACATGTAATGCAACAATTCTCAATTTTACCTCCAGACCTGCATAAATGGAGTAGTTTTTTTTTTTAATTTATAACATGTAAAGATAGACCTATGTACACACATACACATGTAAGGAATACTAACTGTAACAACTAACACTAATAAAAGTCTGGAAATTAAATATAAATTATAAATTATGGCACATATTCTAGGCAGAATTCTAAACAATGGTTTTATATGACTGATGTTGTTTAGTCTCTTAATGTTAAGGGTGATTATTGACATGTAGTGTCATGTTGTAATTTATCTTCTGTGTGTTTTTCCAGACAGTGTCTTTGTTCTTCTCTTTTTCTTGTTAGAACGTGGGTTGCATGTAGCAGTGTTTTGATTGGTTTCCTTTTTTTGTTTTCTTGTTTGTTTTTGCTCTGGATATGTATTTTGAGGTTACCCTGAAGTTAACATTAAGAATTCTATGCTTATTTCCTATTTTTATGTAAAAGCAGATTAGTCTTCCATTCATTCTAACCATCCGCGTTTGTTCTCCTCCTCCCTGCTTTTTATATTTGCTTTCTTACTGCTTTTGGTGGAGATTCTTTACAAATGATACAGCATCATTAAGTATTATTTGTAGAGCTGATTTTGTGGTGATATATTCCTTTAGCTTATTTATCAGAAAGGCTTTTTGTTGTTGCTTCTGTTCTGAATGATAATCTTACAGGGTGTAGTAACCTAGGTTGAAAATCCTTTTCTTTCAGCCTTTTGGGTACATCATGCCATTCTCTCCTGGCCTGCAGTTTCAGGTGAGAACTCCGCTGACAATCTTATGTGTTCTCCTGTGTATGTAACTTGTTTTTCTTTGGATGCTTTTAGGATTCTTTCCTAATCTTGTATTTTTGACATTTTGATGACAATGTATCTATGTGTGGGTCAGCTTGGGTTCCTTTAATTAGGCACTTTTTAACTTCCTGGATCTGGAGGTTTGCTTCATTCTTCAGGTTAGAGAAGTTCTCAGCTGCTATTTCTTCAAAAACAGTTTCTGCCCTCTTTTCTCACTCTTCTTCTTGGACCCATATGATGCAAATGTTTTTTCTTTTGATGTTATCCCATAGGTCTCAAATGCTGTCTTCATTTCTTTGCATTCTTTTATCTCTTTGCTAGATTGCTTGAGTGCATTCCTCAAGTGCATTGCTTGAGCTACGTATCTTGTAGCTCACTGATTCTATTGGAGGCCTCCCTCATCTTATTCTTGAGTTCCTCTATTGAATTCTCTAGGCCAGCTATTGTGTTTATTTCTTTGACATATGTTTTGAGCTGCTTCACTTCTTTTTGTTGTTCCCTTTTTCTTTCTCTGTTGTTGATTTGAATTCCTTAAGTATGTTTATCACATACTAAATTCATCCTCAGTAAGTTTGCACGTATCTGTTGTGTTCAGATTTTCCCCTGGGTTTTTTATTAGATCCATCACTTCAGATATATTCCTCTGTGTCTTTGCTCTGCTTGGCATTCTGTTTATGTTTCTGTGGATTAGGTTTCCCTGCAGTGACGGCCTTGTGTAGGGTATTGACTTGAAAAGAGTAAGCCTGGATCTTGGTTTGGACACTGGGATTTCTTGAGTTTTGTGGTCTCACCACTGGTTGAATTTGTTGAAGTTCTTATGTGGGCTCTCTGTTGCTGCCCAAAAGTTCAGTCTGTGGGGTTGGAGTTTGTGTGGGATGCTGAGCCTTCCATCAGTATCCCAGCTCCCAACCACAATGACCACCTTGCTGTTGGCCCACAATCAGCAATCAGGCTGCAGTTTCACCTGCACCCACAAGGTTGTGATAGTGGGTAGCGTTGACTCTCTCTCTGGAAAACTCTTTCACCCTCTTCTTCCTTTAAACCTGAGGGCAGGATTAATGATGGGTGAGTTCTGCTGTTCTGGAGCAATATGGTGGGAAGGGTTGGAGGTGGGTAATTCCCCTAGCTGGCTTCCAGTTATGGAGGTGCCCAGTGTAATTTTCTCACCAGGCCTCCCTTTTGAAACACTGGGGGGCACTGCTTCTCCTTTCCCCCTGAGCCTAGACCCTCTCCCCTGGCTCTGTGTCCCAGTCCTGCTGGATGGACTCTCCACTGCTTTCACGAGTCCTGGGAAGACCAGTTCTTGCCACAGTTCCTTTCCCTCCACTATGGCAGGAATCCCAAGTCCAAGTGTGTGGTGTAGCTTTGATCCCTGATGTTTTTTGCCTACCATTGGTTGTTGCAATTGCTGCTATGTCTCTACAGCCTCTGTGCCTGCTCCCCGCTCCCCCCAACCACACCCCTATGTTTGTTTTTGGAAATTCCTAGTTGCTCTGTGGGAAGTCATGAGTATCTCTCTCTTACCAAGTCACCATCTTGACTGGAAGTCTCAATTGAGTAGCTTTTTAAAAACACCAATGCCAGGGGCCCACTCCAGATTAATTATTTCAGATTCCCTAGCAATTTTCCTTTTTTGAAACTCCCAGGTGATTCTACTATGTAACCAAAATAAAATTCTTCCAGCTATAATGGAAAATATATTCATTCATCTTAGAATCCAATCTAGTTCACATCTGAGTGCCATATCTTACACTTTAAGCTCATTTCCTTATTTTTAAAGTTGCTAATGTTTATCCACTTCTTGTTAGGAGGCATCATTGATATAATACATCTAAAGTATCCAGGCCTGGGACATCACAGGAATTTAGTAAATGTAATAAAATTCCAGGTAAATTCTATTCTGTTTCAAATCCATTTAACCTATCTGTAGTAGCTGCATGAAAAAAAAGTCATTAAAAGAAGTTTCTTATTTGTAAGTGGTTCATATTAAGAATCTCCAGCTTAATTCTAGGTAAGAAAGATAAAAGTTTATTGAGGGAATTGTGAGCTCAGCTTTTTTTTTTCTTACTTTGTAGGATCTGTGTAGAGTTAAATCTATCAAAGTATTTGCTACTATTATGTACCTAATTGATACTGGGAGTTGTAGAGTATTAAAAACAAACAAAATTAAACAAATACACATTAGGCTTTTTTCTTCACTTAATATGCTGTTGGGGAAGCCAAATTAACATACAGAAAATCATCACAATTTCTAATATGTCTGACTGGTCCTTTATCTAAAAGTAACCCAACTCCTGAAATGACAGATGAGCAAGAGACAGATTTTTAAGTAAAAAGCCTATTAGAAGTTAGACTGGTGAAGAAGTGATATTAAAGAACAACAAAACACTAACATGAAGCTAGAGTGAAAGTTGTGAGCTTTGATTATAGCAGGACTACAGAAATCATCTGCATTAATACTGAGGTAGCTGGCCTCCTTTACATAGGAGGGAACTGCAGTTAAAAGCAAATGAATGATTTGCCTGAGGTCATCAGGCCAGCAGACTCTCAGGGATGCTACCATATCACAGAAAAAATTTTCAGTTACATTTCTTTTTGTAAAAATACTGCTTGCTTGGTCAAACTACAAGTTGAGTCAATTCAATAACATGATTAACAGGAATCGAAGAAGCTATCAATGGATAGACTGTTCAGGTCATAAAATCTCACAGAGTTCTATATTCAAAATTAATGGTAATGCCAGGTATAATTAACAAATTTCTTTGTCTCTAGCATGCATGATAAAACTGAAAAGTTAGGGGTAGCTGCTACAGAAACAATATTTGCTTGAACATGTTCATTAAGGCATAAAATTCAATTATAGTACAATTTTTAGCTATTAGTATTATTTACTACAAATTAATATAACACAATTTCATTGGCAAAACAAAGTTGATTCTTAATACTACATACATACCTCAACAAATACAGCCCACTCAATATTTTACAGATTATTTTTTATGACTTCCTATTTTGAGCTTATTTTAGACTAAATAGTATTATTCTAAACATATTCAGTAGCTTTTAATGATAAATTATTCACATAATGTATCATGTAAAGTATACAAAATTAACCAGGATTTTTAAAGAATATTAACAGTGAAAATAAGAATAAAGCTAATCAAAATTTGTAATTATTCTGCCAATATTTTTCAACTTAATCATTTACAACTCAAATATCTGAATCTCATACAGTATTCTTTTGAGTGTAAGAACAACAAAAATAAATGATAGAGATATGGGGGGGTGATGTTGCAAATGGAAAGCCTTTCCTATTTCAACAGGGCTATGGAATCCTCTCCCTTCTTGTCTCACTTCCTAGGTTTTAGATTTACACTGATTCTCAACTTCCTTTTGCTCCTTCCTTATATTCTTAATAGACAAATATCAATTATGTTTTATTGTGAGAAAGTTTGTAAAAGATGTTTCATAGGGTTTTAAATTTTATATTAAAATAATTTTACTTTAAATAAAAGAAAAGGAAACACAGTTTAATATATCCGAAGGGAAAACATTTATCTAAAAAGTTTATTAACAAAAACAAGAAGCTAGTTTAAGAAAAATAGCACGAAATCTTGAAGTTTAGTTCTCAGCATGGCTTATGGTAAACTGAAATAAAATTAAATCTTTTGGGTTAAATATTTTATGGAAATTAGCTCGCTTTTATAATACTGTTGGAGGTACACCCTGGTGAAGTAGCAGTTAGGTTAATCGCCTCAGAAGGAGCCAGGGTACAAACCCCTCAGTTTGAGTCCTGGGTCTGTGGTGAAACAACCAGTGTGAACACCTCAATGAAAATAAAGTGCTTCTTCCTCCTCTCTCGTCCTGCCTGCCTGCCTACTTGCCTTCATTTCTGCCTGTACCCTCCCTTAAAAAAAAAAAAATACTGTTGGAGATAGTTTATTTATAACTACTGGTAAAGCTAGAAATAAGCTAAATGTAAAAAAGCCCAAGAATCGAGGCTTGATGGAACCTAAAAGGATACTGTAAGAAGAAATTATTCTTAAGCAGGAGCCACTTTGAAGAAAATAATCAGGATTTGACTGAACACACTGTATGTTAGATGAACAAAACTGTTCTGCAGTCATTTTTTTGTGAGCTCTTCAAGTGTCTGGGTTAAAGTCTTGCAACTCTCAATACTAATTAAAACACTGGTCAGTGTAATATATTTAATTTGTGCGATTTTTATATAAAAGGATTTCTGAACCTTCTACAGTTTCTCAAGCAGTGAAAAAGAGCCATGCAATGAGTAACTAAAAGAAATAAGCATGGCTATAGAACTATACAGTTTCTGTGGCTCAGGAATAGACATCACCAATATAGAGAATGCAGATATCCAGAACATTATCGCAGTCACTCATCAGGACTGGCCTGCACAGGCAGAGATGGAGTAAACAGAATGCGGTAAGATGTGGGCAAGTGGGGAAGAAAGGGCTTGAAATTCTATATAAAGTAATATCTACGTCTTTATTTAAAAGTGCATGAAACAGATACCTGGGAATAGGTAACACCGTCCAGACTGTTGAGCTAAAATGTCTATCTGTTCATCTAGACCCTAGATTTTTTTTTAATATGCAGAACTAGACAAGGTGCCACAAAGAAAGCTCAAGAGTGAGATACAAGGAAGCAAAAAAGAGAAAAGGAAAAATAAAGAGGACACATGCTACTCCATAAATATAAGTACAATTAGTCTTACTGAAATGACAGTATATTGTTCATAATATTTAAGTCACTTCAGAAAAATCAAATCATTGCCATTATCCAGAAACATTTATGGCTAAACATACAATAAAAAGTTCACAGGGTTAAGTTATATATAGGAAGAGTTAAAATACTGTTAAGTGTGTACACATCATCAGAAACCCTTTTGTTTAAAGAATATAGTTCTAAATATAGCCTAAATGAGTCACTATAACTGAACATACTAGTGCTCAAGGGGTAAGCTGGTGGAACCTGAGAAACTTCATGAATGGTTTGGTCTAGGCTATAGATTTTAACCATATGTTGCATAAATATTGTAATGACAGAAATGATGCATGTAATGTTTCCAGCGAACTTGGGTATTCAGTAGGTATTCACTGATACTCTAAAGAAGTCGTTTTACCATAAACTCTACTGTTGGGGCAGAGTACGAATTGGCAGTTGGCAGAACATCAAGGACACCAGGCCCCGAGCACCGGGCCTGGGTCACCATGTGAAAACACTGGGACAGTGTGTCTGTGACTGTTCACCCACCCAAATAAGACAGCTATAGTTATGAAGTTAGAGAGCAAAGGCTGTATAAGCAAACCAGTGTTAACTATAAACTTGCTTGTATAAGCTGCTTGAAGCAATGCTGTGTATGAACCTAATAAACAGGTGGAGACCAGAATGGTCAGGGCCTTCAGTCTGAGAAAGACTGTAGGTCCTCCCCCCACCCCCTGGATCCCCACCTTTTCTGTCCCCTCACTCTGTCTTGAGTTTCTCAATCTCCTGCGGTGCTCCTTCCTCATCCGATCCCAGGATTCGAGCCGGCATTCTATATCACCCCTCTCTAGGGCACCCATTCTCAAGAAGGGTAATTTTGCGCTGACGGGGTATTTTCAATATCTGAAGACATTTTTTAATATCAAAATTGAGAATGGGGAGAAATCAGGAATGCTTCCAAACATTCAACAATTCCTAGGACAGCCCCTCTAGCCACCACCCCAACACCATCAAATAATTATCTAGTCCAAAATATTTATAGGGTCACCACTGAGAAATCCTACTCTAGAGCAGTGGTTCTCAAACTTCAGTACCCAACAATCACTGGCAGGGTTTGCTGCACCGCAGGGTGCTGGAACCTATTCCAGTTTTTGATTCAGTTGGTCTAGGGTGCACTTCTAATCAATTCCTAGATAATTCTGATGTTTCTGGCCCACTGTCTGTACTTTGAGAAAACACTGCTGTAAGGAAAAGTGATGAACTACTGTACAAAACAAAAAAGTACTAGGAAATAAAAGTATATCTGGACTTTTCAGTTCTCCTATGGAAAATCATGAAATTCTTAACCTCCCAAACAAAAAAATTCATTTAAAAAAACAAGGTAAGTTACCCTATATATGCATATGTGCCCGTGAGTATATGAAATATTTTTTAAAATGAAAAGAGATTTCATTGTAAAATCAAAATAGTATTATAGGTTGACTCCAAGAGTGAAAAATCAAGTATCAGACAATGTGTGCATTTCCTTTGCAAACATCATATACCAACATTCACAAGAAAAGGTTCTTGATTCTTCACAAATTTAACTTACACAAACAATGACAGTATGCTAGAAGACATTAATTTAGTAAAAAAAAAAAAAAAGATATTTAACTAGACCAAGTATGAATCTCATGCAAAATACATTCTCTAGCAAAGATGAACTCTGGGACATATGACCATTCACTGTTATTAATGAACTCTTCCAATTAACTTAGTACAACTAGTAGTGTATTATGAAATATCTAAATGTTTTCACCAAGTTTTATTAATTATGTTCACTGCCAAATCTACCCAAAGCAGTGTAAGATGCAAATTACTGCCAAATTTATTTATTCATTTAAATCATGTAATTTCAAGTGCAATCTTTCTCCAGAAATCTAGAAAAATATCTTTATAACTTTATATTAAAATGTAAATACAAAAACTTTTAGATTTGCATAATTTTTAACAACAGAAAGAGCACCAATAGATTGATTTAATGCATGTAATATAGTAAAATACTTGTTTGTTTGAGAGCAAAACTTAATTAAATGCTCAAGCAGATTACATATTTGCTTAAAACAACTTTCTCACAAACTTGTAGATTTTAGGATGCCACACACACAGCTTCAGAATGTATTCACCTAAATGTATTGCAGGCAAAACAATAATGGAAATGACTAACTCAGATGTATGCTGAAAGAAAAGCACATGATGGTTAGAGGACATACAGAATTGCCAAATATCCAGAATACATGAGATTGCTCCATATTTCTTTGCCTGGAATATATAACTATCATACCCTTAAAGATAAAATAATAAAGACGGCACTTACTGTGAATCAGTGAGTATGAAATTAGAAACTGGCATTGGATTTAAATCTATTTCGTCTTCTCCATATACTGACACATGTAACACTTTAGCAACACCTAATTCAGTATATCTCCACATGAATGTCTCAGTAACATTTCAAAATGTTAAAGCCTCAAAGCTCATCTAAATTCAGTTTTGTTTTCCAACCAAAACTTATTCTCTACCTTGTTACTTCTTATAGCAGTCTAAAACACCACTACCCATCTAGGTAACCATGTCAGAAGCCATAAATGATCTTTCCCTTCTTTCATCTTAATTTTACATTCAACCTAACAATAGCTTCTGTCAATTCTACCTCCAAAATAAATCCTAAATTTTTCTATTATCATCGCCCTAGAGGTCACCATCATCTTATACTGGTACCTAATCCTACAGTCTCTAACTTCTACTCTTGGGATCTTCTATTCCATTCTCCATGCAGTAGCAAGCAAGTTCTTATATCATATTCTGCATGTATCATTCTCCTCAAAAATCCTTCAATGGCTTCCGACTATATCCAAGGTATACTGGCCTTATTTCATTTCCTTAGAGCATATCAAACTTGTTTGACTCATGTTCTTGAAATGGGCTATTCCCTAATAAAACTGGTTCACTCACATCCTTAAGATTTCAGGTTAAATCATCATCTTTAAGCGGGCTTCCTGAATCAATTTAATAAAAATACGTCCAACCCCTTTTGGTCTCTCTTTCCAACACACATTGCTTTCAAAAAAGTGTAAAACCATTTGCCAAAAAAAAAAAAAAAAATTGCTGTCTGTGTGTCCCATGAAACTATGAGAAGAACTAGATTTAGAAAAGTGCCATTTTTGCTACATAGAACATTTAAAAAAAAAAAAAAAAAAAAGCAAAAACAAACAGGGAGGAGACAATACTATAGGTTGACAACACAGGGAGAAGGAAAACATAATATGTACGCTTGAGAAGAAGTATATCCTAGGGAAAGAAAAAAAAAAACAACAAACTTGAGTTATAACTTTTTAAAGTTAAAAATAGGATTATGCCCTTCAAATGTAGCTAGCATTATCCCATCCGAGGGCTTCTGCCCTTGTTCCCTTTATTTTTCTGGAGACCCTGACTAATACAAGGAACATGTAAGGAGACTGACAGAAGACTAAAACCAAGGGCACAATGAGGTTTATTAAAAGAAGAAATACTATTGGGGGAAGATACTATCATATTAAGAAATGACAGAGAAAGGTCAACAATTCAATACTTGCTTAGTTTCTGTTTTCTGTTAACAACTGAATGATCTTCAAACAGAATGATCTTCAAACAACAGTGAAAATACAGCTAATGTGAAAACGAAGCTTCCACAGCTCAGAAATAATAGTAGAACTCCCTGTGAAAGGTATATTGCTTTAAAGGAATGTATGTATACAGATAAAGGGAAATTATTTTATAGAAAACTAAAACAGCTTATAGGATTGCAAAACCAATGCCAATGATCTTATAAAACGATGGAAAAGGTTTTTGAGGTCAGGATATAAATTATTTAACTAAAACCATGAGTGGATTTTTATCAACTGATTAGCCTGACATCAATCTCTAGCAAAATTTTAGACTGTGTTCGAACATTCAAAAAGTTAAGCAATAGTTAGGAGAAATCAGCATATATTTAAAAATATGTATGGCATCAAAGTGACCTATATTCCTTATATGATAGCATTAAGGAACAGGGTATCAAGAAGTCATTTATCTAAAATGCAACAATATGTCACAGATCTATTTCTGGTGTAGGCTAGATGAGAGTAATTAGGCACACTCAATCGTTTTTTAAATGACAGAGAATCAACCCTGATAGCTCTCATTCTGTTACTCACCATATTTAACCAAATATTAAGCCCTAGCAATTGTCTATTTCAAATGTTTCTCAAATCTCACCAGTTCTCTCTATCCTCAAGGTCATTATTTGTAGTCTGTACAATTGTCTTCTCTCACCTGCCCCCTGGAATAGATTCCTACTTGGCTTTTAATTCCATTTGTGTTTCCTTCTAATTCATTAACCATGCTGCATTCACAGAGATATCTTAAAAAAGAAAATCTGATTCTGTTATATTCCCATTTAAAATCTTTCAGAGGTCCTCTATGTGCTCTACCTCTCTCTGGAGATTAAGTTCAATATCATTTGAATGGCTTAATAGTATTAATTTTGATACTTTATTGTCACTCTCAATCTTGGAGAACCATGAGCTAGTCGAACAGTCTTCTTTCAGTTCCCAGAACTTACCAAAATATTCTTTTCTATTTCTGATCCTAATCCAGTCATTCTCTATGCCTGTACCATTTTCATCACAAGCAATGCTTTTCTTCTCTCTATAACTCAAGTTACAGTTACAGTAATTATTTAAAGGCTATCTGTTTAATGTCTGCCTCTTCTACTAGACTGTAAACTCTGAGGTAAGGGACCAGTCACAGTCCCTCCAGTGTTCCCTATTGCCTAGTAGTGCCTGACATTTGCAATTGGTTAATTCATACTACCAGGATCTGGGCATGATTCTCCTATAATGAATGCTGCTTTTAAGACTTAATTAAATATCAGAAGTCAAATCTGCAAATAATATTGTGGCATGGGATGGAAGAATGATAATTTCTACAAACTCAAAGGAGGGATGAGAAGTTAATAGATACAACAAGACTAGTCACATAGTGGTAACTGCTGAGGCTGAATGATAGTATGTGGGAATTGTTTCACTACTTTCTCTGCTCTTATTTATACAATGCAACTCCAGTGTTCTTATGATTGATTCAAAAAAATGAATTTTGATAAAGAAAAGATAGGATGTTTACACCAAAGATCAAACTTTGATTGAAACAAGAGGTTCACAAGAGGAATAAGCATGTGTTCAATTGACAGTCCTGCTTAGGTTTTGCCTTCCATACTACTAAACCCTAGAATAGTATCTGACACTGTAACAAAATCACAGAAAATGGAGTTTCAAGATACAGAATTGAGACAAAATCCAGTCTCTATATTTTAGTAGTCTTTCTATGACACCACACTAATTTTTAGAAAGATACCTATAAAACCCCACTGTCCTGCTTAAAAGGGGCAGGAAGAAAAAGAAACGGAAACAGAGAGAAAACAATCCATCCAAGAAGTCTGGAATCAATTAAGATATTTCATCATCAGAATATATATATACAGACTATCACTTCGCAGGCCTTGAATTTGAGTCCTGTGGGGTTGCAAACCCTCACTTTCAGAAAGAAAAGTGATCTGCCATGGCCACCCAACTGGTAAGAGACTTGGCAAAGTAAAGATCAGGTCTAATGCTCTTTCTCAGATGAACATTTATTCTACTATATACAACTGAAAAAAACAACAGCAAAGCAACACAATTAAAACACAAATTGTCAATGTACCCTGCTGGCTCAACTATGAGTCTGATAGACGCAGTTCACATGAATCCCAAGGACCACAGTTTGCAACACAGAGCCAGCAGTAAAACAACCAAGATGAACAACAAAATAAAATAAATGGGGTGCTTCTTCTTCCTCTCTCTTCCTGCCTGTCTCTGCCCACCTTCACAGCCAGCCTCAAAAGAGCTGAATCATTGAAATTCACTTTGATATTATTGATCAAACAATATTTTCAAAGTGGTATGACTTGTTATAAAAATGACCTATAGCTAATCATTATTTTCTTATGAAAACTAAAGCTTAAAATAGTACAATACTACATAAAATAATTTCTCTAAAAAATTACTTAGATTAAGAATTTAACTACACGTTAGAAACATATGAAATTTCAGCATATTTAGCAGTCAAAACTTGCATTTGAAGGTCTATGTAATTTATCCAATGCCATCTTTTTTTTTCTGTTTCAGTGTACTCAGAAAACCAAGAATGAAAATGTTAAAAATATTTTTAGATTTCCTCAAATATCTAGCTTATAAGAAAAACAGCTTGACATTTAATAGAAAATAATCTTCACAGACAATGCTAATTATCTCATAAATAATAAAAATGCTGCTTTCTTTGTGGTCATTAATTTTTCTTTTATAGGGAAGTTAAACACGTTTATATCTAAAATGAAAACACTGAAAGGCACAGTACGCCTTAAATGAGTTTTCTTGGTTTCAAAGGCTTTTCTTATTTCTCTTTCATAGAGATCTGAAAAAATTAAAATTAGCATTTGAAAGCATTCAAAAGTTGTCTAAATCATTATTTAGTTGTTAGGCTCTGTAGGTAAAGTTCTGAATAAATTTGCCACTGTTAAATCTCAATTTTGACCAATTTACAATTATACTAACCAAAGGTGAAATATCTTTGACTTCACAAATACAACCTACTTAAATTCTTGAACATAAAGTCTATTTCCATTAATAAATTGAACCAAGGTACTTCCTCTACTTTATAGTAATAATAAATGATTTCTAAAAGTTGTTAATATTTCCTGTAGCATTAGAAAGGAATAAAACAAAGAAACCATTTCAGTCAATATATATTTTGTCTACTCTATGCCTAAGACTATACTTGGAGCAGGAGATACAAAAATGCATGATATGCTCTAGCCAGGCAGAATTTATATTCTGGTAAAATGCATAAATCATAATCATACCAGTGTGTGATAAAATACAAGAGCAAAATTGCATATGAATGGATAAAGTGCTATGAGAACATGAAAGCATAAATAGTTCTGCCTGTGCTTATCTATAAACTCCGTGAAAAAAGTGTTTATGTTTGTCACTGAAAATCACTAGCTCCTACTATAGAATCAGGTACAGGCTAGAGCCTCAACCAATATGAGCTGGTTAAAAATATGAGGGAAGACTTCATACTGAAGGTGACACAGAGACAAGTATTAAAATTAACATGAGTAGGGGTTAAAAAGACAAGATGAGGGAAGAAAAAGAATTTAGAAAAGAAATTTAGAAAAAGGAACTGAATACAATTTACCAGGTTTAGGAAGGATGCTTGTTCCAATTTTGTATCAAAGCAACTGATATTTTGTGATTTTTAAAACTCAAGCTATGATCACTCTGTGATCTTCAAAAAGTTGTCATTAAAAACTAATGGCTATATAATTGCACAGGATAAAAGAAAAGAATATAAAACTAGTGTTTAGTACACTCTAAGCTAAAAAATTAGAAACATCAATACCTAAAGTGTTTTCTTTGTTAAAAAAAGAAACTTCAGTCTGAACAGTGCTTGCTTTTTTCACATATACCTTAAAGCAAGTATCTTTCCTAAATGCAAACTGCTATACTCCTAAGTTTGAATCAAATTACATCTTATCCTTTGCAGTCACAATCATTTCTTTCTTTGCAAAATTGTGTGCAAAGTTGGAATTTAAACTTGTACCACCAGTACTGATAAATAACAGTTACAGTATCATACTTAATACTTTATAACATGTAGTCAGAAATTAAACATTGGTGTATTTACCATTTTGTAATCCCATCCAGAGCTGTTTGTGATCTTTTTTCTGCATTTCATTGATTACTTGACTTTTATGTTTTAAAGCATCAGCTTCTTTCACACAAGACATGAAATGAGCTTCAACTGCATCCTTAGATGGACAGTGCAGAAGGTCCTTTTCTGGAAAACTCTATTAAAGGGAAAAATGCACATATAAAATAGGTACACTATTACAAAATTAACTTCTTAAAAAAATACTGCATACCCAGTAGAAGAAACTATTACCAAAACAAAAAGACAACCTACTGTTTAGGAGGAAATACTGCATTTCAAATTTCTGACAAGGGCTTAATATCTAAAATATACAATGAACTCATAAAACTCAACAACAGAAAAACAAACAATCCAATCAAAAAATGGGTGAAGAATTGGCTAAACTTTCTCCAAAGAAGACCAACAGATGGTCAACATTATGAAAAGATGTTCACCCTCACTTGTTATTAGGAAAATGCAAGTCAAAACAAAAATATCACCCTACACCTGTGAGACTGAATATCATTCAAAAGTCTGGAAACAAATGTTGGCTGGGATTCAGAGAAAAGAACATTTTTACACTGATGGTGGGAGTGCAAATTGGTGCCACCTTTATGGAAAGCAGAATGGAAGATTCTTGAAAAATTAAAAATGGAAATCCTATAAGGTCCCATCATTCCACTTCTACGTATTTACCCAAAAGACAGTAATTCGCACATGTTTATTGCAGCATTATTTACAATAGTCAAGAATAGGAAATTACCTAAGTGCCCATTGTCAAATGAATCTATAAAAAAGATGTGGTATATATACACAAAGGAATACTACACAGACCTTCAGACCTTAGAAATGATGAAATTCTGTCATGGAACTAGAGGGGCTTATGCTAAATGAAATAAGTCAGAAGAAGACAAATATAGGCTAATCTTACTCATACATAGAATGTAAAGAAACAAAGCAAAGGAACAGACTAAACAAAAACTAATTCTTGGGTGTGCGCTGATGGAGCAGCAGCGGTTAGGTCAATCATCTCCACGGACACAAGCAGCATACCCCTGGGTTCAAGTCCCAGGCCTGGCGGCAAGAGGAGGGGGATCATAGAGGGAAGCAACCAGTGTGTACAACTAAATGAAAAAGGAAAGTGCTTTCTTCTTCCTCCTCTCTTTCCCTGTCTGCCTACACCTTTCCTTAAAAAAAAAAAAAACACCAAAAACCCTATAACCTTGAGCGGGGACAGAACTGAGGTTACCAATGGGAAACGGGGTGACAGTGAGTGCAAGTGGTGGGGGAGTTCAATGGACAACAGTAAAGAACTCTCAGTATTTTGATATTGGGCAAGATGTGTTGTTATGTACCTGAGGAATAGGAAAGGAATCTGCACATATGGGTTGGTTATGCTATTCTGTAAAACGAAGTTATCTCAATAAATATCAAATAAATTTTTAAAAACTGTATAGCTCCCAAAATCATCAATAATTTTAGCAAACTATCATTTACCTTTCTAATAAAAAGATTTCAGTACAACACCAAGTACTTTTACAATTGAGTTAAAAATCTTTAGCTATCTACTAACATATTTGGAGTTTTCCCAAATATCCCTATGTAACATTACATGTTTTTATAACAACACGAGAAAAAATATGGAGGAGTAACAATTTTTAAAAGAGTTTTTGACCATACCTAGTATTAGCAATAAGATGGAATGGAATTCTTATACACTGCTGACAGAAATGGAAAATGACACAACCACTTTGGAAAAGTTTGGTAGTTTCCTTAAAAATATAAAAAGATACGTACTGTCTGACCCAGTCATTGTACAACTATAAATAAAAAGTTTGTCCACACAAAGACTTGCACATGAATATTCACAGAAGCTTTACAGATCTTCCTCAATTACATGCTGATGGAGTTACACCCTAATAAACTGCGTGTTGGAAATATCATTAATTCAAATAGCTTTTGATATTTTAAATACACCTAACCTACCAAACATCAGTTTAAACTACTTTAAATGAGGCATGTTCAGATCATTTACTATAGCTTACAGTTGGGGAAAAGCATCTAAAAGCCTATTTTATAAAAAATGTGTTATATTTTCTGTAATTTATTAAATACTATACTGAAAGTGAAAAACAAATCAAAAGGGCAGTGGTTGTTAACTCTTGCAATCCTGTGTATGGCTGGGAACTGCTGCGGCCCAACATCATGAGAGCCTCTTACAGTGTACTGTTACCTAGGAAAAGATCAAAATTCAAAGTATGGTTTCTACTGAATGTACATCACTTTCGCAAAAACGTAAGTAAGGGGTCACGTGTAATTGTAACAGTCAAAAAACAGAAAATGTCAACTAAAAGAAGTCAACAGATAAATAAATACATAAATTATAGTGTAACCTTATCAAAGTGTACAAATTTAATAGGTACCATTAGCTACAGGTCAATAAGACCTTAATAAAGCTATTAAAACACAGCTTTTGAAGTCAAATAGCTAAATTTTCAAGCTAGACATTTCACTAAAATGTTTTAGGCATTTGAGGCACAGATCATTGGACAAAAATACTGTTATTCAAATGAGATGACTAAAGTACTTTTCACTGAAAAAGGATAATAACAATAGTTAATGCTAATTTAACCCTGAGTATATGGCAGATAATCACATTAAAACTTTTTATATGGATAATATAATTTAATCTTCATAAGTACTCTTGAGGTAACAAATGTTATTATTGCTATCTTCATAGATTAAAAAAATGAAAGCTCCAGGAATGGACAGAGACCAGACAGTCATACAACCTGCAGGTGTTGGAGGTGGGATGAATCTCAAGCAAAAGTCAGTTTTTAACTATGCAATACCATTTCCCCTATAAGACTATATACTTTAAATAATCACTATATTTTAACTACTTACTTCTTTATTTAAAAAAAAAATGCTATTGTTCTTTAAGTCCTTTAGTGGAAAAAAAAGTCAATCATGGCAGAAAATAGCATTTAGGAGCACCCTGGTGGAACAGAGTTTTGGTCAGTCACCTCCAAAGAAGGAAGCAACATACCCCTGAGTTCGCATCCTGGGCCTGGGGAGAAGCAGTCAATGTGAACAACTAAACAAAAATGAAATAAAGATGCATCTTCCTTCTCTGTTCCTCTTTGCCTGCCTATTCACCTTCATTCCTCCCAGAACCATTCCTTTAAAAAAAAAAAAAACTATTAAAAAAGAGGACAATAACATTTAGTTACAGCCTATTCATTAGTGGAAAGTTTGAATTATCCAAGTCACAGAAAGTTCCTGAATGACTGGAAAATTTACAGTAAATGCCCTCATACCAAAAGAAAAGGCATTTGATGACATGGCTATTACCTCCTCCTGGACTAATGGAATCTGGTAACTAGCCACAGTTGCTTGGAAAAGAAGGAACACTTGAGACAATCAAATTATCAGTCTAGGGATTTCTGGTTCATTGTGTTATTAACTATAAATGCAAAAAGAACTACGGTGGATGTTTTCAGACAGTAGCATAAAGAATATGAGAAAATACATAATTTCATAAAAATGAAAAGGCAAAGGGTGAACATGAAAGATAAAAAGGCAAAAACACAAGATGAGAATATATGGACAGCGAAAGAAGGGCTCCTTGTCTTTCCACTCATCTATATTTGCTTTTGCTTCAGCTAGACTGAACAAATTAGTTCTGGCTTCCTGATCAGGACAGAGAATTAAATGTATACCATATAGTCTATTATAGTCAAATGGATTAGCACTGTTAGTTGTATCTATTTACAAATATTAACTTTAGTGTACTTAATTTATACATTTTAAATTACTTTTTCAGATATTATACAGTTCTGTATGCTATTAATTTATCCATTTTGGTTATATATGAAAGTTTACCTTCCCAAGAAAAGGTTTGCATGTACTTTGAATTTATGACCTACTTGAGTTCAAGTACTTTAGAATTTTTTAAAATGATATACAAGCTAATTATGAAAAAAGGATTTGGGATCTCTCAAAACAATGGTTGAAGGCAAATAATCCCACTACCTTTCCTTTGTTGTTGCTTCAGTATAGGTCACTAATCCCTTAATGTTTCCTGTAACAAGAAAAAGTACATAAGTTTTGTTTTCCCCACACTTCAGTGCTTTGCAGATTTGTATACTTAACTAATACTGACACCTATAGCTGACGGCTGACAAGTGAAAACGAGTAGGTCTTTATAGCCAATGAAGGGATTGACCTAGAGAACACAGATAATTGTATACCTAGCATTCAAAAGAGAAGACTCTACCTCTGTCTAGGAGGGGTGAAATCTTCAATGAAATGAACTCGGGAAACAAGGGCATACAGTAACAGAAAAAGGAAGTATCTGCTTAGACTGCCAGAGCAGGTGAATAAACTGGCATGCATAAAGTAAGATTTCTTAGATCCTGTTCCTCCTTTTCCCGTGATTAGCTTAGGGTAAGGAATCGCTTATCAAAAGTTTCACAATAAGAATACAAACATCTTAATTCAATAAATTTCTAATCTTGTTATATAAATTAACAGTTGGGTATAATGTATATATTTTCAATCCACATTCTTGCAAATGAAGGTAGTGAGCTTGACAAGTTTACTTGCTTTCATTAAGCTACCATGTCAGAATGCTTGATAAACTAAATCTATAATTTCACTTTTACAGAAGTGATCCAAGTTTCCAGAAACCAAGATATTATCATCATGTCCTTTAATTAACATGGTAACACAGACATTACATATAACTGAATAAAACTTACCCTAAACTAAAACTACTTAAAGTGGAGAAAAATAAAATCTTTAAAACCACTGGTAATATTACAAGTTCTATTAAGACAATAGAGCAAGACAAAATAAGTATCTGTAGATTCCCTAAAGAATATTAACATCCATTAAAAACAGGCATTGCCAATGCATAGGATTATGGACTAAATGTTGTTTGTGCCCACCCCCACCCTGACCCATACTCATGAGTGGAAACCTTAATCCTTCCCTAACACTTGGTGATGGAACCTCTAAAAAAGCAATTAAATGAGATCATAAGGGTGGGCCCCTGATCCAAAGGGATTAGGGTTCTAAGAAGAGATACCACAAGAGTTAGCTAACTCCATAAAAACAAGAAAAGACCATATGCCAAAGGCAGCCATTGCATGCTAGGAAAAGATCTCACCAGAAACTAAACCCTACTGCACCCTGCTCTTGGACTTACCAGTTTCCAGAACTGTGTAGAAAATAAACTTCCATTGCTTATATCCCCTAGTCTGTAGCATTTTGCTATGGTAGCCTGAGCAAAGTAACAATGTTCTTTTGCTTTATTGTTGCATCACCTCTAATAAGTGCAGGAATAACATGAAGCTATAGTTTGAGGGCTAACTTTTATAAAACAGGAAAATGCTCTTTCCAAGATTATCATTAGTCTGAAGTATTTTTAAATATCCCTGTGATTTCTTCATTGACCCAAAGCTAAGTATTTAGTAGCTCCATCACTTAGAAAATTGTGAACATGTATTTTTAGACAGACATTATTAGCCCTTCTTTAAAATTATTCTTACTTAAAGCAGTCATTTCTCTTTCACAGAAATTAAGAGATTAATCCTTTATATTTACCATTTATTTTTAATTTTTGATGCTCTTCATTCTTGTTTGAAACTTCAAGTGCTTTATAATGTCATTGTTTTGTCTTTTGATCTCCACTGTTAAATGAGAACCCAGCATTCATTCACATCACTATTCTGTACTGTGGCATTTTTTGATGACTGCTTCCAAGATTGTTTATAACTGATTTTCAACAGTATGATTATGAAGCTCTTAGGTGTAGTTTTCTATATATTCTCTATATTGCTTAGGTTTTACTGAGTTTCATGATCATACAGATTTATGTTTTCTGCCCCAAATTTGGAGAATTACTATTATTTTTTTAAAACTGAGCTATAACTCACATACAATTCACTTAAAATTCACTATTTGAAAGAGTATAATTTAGTGTTTTCTATTATGGTTACAAGGTTGTGCAATCATCTAATTATATAACAATTTCTATTACTGTATAATTACATAACATTTTCTTCACGCCAGAAACTTCATGCCTACAAGTAGTCAGTTCCCATTCTTCCTTCCCTTGAGCCTAGGAAAACCATTAATCTACTTTGTCTTTATGGATTTGTGCATTCTGGACATTTCATAGAAATGAAGCATGTAATATGCAGTCCTCTGTGTTCACATCTTTCACTTTGTGGTATGTAGTGTGTGCCAGTACAAGTCTGGGGATGGACATATACTTTCAAAGCCCTTGGGAATGGAAGTAGAATTACATGGCAAATCTATCATTTGAGGAACTGTCAGACTATTCTCCAAAGCATTACTTTACATTCCCAATCGCAACATGTAACATGAGATTACCAATTAGTCCACATCCTCTCCAATTCCTGTTATTATCCAACTTTTTGATTACAGCTATGTTAATGGGCATGAAGAGGCAACTCCCTGAGGACTTTCTTTGCATTTCTCTAGTAACTAATTATGTTAGCGACTTTTCATGAGGTTATTTGGATAAAAGTCTACTCAGATCCTTGGTCATTTTAAATTGGTTTGTATTTTTGTTTAATTCTAGAGTTCTTTATTCTATATACTAGACTCTTGTTAGATATATGATTTGAAAATATCATCCTATTCTGTGGGTTGTCTTTTCACTGCCTTGGAAGCACACAAACTTTTAGTTTTGATGAAATCCAATGTATTCATTTTTTCTTTAGTTGCTTGTGTATTCAGTACCAAAGTTAAGCAACAACTACCTAATCTAAGGTCTCGAATTTTAATCCTGTCTTTTTCTAGGAGTTTTATAATTTTAATTCTTATGTTCAGGTCTTTAGGAATGAACCACTTATTTTACAGGGGTCAATTATATTCTTTTGTAGCACCATCTAATGAAAAATTATTCTCCCCCTCAATTAATTGACTGGATACCTATACAGAAAATTCACTGTCCAAAGGTGTATGCATTTATATCTGAACTCTCACCTCTATTCCACTGATGTATATGTCTATCCTTATGCAGGTAATACACATCTTGTTTACTGTAGCTTTTGTCGCTGGAACTCTGCCCTGCCCCCATTTCCTTCTGTATGTTCATCACATTGAATATTCCATAGCTTTCAAATTCATAGAACCTTTCCTTTGCCATCCCCAAGGGATCTTTCTTGTTAAGTTCATGCACTGATTTTTTAATTTCAGACATTGTTCTTTCCAGTTTTTCTTTCTTACAGTTTATCTTATTTTAAACCAGTAAGTACTAGTTACTTAAATTCATTTTTTTCTAATTTCAAATTTGGGCTATCTCAGAGTCTATTTCTATTAAACAACATTGTTCTCTTAGATATGTTTAAAGTTTTCCTGCTTATCTATATCTCTCATCACAGTTGATTGTATGTTATACATTACTAAGGATTTTAGATTATACTGTCTATCTACCCAGCAGCTTCCTTGATCTTAAAAAGTCATAATTGTTAGCTTTATTAGGGCAGATCCAGAACAATCCTTACACTATAACAGAAACTGGCAACCTTTCCTGTAAAGGGCTAGGCAATAACTGTATTAAACTTGTAGGTCATACAGTTTCAACAACATAGCAAGTGCTCGACTCAAAACCATAAGGTCATTAAAATTTACATTTCACAAATTTTCATATGTCTCACACTATTCTTTCATTTTTTAGCCACTAAAAAATATAAATATCATCCTTAGATAAAAGGTCATACAAAAACAGGGAATTAGATGTGGCACAAAGTCATAATTTGTCAACCCTTGCTTTGAGGTATGATCCTTACTCCTAAAGTATGATCTTGCTGGTGTCTCAGAAAAGCATCCAGTATATTACCTAGGTTTCTCTCTCCACTCTGAAGAGACTAGAATTCAGTATCTCCAGGCATAATGGAATTTATATCATTCTTAAAACCCCAATATGCACTATCTACTAGACCTTGAGGAATTATCACCTATACATGTGCAGCCCAGCCTTTAGTCACATATCCTTGAGGAAGTCACACTAACTCTTTGGTTCTCTCTTTCCTGACACCTGTCTAGAGAAATGCTTCAGTAGCCCAGACCTCCAATCTCTGCATTTTCATCTAGGTAGAACTTCCTTGAACCGTCTACTCCATTTCCTATTATAGAGTCAGGGAACGGCCCTAGAGCAGAGATGGACTGAATATAGCTCAACTTGTTTGTTCCTTTCTCACTAATGCCCTGTGCCTGAAAACAGTTGTTTTCATATATTGTGTCCACTTTTTAATGTACTATGGCTAGAGGAAAAATGCAGTAGTTACTTTGTCACAGCTGAAAACAGATGTTAAGCTCGATATCTGATGAATAAATCAATGATTAAACAAACTTCATTTCATAAAGTTTTACTATGGGTGACCCTCTATGATCTCCACCTCTTAGCAGTCACATCATTTTGAAATCCCCTCCTGTGGAGTATGGACAAGACTTGTGATTTGTATTTAACCAAACGAATACAGCAAAGGTTATGGGATATTACTCCTATGATTCAGTCACATTATATAAAATTCTAGTCTTGCTAACAGACTACCTCTAGAGGCTCTTTCTGTTGACTCAATGAAGTAAGCTTCCATGTTGAGGAAGTCCACATAGCAAGAAACTTCAAGCAGCCTTTAGGTGCTGAGTAATCTCTAGGACAACCAACAAGAAATTAAGGTCCACAGTCCTACAATGACAAAGAAACAAATTCTGTCAGCACCTGAGTGAGCCTAGAAGCAGGTTCTTAAATCTCTATATGAGAATGCAGTCCTGCCAACACCTTGACTGCAGCCTTGTGAAGTCCTGAGCAGTATATCCATGTAAGCCTGATCCACAGATACTCTGAAATAATACAAGTGCACTGTTTTAAGCTACATCTGTGGTAATTTGTCCCACAGCAACAGATTTCTATAATATGCTACTGAAAAGATACTATGGAAAACTACCTCAGACTCATGTTAACCGTACCAATGGAAGGGACAGGGATATGGTAAATAACCTTGGAGAGACAGAAAAGGGGTATCATTAGTCATAAAAGCATAGTTAAAGAACAGTCAGGACCAGTTGCAGTGCTTTTTCAAGTAGCAATCATTCAGTAGTGTTTTGCAGAGATGCACTTATCTTCATGGTGCCTCTATTTTCCTTAAACGTAAACTCTTAATTATCAAAATTGAAAATTAAAATTTCTGTTCTTGTCAAAACCAAAATATACCAATTTAGCATCATTCTATAACAAAAAGAAAAGAAAAACACCAAGTTATTGTTGGTCTTGATTACTCTATTAAACTTTATTTAGAATAGGCCAAAACAAACAAACAAAAAACCCTGGGCACTTTAAACAGTCCTCTATTGTCATCTGATCTGGCTTAATTTCTTTATTACACTGACTTCCATTCCAGACACTATAGCAGCCTTTTGTGTATGCTGCAGCTCTACAAGCAGCATGGATAGAGGGATAACGAAAAATAAGAGGAAAAACCAGAGGCAGAAAAACAAAGCAAAGATAACAAAATGTTAGTAACTGGCTAATACAGGTGAAAGGTGTCTGGGTATTCCCTGCACAGCTCTCAACTGTTTGAATACAGGTCTCAAAATTTTTCAAAACTGAAAAAAATGAAGAAAGAGAAATAAGGTAATTTTCTTAGAAGGTTAAACAAATAAGGAATCAAAAGTCTCATTGATGCTTGTTAGACAAGCCTGAAAAAGATACCATTTTCACTCCTGTTTTGTTTAGAGACAATAAAAAAGTATTTAGATCTACATGTTTTAAAGTGGTTAACATTTTACAACTAATTACATACTATTTCTCCATAAGAATTCAAAAAATATGTAAAAATTCTTATAAAAACATTAATTTTCTAAATCATCCTTACAATCTTTTGGCTCTGTATATAATATTATCACCCCTTAAATCTGCATTATTCTTGGAACTCTTGTTATGCACCATGTAGTCTGGTGGACCAACAGCACTGAATTTCCAGTGAACTTGTCGAAAACTGAAGACAGAATCTCTGGCCTCAACTCAAAACCAAAGTTTACACTTAAATAAGACATATAGGTACTTTGTATATCCATTAGTTTGAAAAGCACTAGTCTAGACATTAAAATTTGGTTACTAAAAACATAAATCTAAATAAAAGGCATCAAGATCAGTTCAAAATCAGAGAAAATATATTTAAAAATTTTTGACACTCCCCGCAACCTAAGAATTCACTCTGAACTACAAACTGACACAGGTGGGGGGAGGGGAGGGTGTGGCATCAAGGGAGGAGGTCTCAAAACAAAAATCTAATACAAATCAATTAATACCTTTAAAACAACTGTGAAGGAAATACATTTGAAGCAGTCTGACTACAACACAGAAACCACGTGACATATTCAATACATCACAAACTGACATGAAGTTGTTACTCAATAAATTATATGGGTTGATATTTTCCGGAAATTTAAAAAATAAAAACCGTGCTTCCTCACTCTAAAAGCATTTTCTGCCTATAAAAAAAGCCATGACTAGAGTATTATAGGATATGCCCTACAGTAATCCCTTGAAGTTATCAAACACCTGAAGACAACATTTGAGGTAGAGTAAGTCTTGATATAACTCTAAAGGAAACTTAATATGTAGAAGAAATAAGGGAAATAATTTTCATCCAACACAGGTCAAGTTCAGAAACAGTAAAAACAATCTATAGAAAAATATTGGTAGTTTGGTAAATTTTAAATATCCTCTATGATTTCCTTACTAATTCTAGATTCTGCTATTTCTCTAAGAACCTTTCCACCTAGAAAGAAAATGCTTGACTTCCTAAGAACCCCAAAGAGCAATAGGTTTAAAAATACCAAGAATAAATCTATGTTAACATAAAAATCATATGAAGAAAAGATAGTTTTGCAGTATCATTCATGTCTGGCTTAAAAGAAAATAAATGGATCATCATATTTGCTTCTACATATAATATTCTTCAGTGCTATTTGGGTTAAAATATATAATAAATATACAGATTCATGAAAGTATATAGTTGCAAAAAGGGGTATTTGAATAGTCTTTTCAGATTTGTGTATGTTCTTCTTTGATATTATACCAAATTCAACAAGTACAGATTATAACATTAAATGGTATCTGAAGTGGTATCAACAAACATTTCATACCCTGTTACATTAAAATCCGATTTGAGCCTTGTACTTTGAACAGTTCTTTTTATACATGCATGATTTTGTAATAACACGTATTAGTCATTTGCAAGACATTTGTTACACTGAGTCATTACAGACCTTCTCTAAATACTGACACACACAAAAAAGTTTTTAATAAAATTTGTTAAAATGACCACCAATCCCATCGGAAAACTCCTTAAGAATAATAAACCTATAAAGTTCACAGGAACAGATAAGAGTTTTCCCAAATTTTCATTTTCACTTAAAAGTTCAAACTTTACTATTGGCAACAAATTCTGTCAGATGTTTTCCTTGCAATGAGAGGTTCACTTTGCTTATTTTCAAGAAACTGACAAATATCCAAGTCTAAATAAACCCGATTTGTCTGTCATTCATTCTTTCAAAAAAAAAAAAAGTTTCATGAAAAAGTTTAGCTCGCAACTCAAATAAGGGCACGTGTTCTTTTCCATGTGACTATCATATTTGGAATACAGTATAAGTGCTTCATGTGTATTTACCATTTCATCACACAGATTTAAAAAAAAACATGTACTGGTATGCCCTGGTGGAGCAGTGGTTAGGTTAATTGCCTCCAAAGGAGCAAGCCATACCTCTGGGTTTCAGTCCTGGGTCTGGGGAGAAACAACAACTGTGAACAACTAAATAAAAATAAAAAATGCTACTGCTGCTGCTGCTTCTCTCTTCCTGCCTGCCTGCATTTTTCCTTTAATTCAAACAAATAAACAAACAAACATGCACTTATGAGTCAAGATAGTAATATGTACTGTTTCAGCGAAACAGTCCTAAGTGAAATTGCTATTCTCTCATTGCAAATGTACACAGCTGAAGAATACAATGATCAACTTAAGAACTTACAGGAGTTTAAGACCTTGCAGAAATTGCTGTCAACAGGCTCTGCAGTTTTCCTGTTATGAAAACAATCCTCTTGAAGCTGCCCCACTGACATCATCATTCAAAATGTAGACGCAAACAGTGCTGTTTGGAATAATATGAGTGAGCCTAGAAGCAGGCTCTTAAATCTCTAAATGAGAATTCAATCCTCAGTGCAGGTCACCAGCACCCTGAGAAATGACCTTTTACCACAACTGTCCAGATCTTAAATTTCCTTACCCTGGGACCATATGAAACATGTTCTTGCTAAAGAAAATTGCCATTTTTGTTTGAACATGGCCCACCAGAACATATCTTAATAAATCTTAAATTCTCTTTGAAGCTTTGTTTGCTTCTTTTGTTTGGCAGCAAAAGGAACCTAACAACCACCAGCACTGTTTGCTGCAGTGTCTTGCTAGATTTGTGCTAAAGTGTCAACAGTTTTACCCACCATTGTTTTTGCAGGTCAGAACTAATGTGAACAGTGGAAAGCACACACAGCACTTTAAGTTATGGAAACAGATTTGACCTCCTGGATCCCTTGAAAGACCTAGGGGTCTACAATTCTTTTTTAGAACTATTATACTACATCAAGAGTAACAATTCTAAATCTTGCCTATCATTATTACAATTCATAAACTGAATCAATAATTATGGAGGACTTAGTATGTAGCGTCAACTAGGTACAAGTATCTGAGTGTTTGAGTATCTTTGTGTCCTTCATTAATGTATCCCAGACTCCTAGATAGTGCCTGACTGGTCAATAGTAATCTTTCAATATTTGTTGAATAAACAGTTGTGATAATTCAACCTAAATTTCAACATCTTTTAGAGTGCATTATTCCCTCACTCCCTCCCTCTCTGCCCGTCTCCCTCTGTCCATTGTCCCCTGCCGCCCTGCCCCCCATTAACAGAAAAGACTTGGCAGGCAATCTGGAACCTCCTGAAAGGAAAGCATCTTAGGAAGAATGAATGAGCAGCCATTGAGCAATGAATTCTAATGAGTGCCCACCAGGGGAAAGAAAATCAGACACCTAAATGAATCTTCAAACTGTTAAAATGCCTTCCTTCCACTATCCACTGCCATTTTAGAATCACTGCCTAGCAATCTCTAAGACAGGTGTCTCCATCCTTCAATATTTGTGAATTTCTTGGGAGGTGGGAGATGATGAAGCAGGGTGGGAGGACAAGCCCAACACAAAATTAGGTTACAATAATGGTAGCTTGATCGTAAATACTATACAAATTATTTCTCAAGACAGATTTATATCATTTTTTTTAAATTTCATCTTCCTAACCCTTCTTTCAATTCAGTCAAAATAGCTTTAGGGCTAACCCACAGAATTAGGCTGTGTCGTTCCCTACTACCATGCACCCTACCCCCAGTCCCCAACTGAGAATTTGTTTTTCTTACTTGATTTTTTTTTTTTTTTGAGTATAGATATTCCAAAGTATTACAAATTTCAAACATAATACGTTGAGCTCCAACATAAAAAGAGGCATTTTAAATGTTTAAATGGTTATGTCAAAGGCTAGGAAGAAACTGAAAGATGTCTTATAAATAAACACTGTAAGGTTTTTTCTGGGCTCCGCGAGGAGAAAATTTCAATCAGACAGAAAGCAGAATAGTCAGGGCTTTATTGGACTTTGCGCTCCCGGGGGAAACTCCCAAGTCCGCAAAACAGGCCTGGGGAAGGCGCGCGCAGAACAAAGGGGTACCGGCTCTTTTAAGCAGAGGAATTTCGCGGGGTTCCCATATCACGATTGGGGATTGGCCCAGTGAATCCAGGTGTGGGGGTCGCATCCCTTATTCTGATGTCATCCACCTTTTTCCCGGGCTTGGCCGCCGGGCATGCCCGCTGGGCATGCCCGCTGTCCCTGCCCGCTGTCCCTGCCCGCTGTCCCGTCTTTCTGAGCCAGCCTAACAAACACTAATGAAAATTTACCAATTAAAATATGCCATGGGAAAATCAATAAACAATTTCACTTAAAAAATCTATTCTAAGTCTACTAAGTACCACATGTGGGACAAATGGGAAATGCTATTTAAACTATACCTTAAAATGTACTGTGATGTTCCAAGGAAGAGCAGAACTTGATGCAAGAAGATCAAATAGCAAACCAATTGGATAATGCCTAAAAATGAAAGAGTATATTTTAAGAATGAATAAGTATTTAAAGTGATAACTACAACACTAAAATAAATCTCCATTTCATGATTTGACATCAGATATCAGAGGGCTTTTACCATAAATCATAGGAAGGTAACATTTTATATAGTTACCGGACTGAGCTAATTTGGTAAACAGTAGTTTCTAGGCATCTAGGTAGTTTTTATTCCATTCATTTCATTCCTCACTGCCTCTACATACATAATGGGATTATGCTGAGGTACCTCTTTATCAGCCATGAACATGTTACATCATATTACTGTAGCAATTATCATCTCAGTATTTAAAAAGGGCAGTCAGATTTTTTTAAGTTTAAATATATTTTATTTTTAAAACACCTTAAAATTTCAGAGCTGAGAAGAACACTTAAAATGTATGCAATCACCTATTTTGTGGTTATTACTATTAACATGATGGTATATAAACTTCAACTCTTTTATTTAAGAATACCAATCTAAATATAGATTAGAATTATCCTTAACAAACTATGCTACATCCTGGTTTTTTCATATAACAATGTCAACATTTTCTAAAGATACTGAATATTCTTCGGCAGCCACAATCTAAAATTTTTATTTAAAAATTAATTTTGTACTTCTTAAATAAGAGAACATTTCCTAAATACAACCACTACTCATAGTGAAACAAATTATTTGATAATAAACAAAAGTTAATATAAACCTTGCATATTTCAATGGACAAAGCTTTTTTAAATTATTCTTTTAAAGACTCTAAGTAAAGCACCATCTTGGTAAATCAGAATTAAATAATTCTTCCAACAAAGGCAAAAGGAGAATGACTCAGTGCTACGTACAGTCCTGTTCTTGCCCATATATTAGTTATGTTACTCCTAATAAGTTACTCAAAATCTGAAGTATTTGAAAATGCATCTAATGTCCCTCAAAATGAATGGCCCCAACACATTACCTAACCAAGATTCAAATATTAGCTAATACTACAGCTGTTTATTTCTACAAAATACAATTGTGAAAAGTCATTAATCACCAGAATATTTGGATGAATTTAGGATATAAATACTCTGCCAAGAAAACAAAAGAATGGGTAACTCTAATCATACATGTATAATATCTTTGTGGCTTTAGGGCTAAATTTTAAGACTATAAAGTTTACACTTTACATTTTAAAGAAAACCTTGAAATTACTGGTTGGTTCCGTATGGAGTTCAAAGGTGCCACTGGTTTTGAGCAAACTGTATAAAGGTTTCAAGGGAGCCCAGCAAGAGAGGGGCTCAGATATTTACAACAATAGACATTTTCACTTCCTCTTCTTGATGGAAGGTGAGCAGAGAGTAGCTCAAATACCTTCATCAAACACCAACCTGAGGCCTCATTGTTTCAGAGTGAGCACTTCCAGGTATTTTACAGCACTGATCTCTTTAGCCATGGTTAAATCCTGCAGGTAGGTGATATGAGCTAACATATTCAGTTTCTCCATCTGTCTTTATCATCCTTAAGATCCAATTTCATCCCCACCAAGATGATGGGAGAGTCAGGACAATGGTGCTGTACTTCAGGGTACCACTTCGCACGGACATTTTCAAATGATGTAGGACTCATAAGAGAAAAGCAAATTAAGAATACATTTGCATGTCTATAGGACAGGAGACATAATCTGCCATAATCTTGATCAGCTGTATTCCATAAACCCACATTCACCAGCTTGCTGGCTACCATACGTTGACAGAATAGTTCTCAAAGAGAGCGGGGATCCTGTCTCCAGGAAATGCATTTATTACATAACTCATCAGTAGGTAAGTTTTACCTACAGTTCCACCTCCCACGACAGCACACCTGATGGCTTGCATCTGGGCCACTCACTGGGCCACAGCAGCACCAGGTGCTGAGGTAGGAGGTGTGAGCGACACGGTGCAGAGTGCCAGCTGCTGTCCACAATGCCTGGCCCTTGGTCGACTGGAAGCTGAAGCTCAGCCACAGTGACCATCCAAGGCTGAAGAAACCTGCCATATTATATCTCTTAATAACAACACAAACTTCAGTATCTAATACAAATAATTCATAAGTAAAAATAAATACTGAAGGAAATTTTTGACTACTTAAATAATAAAATGTTTCCATCAAGAAATTCTGAAACCAGGAAAAACTCTTAGTCAAAAACTAAAATGAAAATATTTTGAGAAAAATAATACTGCGCTATACACAAAGTAATAAGAGTCTATTCAATTCTAGTCCTTCTCTGCCTTCTTAAAACTATCCAACCGCTGGGAGTTCCGGTCAAGATGGAAACCTGGTAGGAGAGAGACCAATATCCTCCCGGAGAAAACAAGATATTCACCTGTTCTCCAGGAAGAACACTGAGGAAAAGCTGGCACAGAGGCTACAGAAACGCATCAGTGGTCGCAACCACAAAAGGCAGGTAAAAATGAAAGGATTCAGAGCAACACTATAGATTCAAGATTTGGGCCAGTGGAGGAGAGAGAATTGCGGGGGGCCAGGGGTGGCGGGGGCTCCCTGATGTCAGCGGGACCGAACATGGAGACGGGGAAAGAGGATATTTGCACAGGGAGAGAGAAGTAGTGCCCTGATAGTCTGAATGGAAGCCTAGGCAAGACAAGTGCTGAGCAACTAGGGGAATCCCCTGGCACCAGACCCTTCTACCATATTCACAGGAGCTGCAGAACCTGCCCACCAGAAATCCTGCCCCCAGGCTTAAAAGAAGGAGGAGAAACCATCAACGCTACCCACTGGAACCACCAGTGCCACTTGGCGGTAGGGGGGTGGATATAAAACTGCAGTCTATACAGATTGTGGGTTAAAAGCAAGGTGATCATTACAGTCCAGAGCTGGGCCGCTGGGGGAAGGCTCTGCATCCTCCACACAAACACAAACTCCCGGCAGGTAGAACTCTCGGGTCCCAGCAGAAGGTCCATATAAGAATTTAGCAAAGCCTACCAGTGGCAATGCCATAAAACTCAAGAAATCTCAGTGCTCAAATCAAGATCCAGGCTTACTCAGGTCAAAATGATCCTATACAAGGTCATAACTGCAGGAAAACAATCTACAGAAACAAACAGAATGCCAAACAGAGCAAAGACATAGAGAAATATATGCAAAATGATGAATCCAATTAAAAACTCATGGGAAAACCTGAATACAGCAGATGTATGCAAACTATGTGAGGATGAATTTAGGCAACAGTGATAAACATTCTCATAGAAATCAAGGAAATAATAGAGGAAGAAAAAGGTAACAAAAAAGAGAGAAAAAATGAAGAAAGATCAAAGAAATGAAGAATATGATAGCCGAACTTAGGAACTCAATAGAAGGGTTCAAGAATAGGATGGATGAAGCCTCTAATAGAGTCAGTGACCTAGAAGATAGGGCAGAGGAACATACTTAAGCAAACCAACAAAGAGATAAAGAATGCAAAGAAATAAAGACAGCATTTGAAATCTATGAGATAACATTAAAAGGAGTAATAGTTGGATCACAGGGATCCCAGAAGAAGAGAGAGAAAGGGGGGTAGAAACTTATTTGAAGAAATAATAGCTGACAATTTCCCTAACCTGAAAAATGAAGCAAGCCTCCAGACCCAGGAGTTAAAAAAAGGAACCCCAAAAGACCTACAAAACAGACACACTATCATCAAAATATAAACAACACAAAGACTCTTAAAAGCAGCCAGAGAAAAAGAAGTCACATACAAAGTATTGGTCATAAGGCTGTCAGTGGATTTCTCAACTGAAACTCTACAGGCCATGAGTGAATAACATGATATATGCAAAGTGCTGAAAAGAAAAGGATTTTCAATCGAGGATACTATACGCTGCATGATTATCATTCATCATGAAAGAATGATGAAAAGCTTTTCTGATAAGCAAAATTCATCACCACAAAATCAGTTCTACAAAAAACTGGATGTTATGTAAAGTGTAAAGAAACCCCACTTAAAAACAGTATGAGCAAATATAAAAAGTGGGTAGAAGGAAAGAGAACAAAAATGTGGATGATCAAGAAGAGTATAAGACTGCTTTCACATAAAAATAGGAAATAAACATAGAATTCTTAATGCTAACTTTGGGGTAACCTCAAAATATATCTCCAGGGAAAAAGCAAGGATGAAAACAAATCAAAACGTAACTACCAACCCACGTAAAAAGAGAGAGAAGAACAAAAGCACTGTCTGGGACAACACACAGAAGACAAATTACAAAATGGCAATATCAGCTACCTATCAATAATCACCCTAAAAGATAACAGATTGAACTCACCAATCAAATGACAAGAGTGGCAGAATGGATTTAAAAGCATAACCCAACCTTAGGTATCTGCAACTAGGTTAAGAATGAATGTGGAAACTTAGACTAACATACTGCTTTCCAAATTCTATGTAGCACTGCATATATAAATATAGAATCCATTTAGCAAATTACATAGTTGATCTATTGGATAGATTCATCAGCAAACTCATGAAAAGTTTGAAAATTCAGTGCTGTATACATTCTCTGACATTCATAAGTGGAATTTCAAGAAATTTTAAAGTTAAATGTTATCTTAAAATATATCTATGTCTAATAATATCAAATATAATTTTTAAATAATTAGTTGGTCAAAATACAAATTAAACATAAGACTCAATCATCAATTTTTAATTATATTTAAAAAAAGACTAAGTCCACAGAAACTTGAACAAAGTAGGTAATAGCTGTTGAATGCATTAGTCAATAAAGATCCACAGAATAGTTAACCCTCAGTATACCATAAAGGCCCACTGGACCTAATTTTAGGCTCTAAGATTCTTTTTGAGCATTTTTAACTATTTTAAGAATTGACACTTCATGGCTTTTATTCTTTCTTAAAGGTCTTCCAAAAACCAAAGATAAAGCTCACTTTAAAAAGAAAAACAAGAAAACATTCTATCTAGTAACTGTCATGTAGCTCCAACTGGACCCTTTTACAAATCTATAAAATATTATGGGATCTTAGTGATCTTGTTTGTCCTAGATCTATCTTGAAATATCTATTTTATCATTCTAGGAGTGATTATATCATTGATGATCAATTATTTCCAACTATGCAAAAAGTAAAGATTAAAATAATATGAATTTGCAAGAATAATGGCACACCTAGAAACATGGTACAATGAATCCTTCCATTTTCTTACTGGGTAATCTAAAGTCTTGTATCATATTTCAAGAAAGTATAAAATAAGGATGCAGACCCCAGCTTTGCAGTCTTTTTAGCTGTCAATACAGTTTAAAACTCAAAATGTCTTATTTTCCATACATAATGGGAAAGAGGAAACAAAATCAAGAAGATACTATACTATGAGATATGAGCTAAAAATGAGATAAACCATAAGATTTTTTCAGAGACAATAGTACTTGAGACTTAAACAATGGAAAAAATTGATTTAAGTGAAATCTCAGACTATGAGTCTTTAAGATGATATCCTAGATGAATTTATAAAACAAGAACTAAATAAATGAGTAACATATTTCTAAAGTTATATAATATTCTTATCCACTTAGTCATTCAACAGAAAGGATTTCATCCAACTATTATAAGAACCTGGATCATTCCATATGCAAAATGGATTGCATTCTTCCATCTTTATACCATTTGCGTACTGCAATTTATTTGATAGCAAGAGGGAAAAAGCTAAAAGCAGATTGGTACACAAAGAAGACAAAGAAATTAGAAGATACAGAAATAAAAAATACTGGACTGATGATGCTAAGTGCTATTTTTTAAGGAAAAGTGCAGGTGGGAATAAAGGTATGTAGGCAGGAAGGAAAAGAGAGAAGAAAGAAGCATTTTATTTTATTTCTTATTTTTAGTTATTCACTCTGGTTTCATTCCCCATGAACACGGGACTCAAACCCAGAGGTTTGTGGCTTGCTTCTTTGGAGGTAATTGACCTAACACGGCCCCACCAAGGTGCACCAAGTTGTGATTATTAATGAAAAAGTAACTTACCACAAGATCAAGATCTGCCAAAGGTTTAAAAAATTTGATTATTGCTGCTATTTTCAAGAATAATCAGAAATAAAAATAAGTTACAACCTCTCAGAAGTCTATTTGAATGTATAACAACTATTGAATGCATGACCTCTTAGAGGATGGTACCCATTTCTAAATCAGGAAACTATGGAGTAAAAATTGAATTTGATGTATACAGTCTCTATTAATACACTATTGTACTATTACACACTATTTCTTTTTTCTTCTCTGATTTATAAAGTGACTAAAATACAAAATTTTAAAGTTCATTGGTCTCAGATGTTAAGGCAATGATTCCTTTTTCTGATAGATGAAGGATTAGAATGGAAATGTACATTTATGGTTTCTAAAACACAAATACACATAAAGTATTAACATAAAAGCATTATAAAAATAATGATTATACTGTAATAATCTTTAAAAGTAAAATTGGGTCAGAAAAATTTAGGAGAAAAAGAATTATTATTTCTATTGTCAAAGTCCACAGCTCGCATATGGATACAATGCAGATGTTGATGTAAGAATGATTTTGAAGCAAGTATACTAACTCCGAACAAATATAATATCTGAAATAACTGGTTTCATAATTGCTATTTCTGATTAATTAATATGCAATAAAATCTATAGAAGAAAACAGAACTGGCCAAATTAGTTACTGAATTTCTCTTAAAATGTATTCTGATTTACATCAAAGATTTCAAAAGTGTTAATTTGCAAAAGTCCTCTAAAACAGCCTATATAATTTTGTCAGGAGACTCCCAACCCATGACACGGAAGCCACATAAGTCACAACTCTAAGAAAATCATAATGCTGCCATTTGGTTGCTGTGTTGCTATTCCTGCCAATCTAATCTAATTTTAATAGAAAAGTGGTGACTATATGAACCTGGAATATATCCCAGAAGAGGATCCAACTAGCTGAAGGTTCAATTATAATACTCTATAAACTGATTCCATCAGAATAGTTAGTGCTAGATCTGTTTTCATATTTTATTCATTTTCTTTCTCTTCCCTAAAAATTGTTCATTGTTTCTAGATTGAACTCTCAAAGTAAATACTTTCACTTTTTATTTGCTTGTTTCTTCTTTGCCAATCACTGCTAAAATATATCTAATATATATGTATTTATCCATACCCATATGTATATATTTATGGGGGGGCACTCCTTTTGAATGTAACAGCAATACTCAAGGAAGTTTTAAAACCTCTGACAAATCATGATTTTCTTATAAATTTTTTTACATTAATAAACAGAATGATCAGCAATTCAATATTTTTTCATTTATCATCTAATTCCCTCCAGTCATTTTTGTCACATAATGGTGCATGGTGTAGCAATAATGAATATGCTCTAAAATCACCCAAGGGTGCTAGTTCTAGTATAAACATCTGCAGTGAGAGAGCAAACCAGTGTTTGAAGATCAGCATTGAAGCAATCTTTCTCATATACTTTAGAGAAATATTACACCATTCTATTTCACAAAAATAAATGCAGTATATTCATGAGTTTGCTGAATTAGTGAGTCACTGGAAACCAGTTTATATTTCCTTGACTAAAGAAGAATATAACTCAAATGTAAGCTAAATAAATAAATGATTACCATCAATTTTGCCTTACTCTGTTATCATACACAAACTATTGTAAACTAGTGTTTTCAGTTTTCTAAGCCTATTCTTATGTATGAAAAAGTATAAAATAACCAAGGGAATATTTTATGCATAAAATGCTAAGTAAACTACATTTCAAATATCTAGTTTACAAAATGATATAAAATTCTAGAAATTCACAAGTTTAGCAAATGACTAAACACAAGAAGATCTGTACACTTTAGAGAATCATGTTAAAATTATTTAAAGAAAAATTATGCAAAAGTTTTCACTAAAGCATTTTATTAAAACTTATACTTTGTACTGAAATCAAGTAAGTATAGTATGAAGTTCTGGGTCATTCTATTATGTTTAAGATCAACATCAGTGACTGTCTTTTTTTTTTTTTTTAAGGAAAGGTACAGGCAGAAAGAAAGAGGTGGAAGAAGCACTTTATATTTTTTAGTTGTTCACAAAATGGCTACTCCTACTCCTAGCCTCCCTACCCTCAGCTCTGGGTCTTGAATCCGTGACCTGGGATGTAGGTGAAACTACTCCTATGGTGTACTAGACCACTAGGTCACCAGGACTCACCCCTTACTTTTTTTTTCCATTCAAAAGTTTGTTTCAACTTCTTTCAACAGCCAGTCCTAAAAATAAGTCAATTTACACAAAATAATATCCCCTCAAAAATACTTGTTTTATAGTTCATAAAAAGCTTTTTCTAATTTTATACCTAACATTCTAATATCCAAACCAAAATTAGGGTGTACTAACAAAGCCATTTTCAGGAGAATTAAGAACTATTCTAATAATACGAGTAATATAAAAATGAAATAAATTTTGAACATTTGAGTCACGGTAGCAAGACATTCCCCTTTAAAACTGTAATGTTAGAGCACCCTCTGCTGACTAATCAACTCAAATCACGAAAAAAAAAGAGATCTTTACATTCCATCAGCACTTTCCATTTCCTAAATAATTTTCAAAAGTTGGAAGTGGCCTGGTGGAGTATCAGTTTGGTCAGCAGCCTTTGACAGGAGCAGTCTACACACATCCCAAGGACCCAGGTTTGTGTCCCGGGGCTGGGGGAAACAACCAGAATGAGTAACAAAACAAAATAAGTATAGTGCTCCTCCTCTCTTGTTCTGTGGCTTTTCTTAAAAAAAAAAAAAGTTAAAGAAACAGGACCTATAGAGGATAGAGAAGCACGAATCACATAAAGCCTCCTTGAAATCTATTTACAAATAAATACACATTAAATATATGGTCAAATTGACATGAGCAATTTTAAAGAACATACGGAATTAGACGGGTAAAGAAAAAGCCAATGAACTAACAACTAACAAATAGACTATCGTCAGTAGGTGTGTTGGAAAGAATTGAAACTCTCAAAATCCAAGTCTCATTAGTTCGTATTTATCTGAGTTTACCTTTTCTCTATAAAAAGAGACTAATTTAGATTAATCAATTCACTGAACAAACATTGACTTAGCATCTCTTAGGTGTCACTGCTTAAGGTACAAGTCCCTGTGTAAGCATCTCACACAGATGTTTTAAACAAATAGCATACACAAATAGAAGTATGACGCTGACAAAAATTGCTAGGAGCAACAACTTACTCTGTGCCAGGCACTGTTGTAAGCACTTTACATGCATTAATTTATGTTAATATTTAAAATAAACTGAAGGAAAAGAGATACTATTACTATTTTAATGTAACAAAACTCAGAAAAAAAAAAAGGTTAAATAATTTGCTTAAGGTTGTATAGCTAGTAAGTGAGAGAAATGGGGTTTGAATCCTGATGTCTTAGTTCTAGAATTGGACTGTTAACCAGTATTGTCACAACACACAGTGACAATATGACATGTATATAGAAAGTACATGACAGCATAAAATGGAAAAAAGTAGAAATGACTGAAGTAATCACAAGAGGTGATACTTAAGCTAGAAATTATAAACAGAAGCTAAAAAAATGGGTACATGAATAAATGAGTAAATGAGGAAATAAAGAAAAGTGGAAAAAGCAAGAAAGATTCAGCAAAGAACATGAGCAAAGGTATAAAAGCACAAATATCACCCAATATTTACAAAAAGTTTATTTTTTACCTTGGGGAAAAAAAAAAGGGCTCTGGAGGACCTAATGAGCATGCATATGTTATGCTATAGTGTTGGGTTTTACAATATTAATGATTAGAAGTCAGTAAAGGGGTCTTAGGAAGGTGAGTAACAATGTCAAATTGGTATTTTCAAAAGATTAACTATTAGGGAAGACAAACTAAAAATAATAATACTGGAGACAGAAAGACACATTAAGAGGCTAAAAACGTTACTAAAATGATCAATATGAGAAACTGATGAACCTAGACAAAGTGGGAAATGCAAGACATTTCAAAGGTATAATCAGAACTGAGGTACTAGATAAGGTAATCAAAAGTGAAATATGAATCTCAAAAAAGTTAAAAGACTCCAGTGATTCTTTCAAATCCAGTGTATTCTCTGATCACAATTAATCAAACTAGAACTGAAGCAGAAACACAACAGAAAAATCTCTAAATATGTGCAAATTAAACAACTCACTTCCAAATAATTCACAGATCAAAGGGAAAGTCTCAAAGGGGAAAAAAAAACAAACCTCTAAACACACAGAACTTAATGAAAACAAAAACATAAAAATTCCTAGTTAATAGTATGCAGTTAAAGTGGTACTAGAGAAATCTACAGCACTAAATGTTTGTACTAAAAACAAAGTAAATGATGTCTGAAGACTGATTGCAAAGCAACGTGAATGTACTTTTAATAAAACCAAAGGGTGTACTTAGAAAGGTTAAGCCAGAAATTGTATGTTACATATTTTACTACAATTTAAAAATAGTTAAAGGTAAGATCTAATTCAATAACCTAAGTTCCCACTCAAGAAACTGAAAGAACCAAATAAACTCAAAGCAAGCAGAAGGAAAAAAACATAAAGAACAGAAATCAATAAAATTGAATAGAGTAAAATCAACAAAATAAAAGCTGGTTATGGAAAAAATAATCAATATTCATTCATAATAAAAACTTCCAACCAGTTAAGAATAGAAGAGAATTGCCTCAACCTGATAGAAAGCAACTACAAAGCACCTACAGCAAATAGTATGAGTAAATGTGAAAGACTGAATTCATCCCCTTACCAAAAAGAAGATTTTCACACTCTCATCACTCTAACTTAACAAAGTTCTAGCCACTGCAATAAAGTAAGAAAAATGAAAACAAGATTGGAAAGAAAAAAACACTATTTGTGGATGACATGATTGTCTAAATAGAAAATCTCAACAAGTCTACCAAAAAATATATGGAATTCAGCAAGATTAAGGATATAAAAATTAATCACATTTCTACAATTATAATACTAATAATGAACATGGAGAAACCAAAATTAATTTTCGTTCCCTTTTGAAATAAATGTGGTTTGGAATATGTCCACACCAAGACCTATAGGATAATGTGACAGCTTTTTTTCATAATAGTCCAAAAAAGGAAACAATTCAATGTATAATAGATGAATGGATAGACAATTTCAAAAGTGTTAAGGAAGGGGAAAGAAACCAAATACAAAATATATATACTACCTGATTACATTTATATGGCATCTGGAAAAGATAAAACTATAGGGACAGAAATCACATCGGTATTCGCTAGGGGCTAGAGGTAAAGAGGGACTGACTACAAAGGAGCACAAAGGAACACTGGAGGCAGTAAAAAAAATTATCCTGATTGTGGTGGTAGTTGCACAAATGTATAAAACTGTCAGAACTTGTCAAACTACATTCCAAAAAGGATGCACTTTACTCCATGAAAATTATGTTTGGGATTATTTTTCCTCTCTCATAATCTGTTAGTCACACAGAAGAACAAAGAATCATAAGAACTGAACTAACAGTAAAGAGAAAACAACCTACCTTAAGAATATTCTATTCTGCTGTTAACTATTATTGTTAATTTGACTTTATATACTATTTCTAAAAAGAAGTATTTTAAAGCAAGGCAGTTATTTTTAAAAAACATAACTGCAATACTCTTACTTTAGGTCCAACATAAAGAAAAATGAAGTCACATTTTTATCAAGAGTATGATGAAAGTCATGATTTGCCTAGGACTGCAGTTTTTATTAATTTTCTTTAAAGGAAAGGAATAGGCAAGAATGAAGGTGAGCAGAGGCAGGCAGGCAGGAACAGAGAGGAAGAAAACACATTCATTTACTTAATTTAGTTGTTCCTTATGGCTGCCGCCCCTGACCCCAGGTCTGCTCATGAATCTGGGTCCTTGCGATGTATGTAGACTACAACCAGCGCCCTATCCACTAGGTCCCTAAGACACGCCGGTTTTTAATTTTTAATTGAGAATTGTCACCTTATTTGAAGAGGTAAACTTAAGTAATTAAACTGAGAGAGAAAATCACGAATAGTTACAGAAGGAGAAGGAATATGAATTTATATTATTTCCTCCTTTTCTGAACTGTCTACACTAGTGTTCGATTCCCTTTCTTATTTGAATTTATTTAAAACTCCAAAGAATTATGTACAAGAAAGATGTTAAGACACTTGTATGGTCTCAAAAGTTCTATAAAGCTTCAGTGGTAGCTGATTTCCTACAATGAATACCCTAGCCTATGAAGCCCACAGTTTAAATGCCAGGTAGATTAGTGAGTATTTCTAGGAAAATAATTTTTAACAAGAAAAAAACTATTTCTGGAAACAGGAGATCAGACTTAGTCCAGAGCCTCTGGATTACAATCATGTCTCTATACCTCCCTCAAATATATGGAGCATCTAACAACAAATAATAAAGGAAAAGTTAGATCAGAGTCATGAAATACAATGAGTTTATAGCTAGATATAACTATGAAAGTGATAACATGTATACAAATGAAGATATGTGAACACAATTGCTTTCACATAAGCCCTCTGAAAGTAAAAATTGCCCTCTGACAAAGAACATGATATATTTAAGCCAAAAGCATTACTCTGCGTAACTGAAAGAAATGGGTTCAAACATTTATTGATGTCATATGTAGAATATATACCTATAAATACAAATCACATCAAGTACAAGAATAGCCAGCACACAAGACTGATTAGAGCAGCAGTAGAGAAGCCCCGTCTGTAGTTAAGGTGGCTAAGGCAAAGGCTATGAATGGATGGGTGTGACCCACAGCAGGGGAGGAAGGAGGGATGGGATTGGGGAAAGGGGTGGAGGGGGAGAGCTGAGGCAGAACAAAGAGCAGCTGAAATACTTAGCAACCATTAACTATGAAATTAAAATCGAGATTTCCCATCTTTCCCAGTTTCTCAAGTGGGGATGGACACGGACGGACGGACGGACACACACACACACACACACACACACACACACACACCTATATGGCAACATTTTTTATATTATCACCACTGGAGGGAGTGCTACTGATACTAGCATGTAAAGGTAAAGGTTGCTGCTAAAAAATTCTGTAACTTACGGGGTAGCCCTCCCACAACAAAAAATTAGCTGGGTCAAAAATGGTCAATATGACCATTGTTGAGAAATTGTGCTTTACAATGATAAAATCAAAAAGTCCCATGTCAGTCATACAAATCTTTACAATAATCTACAATACACATAAAGCAATACAATTTAAATTATCAACACAGATTATCCTATTGCTACTCATCCACAATCTTTCCCCCTCCTTCCTTCCCTCTACTTTCCTGAACCGTGCTCCTCTGACATTTCTTTTAAGTCACCTTACCATGCCAAGAACTCCAGTTCTTCTGAGAAATAAAAAGAAACAAGAAGCACTAACTTTATCTATGCTGCCTGAGTTCTAGTTCTATTCAAGAGTGATAATAAGTCTGATATACAATCACGAAGCTCATACTGTTGATCAAAAAATAAATGCTATAAAATATCCAACTTTGTCATCTCTTCCCAGAACCACCTCAAAAGGTTAGAGACATGACCTTGAACTCAATACAAAACTGTACCTTGCATGCTTCTAAATTATTATGAAAACCATTTATGAAATCATATGAAAAGCCATTTAATAATAAAGTTCATTCCTTGCTTCTGAAAAACCTTCGAATTTAAGTTAGCTGTATGTTTTTTAGCATCTACTACCATTGTTTTCATTCCTTTTTTAAAAACTTAATTTTAATATATCCAACTTCAACAATCACATCCTTCTATAAACTATTCATATTCTTTATATTTAATTTAAATAGACTCAGTCTGTATTTTTTCATTCAACTACACCCATATGGCAGTATTTCAACACCTATATCCCGGCATCCTTGAACCATATATTTAAATTCTTCTATTTATAATTTGTTTTTTCTTTCATTAAATACTTTGGGAAAACACAATGAACAAAAACGCCCAGTAACAGAGGAAATATAAAAATACATCATCTGCACATTGATAAGCCCAGATTTAAAATTTATTTTCAATGTTTCTTAAAAACAATGTCAAATTTTTAATTCAAAAGGAACTCAATATATTTTAAATATTAAACCAAAGGTATACAAGGTATGCTTATGGCACAATGATCAACTAAATGTGTTCAGTTTGAAAGACAACACTTTAGATAATCATATGCAGGTAACTATATGCCATCAAGATTTTGGAGACAAATAAAACTGAATTTGTCACAGAGTGTCTTAAGCAAAATGAATTTTAAAATACCTATGGTGTTAAAAAAAAATGACTATTTATATAAAAAAAAATCTATTGCTAAAAACATAAATCTGTCCAATTTCTCATGCAACCAAAAGGCAGAAATATTTTCAATAATATGTTCTAACAATGCTTTAAAATTCACTGCATTTGTTTATGAATAGTGATTTTTTTTGTTGTTGTTGTTAGAGAACTTTAAAAAAAATGCTTTAGGGCGCTGTACATTCTTAAATCTACCATATACTGAATGCTTAACAATGCAAAAAAATTCACTCACCATTTCAGTGGTATTCCTTCATATTCAAACCATATCTCACTAATGTCTTCTTGTCTCATAACCTTCTGAAAGTGCTTTTTCACTTTGTCAGTTACCAACGTCAAATAACTTACTCTTGGCAAAAGCAACTGAAATGAAAATTTATAAAACTATATTTATTTACTATTTTTTCCAAAAACATAAATATACTACATTGGTTTCTGAATTTTAAGGAAAAAATATCATAGTCTTTGCATTACTTGGAATTTTCCACTCAAGTTCAAAATTTTACAGAAAATCAAAGGTAAAGATTAAGACATCTTAAAATTTTTTATGGAGTTATTACTTAAAGTACAGCTTATGGCACAAAAGCCTAGAATAAACGATAATCTATGTGTAATCTTTCTGTAATACTTTTCTCCAAATGAAAACACAATGTAATCAGATATCAATCAGGTTATTAGTTCTATCAAATTTAACTTAAAAATCAGAGTAAATTAAACTGTTCTGCAAAAATAATTTGGTCTCAGGAGTCATCAATAACTCATCATTCAGGACTTTCTAACTGATCCATCGTGTTTTGATAATCAGATGTGTTTTTGACTTGCTAAAATAAGAACATTTAAGACAAAAATACATCTTTCCTCTTCTGCATGAAGCCAAAATAAATTAGAAAAACACTTATATAAAGTTCTTAGAAAAATAATTTATGACAGTAACAGAAAGGTCTTTAAATAAAGTCAAATAGAAAATCTCGTTTTATAAATAGAGGCCCACAATGTTACCATAAATAAAAGGATAGTGTGATGAGAAACAGCTACAATGAGGAATATTCTAGCCATTGTACAAAAAAAAGACTAAAAGATAAGATTATAGACAGAAAATCTGTAAAGGAAATATTTAATAAAGAGATGGGTTTGAAGACCTGGAAAAGCAGAGAAGGTTTGAAAATTAGACAAAATAGATGATGGTTATTAATAAGGAAGAAATTGATAAAGGTAACTCAAAGATGACTGACTTTTAAATACAAAATTAAATCTTTAAACAGCAGTAGAGGACAAGTTTAGAGCAGGTAGACTGATGATCCTGTCATTGTCAAGCAAATCCCTCAATTCTGTCCTTATGGAGGCTGGGTCTACTTAAACTTTACAGACAGAAGATTCTGGCAGGGAATAATGGGCTAGGTAAACCCTCAAGTGGGAGAGCATGAAAGCCCTGATTGCTCTTCTCCTGGAAAGGTACTCAGAAAACAAAAAGAGAGCATTTGGGAAACTGGTTAAAATTTATATAAAGAATCCATAAGTAGATAAAAGGAGGAAACTGGTAAAAACACATGTTTTTTCCTTCTTGAACACTCTATTTTCTAGTTTTCCTAGGCTTCTGTCTTTTGCTGGTGAAAAATGTTTTGTTACTGTCTGCTTTTGTGAATCTAACTCTGTATTATTTTTCATGAGTTTTATTCAAGGGCATGTCTTTTGATCAGCAAATCAATCAGAAACATTGGATTGGGGAATATACAAAGAGGAAAATTCTGGTGAAAGATCTGTATTTAATCACTGAAAACCAAGATAACAGACCCCCCCCCCCCCCCCCGCCAACCAACCAGGTAAAAGAACATGGCAATGGTCCTAGGAGCTATAGTGTACAGGGTGCAGGAAGTAATTCTCACGCTCTAATGCAGAATAAAAGGTACTAATACTGTGAGCTGCATAGTATTGTGGATTCAACAGAACATAAAAAATATAAAAGGTAAAAGAACATTTCTTTTACAAAGAAACAACAAGAATGTGACTGGGGAAAAAAAAGAAATAAGGAAACTAATACTTACTATGTATAAGGAAAAGCACTAGCTGTTTTACGGGATGCATTATCACCTCTATTTTATATACAGTTTAAATAACTGGCCAAAATCATATTCTATCAAATAAATGGCAGAGAAAAGATTAGTTAGAGTCAAAAGGGACAGAATCAATACAGATGTGACATAGTCTTTAAGAAATTAAAACAGCATAGTAAATCAGTCATTTCTTAAAAAATAAGTTAAGTAAAATCAGTGTAATAAGTTCTATATTAGTAGTCCAGAAACATTCTAATGTAAAGGTTTATTCTCTATTTAGTAGAGATATTAACTTGTGGAGATGTAAGGGAGACGCATCAAATGAGATCGTGTAGCAAATAAGTGTATGGATATTGTCTCCAAAGTTTGGAGATTGTTGTACTATATGCCTAGGATTCAATCAAAGCTGCAGAAGAATTCACAAATCATTTTCTTGAAACAAAGATTTCTTACTATACGAATAGATGAACACAGAATATAAACTCCATTAGACAGGGATTTTGTCTATTGTGTTCACAGCTGCAGTCTCAATGCCCCAAATAGCACTTGCTTTACAGTAGGCACATGATAAATAGTTGCAGAATGTATCAGAGTGGTCAAAAAGTGGGACAAAAATTCAAAAACAGTAATTTAGAGAGAATGCCCATTCTTAAGACAAAAATCCATAATGAAATGAATCCTTCCAAACTGGCCTGTGGTTTAACCTGTATCTAATATAAATTTCTAAGGTGCACTAAGAAATACCACTAAGGTTTAAGAATATGTGAGGTAGGTATAAATACAGTGTATCTATTAAATACTTAAATAGGTTAAAAATAAAAATAACAGCAAAAAGACATCATCTCTCCTTCTATGTCCGAATTGTTTTTCTTAGGTGTATCTCTTTGATGGACATTTTTTTAATTGTAGCAAAACATAACTAGTAGAAATATTACCATTTTGATCATTTTTAAATATATTTCAGTAGCAGTAAATACATTCATACTGCTATGTAACAATCACCACTATTCATATCCAGAACTTTTTCACCATTCCAGATTGAAAAGTCCATACTCACAAAACATACTGTGGGGCGGGGGCACTAAAATTTCAAACACAATCAGTTTTACTTCCTTCGAAATATCCAAATAAGGATACCCAGCATATGTATATGTCTGGAACTCAGGAAAAAATCTTAGGGGTCAAGGTGGGACTTTTGGGACTTTCAGTGATCTGGTAGGAGTGAGACTCACATCCTCCCCACAGAGCAACTAGGAATTCATCTATTTTCTAGAAACAAACACCAAGGAAAAATAGGCACAAAGGCTGTAGAGACACGGCAGCAATCGCAACAACAAAGTGTAGGCGAAAACGTCCAGGTTCAGAGCTACACTTCAGACTCAGACTCAGGATTCTGGCTGCAGTAGAGTGGGTGAAACTGCAGGAAGAACTTGCCCTCCCAGGAATTGTGAAAGTAGCAGAATATCTGCCCAGTGGAACAGTGACACAAAGCTGGGGGAGAGGGTCTATGAACAGGCTGGATGGAGGACCAGTGCCCCAGTGTTTTGAAAGGGAGGCCCAGTGAAAAAATTACACTGGGCACTTCCATAACTGGAAGGGAGCTAGGGGAAATGCCCATCTCCAACCCCTCCTATTATAATTGCTCCAAAGCCAGAGGACCCACCCACAGGCAATCCTGCCCTCAGGTTTAAAAGAAAAAGAGGGAGAAAGAGTCTTCCAGAGGGATAGTCAACGCTACCCACTATCACAACCTTGTGGTGTGGGTGAAACTGTAGCCTGATTGCTGATTGTGGGTCAACAGCAAGGTGGTCATTGCGGTTGGGAGCTGGGATGATGGTGGAAGGCTCTACACACACACAAACTCCAACACCACAGACTGAACATTCAGGCAGTAACAAAAGGCCCACAAAAGAACTTCAACAAACCCAACCAGTAGTGATACCACAAAACACAAGAAACCCCAGTGTCCAAACAAAGACCCAGGTTTACTCAGGGCAAGTCAATACCCTACACAAGGCCATCACTGCAGGGAAACCTAATCCACAGAAACATAAACAGAATGCCAAACAGAGTGAAGACACAGAGAAATATACATGAAATGTTGGATCCAACAAAAAACCCAGGGGAAAATCAGAACACGACAGATGTATGCAAATTTTCTGAGTATGAATTTAGGGCTACAGTGACAATCATACTCACAGAAATCAAGAAAACAACAGAGGGAGAAAAAGAGAACAACAAAAAAAGAGAGAAAAAATTAAGCAGCTAGAAACAGATGTCAAAGAAATAAAGAACACAATAGCTGACGTAAAGAATTCAATAGAAGGACTCAAGAATAGGATGGATGAAGGCTCCTAGAGATTCAGTGACCTAGAAGATAGGACAGAGGAATGCACTCAAACAAACCAAAGATAAAAAAAAAATGAAAAGAAATGAAGACAGCATTTGAGATCTATCGGATAAAAAAGGTACAATACTTGCATCGTAGGGTCCCAAAAAGAGAAGAGAGAGAAAAAGGGGCAGAAACTGTTTTGAAGAAATAACAGCTGAAAATTTCCCTAACCTAAAGAACAAAGAAAACCTCCAGACCCAGAAAGTACAAAGAGTGCCTAATAAAAGAAACCCCAAGCAGACCTACATCTAGACACTGTCATCAAAATGTCAAAAATACAAGACAAAAGAGAGAATTTTAAAAGCATCCAGAGAAAAACAAGTCACATACAAAGGAGTCCCCATAAGACTGTCAGTGGATTTCTCAAACGAAACTCTACAGGCCAGGAGGGAATGGTATGATATATTTAAAAGGTTGAAAGAATTTTCAACGGAGGATACTATAGCCTGCTAGTTTATCATTCCCAGGTGAAGAAATTATAACAAGCTTTTCTAACAAGCAAAAGTTAAAGGAATTTATCACCACAAAACCAGTTATACAAAAAAATACAGAAAGATGCTATATAAAGTGTAAAGAAACCCCACTTAAAAACAGTTCTATTAGGTCTATTAATCTATGTTCATTAGAGATACTGGTCTGTAATTTTCTTTCTTGGTGATGTCTCTGTCAGCTTTTTGGTATCAATGTGATGTTGGCCTCATGGAGAGTGTTTGGGAGTGTTCTGTTCAGTATTTTGGAGGAGTTTGAGAAAAAAAGAACAGGTGTTGATTCTTCTCTGAAGGTTTGGTGAAACTCAATGGAAAAGTCATCTGGTCCTGGGCTTTTATTTTTAGAGACTTTTGATTACCTTCTCAATTTCTTTGTGATATTTCTGTGGGGCCAATTCAATAACTTGGAATGTATTATCTTATTTAAGATAAGCTTATGATGTATACTTTATTATCCCCATTTTACAGATGAGAGAAAACCAAAGCTAAGAAATCTGTATATAGTGTACAAGTGTCAGAGCCAAGGTTCAAGTTTATCTTTTAAGCCCAAATCTTGTGTGCTTAACATTTTATCCTATTTAGTTTATTGACACTGTTTCATTTGGAAAGAAAATATTATCCAAAGTTTTTAAATTTTGCTTTTGTAATGCTGAGTTTTTTCATTTTAGTTACCTTATTCTTCTTGATAATTCTAATTTTTAACTTTTCTAAATTAAAGAACTGTGACTTGGAGTTACATTATTTTTATATATTATACTATACTCATTTTAAAGTTCAAATGTTTTGGAAATTTCCAACATATTGTACTCTGCTAAGTTTCTTTTGAAATAAGTATTTTATGTGATAAATTACATTCTTTTTGTGGTCTAAAAAAAATTAAAAGAAAAAAGTCTTAGGGGTCAAGATAAAAATGCTCAAAAAAGACAAAAATGAATGAGCACTCTAGAGAGATAAACACTGAAATAGAATAAAAGTTAAAGCTGCAATTACATGCCGACAAAGAGGGAGGTATGGGAAAAAAGACCACTAAAAAATAGAAAAGTAGAAACAAAACCAGGAAGAGAGGACAGTGCCACAAAATGGAAAAAAAAATAGACAACAAAAGCAAATAACGCTGAGAAATGAAGCAAATGAAAATTTAAAAACAGATTCTAGGTTTGGCAAAAAGTATGTCTTTAGTGACTTTAGCAAGAACTGCTTTGTTGAAGTGTGAAAATTTCATTATATCAAACTAAGTGGTAGGAGGTGGGAAGATGACAATGAATAAAAACTACCTTTTTAAGAAGTGTGGGAAAAGAAAACAATGAATTGAAAAGGCGAATGAATGAAAAAGAATGAAAAAGGAGAAACCACCAGTTTCCTGAGAAAGGAGATGGGATCCAGAACACAGATGCAGGGCTGGGCCTAGGAGAAAGGACACCTCTTCCATTAAAACAGGAGAAAAGGAGAAGAACATGTATAGATGTAAGTAGTTTTTTCAGATTTGATAGCAGAAAGCTAACAAAGGTCCGTCACATGGTTTCTATTTTCTTTGTGAAGTAGGATGTGAGGTCACCTGCTAAGAGTAAAAGCTGAGGTTAGAGTACGGAGAAATAATCATAGTGGGAAAAAAACCAGAGACGAATAAGAAACATTAATGTTTAAGGTTAATGTTTAGTGTTCACGCAGATCGAGTTGGAGGGTGAGATATTCTCTGACAATGTCATAATATATGAACTCAAATAAGGATTTGTGTTTTTATAATGGACAATTAAATGAAAAGCAGAAGTTTAAATGAATAGAACAGAAAGAAAAAAATGAAAAGTTGCCTAGTTTCTAATAAATTTCCTTCCTAATATTCAGAATAAGAGAGACTCCTCAATGTAGGCAGATGTACGCTGAAATATGATATATGCTGAGGCAACAAGGAAAATGTAGAAATAAACTGGAATGTTTAACAATATACTTTCCCAATGGAAACAGATAATTTCAAGACATTTAATAACATGTATTATAAATTTGGCATAAGTGAATCTGATTTGTAAGAAACCTAGTTTATGGGATGCACCCTTGTGGCTCAGATGACTGAGATGCTAGCATGAAGACCATCTAAAGCCTAAGGACCCAAGTCCACAACTTGGGCCGGGGTGAGAAACCGAAAAATTAAAGATGCATCTTATTTCTATCCTTAAAATGCTTTTTACATCTCCTCCTTTTATACTCTTTAAAAAACAAGAAAACAAACGAACAAGAAAAAAAACACTGATGTGTTTCTATTAAAAAAACAACTAGTTTACAAAAAACAAGCTATAAGAATTATAAAAAGTAAGTTACATTCCCATTCACACTTACACTTAATGAACCTCCACCTGAATCTTCAGGTGAAGATAACCATTATGCCACCACACCTGAGCTCTGAGGAAAAAAAGGACTACTGGTTCTCAGTATATGATATTTTTACCTTCTTCTACCTCATCACCCAGAATAACCGAAACGCTAATTATTATTATAAACTAAAGTAATTAAAAATGCTTTCTGTGTAATTTACATCCAAGACATATGCGAACTAAAACTATATTAACACTAAATTGTTCACCTATAAGATTAATCATTACTAACACTGTTTTGTCAATTTTCTTCCTGTGTGTATTAACATACTTAAGTATGTCTGTAAAGAGCAGAAATTGAATTACATAGTTTAAAGGCCCGGTTTTTTTGTTAATTTATGATATGCCTGTTAACCAATATCCTTCAAAAAACACAATAATGACTATGTTTCTTCTTGTTGAAGACTCAGTAGGAACCCTAGAATAGAAAATTACTTATTAGATAAAACAATCCTCTTCTTCCTACAATAATCTCCAATTTATCATCTTCAATTTGATTAGAAACAATTAGAAACCAACTTCCACCCTTGTTGTCATAGCAGTATTTTCATATTTAAATAGCTTCCTATGTAAAGAAAGAAACAATGTATTCTTTATTTGGTGTTTTTAACTGTGGGCAGTATCGAACTCACATTCTGATTTGAAAGTAAAGACTTAAATTATATATATTTCAGTTTTTGTCACTTTGACCAGGACACATACTCCTTTGTTTAGATAGTATTAGACAGCCACATGAAGTTACAAGTTTTGATTAAGATAATAAATATTAGCTTGAAAACAAAACATAATATCCTAACCCATGAGGGGATTATGTTAAATAAAATAAGTTAAAAGACAAATACTGGATGATTTCATTCATACGAGTAATGTAAAGAAACAAAGCAAAGGAAAAGACAAAGCAAAAACCAATCCTGGGCTACTGACAAACTGACGTTACCAGAGGGGAAGAGGTGGATGGGGAAATAAGGAGTCAAGAGTAATGAGGAGGACTATTAGAAATTGGTGGTTGCAAGAGGGTAAAACTGGAAATGAACCAGAAGAACAAAACTGCAAGAACCACAAAGATGCAAAGATTGAAAACATGCTTCTCAACAACTCATGGCTCATCAATGAAATTAAGACTTACCTGGAAACAAATGAAAATGAAGAGATGAGCTACAGAACATAAAGGATTTGACGAAAGCAGTTCTGAGAAGTAAGTTTACAGCCCTACAAGCACACATCGAAAACCAAAAAAGAGCCCAAATTAAATGCCTAACTTCACACCTGAAGAAACTAGAAAGGGAGAACAACCAAAACCAAAATTCAGCAGAAGGTAGGAAATAAAAATTAGAGCAGAAATAAATTAAATTGAAAACAAAATAACCATTCAAAAGATCTATAAAACAATGAGTTGGTTCTTTGAAAAAAAAAAAAAAAAAATCAACAGACCTCTAGCCAAACTCATTAAGAAGAGAGAGAAATCCAAATATCAAGAATCAGAAATGAAAAGAGGTGGTATTATAACTGACAGCAGAGAAATACAAAGGATCATGAGAGACTACTCCAAGTAATTACAAGGCCAACAAAATTTGTCAATCATGAAGAAATGAACAGATTCCTAGAAGCCTATATAACCTCCCAAAACTGAACCAGGAATTCCTGGAAATCTGGAACAGACCCATCAGAAGCACAGAGATTAAAGCTGTCATAAACATCTCCCCAGAAACAAGAGCCCTGGTCCAGAGGGCCACACCAGTTAATTATACCAAAGGAGATAATCCCCGTTCCCCTTAAACTCTTACACAAAATTGAAGAGGAGGGAAAACTCCCAGATATATTTTGTGAGGCCAACATTACCCTGATCTCCAAACAAACAGGTATCACCCAAAAAAGAAAACTATAGACCAGTATCACTGATCAATCTCGATGCAAAAATCGTCAACAAAATACAGGCAAACTGAATTCAGAAGCACATTAAAATAAAAAAAAAAATTCACCATGATCAATGGAATTCATTCCAGGGATATAAGAACGGTTCAAGATACACAAATCAATGAAATATACCACATTAGCAAAGGGAATATAAAAAATCATGATTATATCAATAGACACAGAAAAACCATTTGACAAGATTCAACACCAATTCATGATAAAAATCCTTGCCAAAATAGGAACAGAAGGAACATACCTCAACATAATAAAAGCATTATATAACAAACCCATAACCAACAAGTATAGTACTAAATGATAAAAAACGGAAAGCCTCTTCCCTAAGATCTGGAACAAGACAAGGTTGCCCTCTCTGACCATTACTATCCAACACAGTCCTGGAAGTTTCGGCAATAAGGCAAGAAAACCATTTTTAAAGGGATTCAAACTGAAAAAGATAAATAAAACTATCATTATTTGCAGATGATGTGATATTATACCTGAAAAATCCTAAAGATTCCACCAAAAAACTGCTGGAAACAAAAAATGAGTATAACAAAATCACAGGAAATGAAAATCAACACGCAAAAACCAGTAGCATTCCTATATATAAACAATGAAGTAGAGGAAAAAGAAATTAGGAAAGAAATCCCATTCTCAGTAGCATCAAAAAAGATTACATACCTGGGAGTAAACCTAACAAAGGAGGTAAAATACCTCTACAGTGAAAACTACAAGACTTTAACTAAAGAGTTAAAAGACACAAAGAGATGGAAAAATATTCCATGTTCGTGGATTAAAAGAATCAATTTAATTATAATGGCAATCTTACCCAAAGCAATATACAGATTTAATGCAATTCCCATCAACATTTCAGAGACATTTTTTAAGGAAATTGAGCAAGCACTACCAAAGTCTATTTGGAATCACAAAAGGTTTCAATAACCAAAGCTATTTTGGGATTAAAAAAAACAGTAGAGGGATCACACTTCCTGGTTTCCAACTGTACTACAAAAAGATAATCATTAAAATAGTATAGTACCAGAACAAAAACAGACAAACAGATCAGTGGAATAAAATTGAGAGACCAGAAATAAAGTCACATCTACATGGATAGTTAATCTTTGACAAAGAAGCCAACAGCATACAATGGAATAAGGAAAGTCCATTCAATAAATGGTGTAGGGAAAACTGGACAGACATCTGCAAAAAAAAAAAAAAAAAAAAAAGAAAGAAAGAAACTAGACTACTTATTAGTACTGTATGCCAAAGTTAACTCAAAGCGGATCAAAGACCTAAACACAAGACCAGAAACCATAAAACACCTGGAAGAAAACATGGGGGAAACACTTCACAACCTCAATATCTCTAAGAGATCTTTGGAGAAAGAACAGCTGCAACAAAAGTAAGCAAAGTAAAATTAAATCACTTGAGTACATCATATTACAAAGCTTTTGCAAAGAGAAACTACTACTAAAATAAAAAGTAACCCACTGAATTTGAGAAAATTTTCACACAATGTACATCAGATAGGAGTTTAATCTCCAAAATATACAAAGTGCTCATACATCTCCACAAAAAAAGGTAAAAGATGCACTCAAAAAATGGGCAGAAGCACTGAACAGACACCAATCCAAAGAATAAACACACATAGCCTACAAAAACATGAAAAATGTTCTATGTCACTCATTATCAGAGAAGTGCAAATAACAACCACAATAAGATACCACCTCGCACCATCAACAATTGCCTATATCCAATAACAAGTGTTGGGATGGTGCAGAGAAAAAGGAACCCTCCTTCACTGTTGATGGGAATATATATTAGTACAACTTCTCTGGAAAACAGTATGGAGATTCTTCAAAATAATAAAGATAGAACAACTATCTGATCCAGCAATTTCACTTCTAGGCATATACCCAGCAAGTACAAAATCTCTATAATCAGGAGAAATATCTGTACCCCTTTTTCATAGCAACACAGTTAACAAAAGCCAAGAGATGAAAACAATCCAAATGACCATCAACAGATGACTGGATAAAGAAGCTAAAGTATATATGTTCCATGAAATTCTATTCAGCTAGTAAAAAAAAAAAATGAATTTGTGCCCTTTGCAACTATCTGGATGAACTAGAGGGGATCGTGCTAGCAAAATAAGTCAAAAAGAAAAAGAGAAATACAGGATGGTATCACTCATATGTGGAATACAGTGAAATTAAGCAAATAATTAAACCCCAGCAAAAACCCAATGGACACAAGATGAAGGTTGCTAGAAGGGCAGTGGGGAGGAAGGAGGGCGAGGGAATAGGCAGTGGTGAAGGACCCTGGAACTCTGGTGGTGGGTGTGGTGTGTAATTCCATAGACTGAGAAAGGAGTTCAATATCTTACACAGTTTTGTAAACAAAAGAAAGAATAACAAAATTATATTAAAAAGAAAAATATTATTTATTAAAAATAAATACATGAAATTAGTGGTGGATGTGTTATGTTATCACATATACAATGAAGAGTGGACTCACACATCTAAAATACAGTGTTGTAAATCAGTTATCTCAATTTAAAAAATGATAATCATAACCCATATTATAGCGGAAGAGTAAAAAATATATCTAACAAAGGAAATCCTTCTAAAAATAAACTACAACCACATTTTGTTTTAAACTGTGGAGGTTTTTCAAAAGGCAGGAAACTATTGAGGTTTCCAAAGTCAAAATTCCTCAAATACATATAATCGGTTATGATTACTTGAGTACTACTAACAAAAGACTGCCCCTATTTTTCTGAAATTGATATTACTTTCAAGTATGAAAACCCAAAGAAATTATTTAAAAACAAAATCCCCACACGAGTATGGGGAGGCTTTCACACAGTCATTTGTACAACATATGCCAGATGCTGAGGGTCCACAGGAAACAAAAAAAATCAAACAGTTCCTTTACCCAAAAAGTTAGCAAAGGGACACCCTAAGTAGCTTCCTGCAGCAGTCTGACTACCCAGAGCTGAAACAGACTAGGCGCAGTGCTGCCTCTCAAATGGACAAGGACAAGGTAAAAAAGCAAAAGGCAAACCTGTAGAGTACAGAACACTATTGCATGTTCACTTTTCCAGATGTTCCTGAGAAAGCAATATTATGTGTATCTGAGACAAAAAAAAAACAAAAAACACGAACCCACTAAAATATTGACAACTGGGAATGTTCTTTCTTGCCTTTGACTATTCAGTAAAGATAGATAACTATTATTTTTGAAGGACACATAAGTTTAGATGTGCAATTAAAAAGGGGGGGGGAAGGCAGGCTAAAAATCACTAATCCAAACCTATTAAGTCTATATGAAGCAATTTATGGTATTCAGTAATACATTTTATATAGTATGTACTAGTTCAATAATGAACATACTGAAAACACAAATATAAATGTTCATATAATTTTTTAGTAGTTGCTTAGACTCAAATACAAAAGAACTAAATCTGAACCATTTTCATAACAGCTTACTGTTAAAAAACAGCATATAACTTGTTTCCACTATCATATATTATAAGCATATATGCTTAAGAAAAAATTCAAGAACATTCCACGTCAATATGTCAACAGTATTTTTTTTTCCTTCTGGGTGGTAGAGGTAATTTTTTATTTCTTTTCTTTTACTTATCTATGTTTTCTAATTTTTTTCTCATAATAAGCATGCATTAACGGCATCTAACATATTGTAGCTTCCAGGTTTTTTTATCTTTATTTACAAATATGGACAAAGTTAGATATCCCATTTGCTACTATCAATATACTTACATAATATGGTTCTGCCTCCCGTTCGGTTATCTCATCCTGATATAGGGTAAAACAAGTTGGAATTCTTCCAAACCACACATCTCGAAGTACATCTTTGTCATCTGTCATTCTTCCAATGGTTAAAGCAGTACATATAGGCTAAATTCTTTTTTCAACTAAAGCCAAACTGAAAATAAAAAGAGCATGAGTCAGAATCCTTGCAAGGATGAATAAACTTGCACCAAAACAAAGATTATAGGAAAAAAAAAATGCCCTAAAGTTATTAACTTAAAAAAAAAGGTGTGATAGGCATTCTTTAGAACAAATGCAAAAATTAGTGTAACCAATTCTAAATGCAGAGCAATTATTTATTTAAAGAGACCACAGACATAACCAGTTCAAAATTAGTTTTGGTAATGTATGCAAGCAACGAACTACAGCCAAGAAAAACTACACTAGCATTCTCTCAAGATCCAGAAGAGTCTACATTTATCTACAGAGAACTTTTCATCTATTCCCTATGGTCCCTATAGCCAACTCCAAAGTATTATTTCAACAATTATAACTGCCCCATCTAATATGTTCAACCTTTCCTACTCTAGGTAGTTTTGCCTCTCTTCCTGAAAAAGCACACATCTCTCATCTTGGAAAAAATATCTTTGTATAAACCTGCTCCCATTCTAAATTTTATTCTATCCTCAATTTGATCCCACCAAATATTTGCAGTCTTAATCTATACTTTTTATAACTCTTCTAGCAAAACTGGCCCCTTGCTCTCTTGTTATTCCCCTGGCCTATGATGTCGTTCTCTCATCTACTTAAATCCTACCCAGTCTATAAACTCAATTCACAACCCTCTGTCCTGATATAATAGTAAATGTTTCTATTCTGAACTCTTAGAAAATTCTCTATACTATAAATATAGCAATAAATCTGAAAATTGAAACATTCAGGCATGCTAGGATATAACTTTTATCTCTGCAGTAGTCACACATCTTCCTGTGCTAATATCCTACAACCAGGCAGACACCACACATGCTGAATGGGTGGATGTTAAAATGCTGCTGGTACCTGGACAGTGCTGTTTTCACTACCCTTCTATTCAAACATTTATGTGCTGCCCATCTTTTAAGATAATTCATAATTTATCAAATGAATCCTATGGAAACATTTTAAATAACTGTATCAGTTTAGCCAAATATTGATTATCACCACTGAATTATTCAGGGAACTTTTCGTTTTCTCTCTCACTGACCAATGTCAAGTACATCAAGTTTGTCATAAAATAAAGAGAAAAAAACTTGAGTTCTGAATTCTGAATCATCATATTTTAAAAACATTTGGTAGATCAATTGGATGCAATGTCATCTATAGGTAAATAAACTTTGAAAAAGGTGAAAAAAAGTGTTCAACCTAACAAGAGTACTATGTAACCTTCAAACCAGAAGAAGAGCTGCTCATCTGAACTGCCACATGCTCTTTCCAGCATACAACAATGATTTAGCTTCAGTTAAAATATATCCATGAAAGTTATGATTTTAAGCAAACGATACATGTATTCACACTTCACATGACTCTACTCTGATAAGTTTCAAATTCAAACAATATACTGAAATTATGCACTCTACAGAAAACTCAAGTCACAAAAAAAATTAACTCATTGAAAACTGGAAAGATTTCACTACCTGATTACATAAGAGCTTCTTTTCAAGTGAATTTACTTGTTGTGGGAAATAATAAATGAAATCTGAGTTCTGACAAATAAATCCAAATCTGAATTTGATATAAAGGTGATAAGCAATGGTTTCTGTAACCATGACACATCAATCAATAGGTACAGCTGAGATTCCTTTTACAAAAGAAAAAAAAAAAGAGCTCCTTTCTAAAAGACTTTGAGCATCTAAGCAGTTTTAAAGTTGAAAAAAATCGCAATAATTACCATCACCCTGGATTTTCATTCCTCAACAAAAAAATAATTAAAAAATATAATTGAAAGAAAATTTCTAAATTAAAGGAAGGCACAGCGATCTAAGGCAAAGCCAACTCCTCAAGCTTTTTCCTTCTTTCCCAGCTCAGGTCTCTCAAGAAGCAATAATCATCTCAACTGGTCATACTCCAGGACATCACTTGAGTCATATTTGTTAAAAGTCAGAGGTTCACCATAAACCAATATCTCATGCATACAGTACAGCTCCCATTTGTCCCTCTATACTGCCTGACGACATTTGATCAGCTGCTCTTTCTTTCTGTGGCATTTTCTTGTGCATCTTCCTGTCATCTGTCAGGAACGTAGAAAGAAATAACCAATGTCTTCCTTTTCTCCATTTCTCCATTTCTCCATTTTCTTCACTCCCCAAGTGATAAAAGCATGGGTTTATCTTTCACTTTTGTACTAAAATTCCACTAGGCTGGAATATAAGCCTTTACCAAAGCTCTGCAGTGGAATTTTCAATATAAAACCGTGAAAGAGAAGTTGATACCTTTTTTCCCACGTGCCACTGTATCTTATAGATATATTTCTTGTAGGATTTCAAAGGAAGATCTGACTGAGCCAAGGCAACTATGAGTGTAATTTGGTAGTCAATACAAATTTTGCAAAACAAAAACCACAAAAGATATATGAAAACTATAAACAAGGCTACTCCAAACAAGGTCTCAAATACAAAGACTCACATTTATGGGTCATGAAATATTAATCTTTCAATAGTAATAAGTGTTCACCTATAATTACAAAAGAAAGCATATCTCATCTGCACTCCCATATTCATAGCAGTATTATTTACAATGACTAAGACATAGAAACAACCTAAGAATCCATTGACCAATAAATGGAAAAGAAGTTGTGATAGATTTGTATTATATATATATATATATAATTCAGGCATAAAAATGAGGAAATTCTAACATAAGTGGAATCTAAAGGAATGCAAAGTGAAATAAGTCAGAGAAAGACAGTATCTCACTTATATGTAGAATCATTAAAACAAACAAAAAAACCATTCATAGAAAAAAAGTTCAAACTTGTGCTTACCAGAGTTGGAGAGAGGGGGGATGTGGAATTAGAGAAAGGTGGTTCAAAGGTATAGACTGCCAGTTACAAGATAAATAAGTGATAGGGTTGTAATGCAAACACGATGACTACAGTTAACACTGCTATATGAGATACAGGAAAATTGTCAAGAGTAAATCCTTGGAGTTCTTATCACAAATTTTTTTCCCCTTTATTTTCTTTTTCTTTTTATTGTACCTATACAAGATGGAAGTTAGCTGAACCTACTGTGGTATTCATTTCACAATACATTTAAATCAAACCATCATGCTGTAAGCCTTAAAATTATAGTGATGCATATTCATTCTCAGTGAAACTGGTCAGGGTGGGGGCAGGAGAAAGCATGTCTCTAGTCTAGTGAATACACTTATAACTAAAAAACTGGTTGATACATGGATAAGATTAAATGATGTAAGTATTCATTTGTCCTTTTTAAAACAGGCCAAAAAACCCCAAAACTTAACTCTTGAGAGATACTACATGTTGAGTTTCAAAATGTAAAACGCAGCTACTAGCTGGATTGAAAACCAAGTTCTGCCACTTACTGTGTGACCCCAAATAAGTCGCTTAACTTCTGTGTCTTAACTTTTTCATCTGCAAAATGAGACTAACGCTTATCACATAAGATTGATATGAAAATTAAATTAATAGATGCAAAGCACTTATAATAGTGCTATAATATAGTTCTATGAAGTCTATCATAATTTACAGAACAAGAGCATATCTCAAAGGATGTTTAAAAGTCATAAAGACATAAAGAACTAAGAATAATCAAAAGCATCAATGAACCAGTAATTATAAGAGTAAAGGAAAATAAATAAAATTACACACTGAACATTGCTAAAACACTCAATATAGTCAATAAATACATGATCATTTGAAGTGCCCAGCTCTATGGTAGGTGCCAACGGCACGCAAAATGAAGATGACAAATTTATTTTAAATCTCATGCACTGCTCAAGAAGTGTTGTCTCCAAATATGCTAAACCATGCATTTTTCAGAAGCATTCCATGGCTTTGTTCATGCTAGTGGCTCCTTACCCTAATGTAGCCTTCCATACCTTGTCTTCCAACTTAAGATCAGTTCAGGACCTGCTCAAAATAGGCTTCTAGGCATGACTCAGGCAGAATCTGTTTCTTCACTGCATCTTTACTTTTCCTTTAATACAGCACTTAGAAGCTTGTAGGAAAGTTTTTTTTTTAATATCTGATTTCCATCTACCAGACCAAATGCCAACATCCCTACCAACTCCAAAATGTCCATGGGCATAATTGTTACTCTGTAAGAGCTTTCATAAGGGAGAAGGAAAGAAAATAATATATCCTGCAGTGTTCAGAGGAGAATTTTGAAAGATATGGAACTTGAAGAAAAAGATTATGAACAGGCAAAGAGGGAATAAATATTCCAAGCAGGCAAAATAGATCAGCAAAGGCAGGAAGGAGGTAGAAGCAATACGTATGCCAACTTTTTAGGAAACTTTGGGTTGGGAGAAGTAGATAATAATAGAACTGACAGTGTAAATTGTTTGAATATCTCATGTGATCCGAGGCATTTAACTTCTAAGCTTCAATTTCTTTATCTGTAAAATTCACCAGGTTGTTCTGGGAGAAAAAAAAAAAAAATCTGTAAATGTTTGACAAGGCATTGGCTACACTGAGAGATAAAAGCAATTAATATTCCTTTAATGTCAAATCTGTACATGTAAAATGAAACTAGATCATGAAGCATAACAAACAGAAGATTGTAGGGTCTCAATATTATCCAACAAGTCTAGAGAGCCTGTAAGGTTTTATAATTGTGAAATAAAAACAATTATCTGACAGCAGTGTACAAAAGGAGAGCCTCAAGTCAGAGAGAGCTAGCCAGGAACCAATTTCAGCAACTAAGGCATATATTAATGAGTGCCTGACCTAAACTGGTAGCAGTGGATTAAGAGACAAACATGTAGTCCTTCCAAGGAAGAATAGATAGAAACTAATGAAAAACTGGCTGAGGGATAAAGAATAAAGACAGAAAAGATTTAAATACTGTTAGCAGGCAATACAGCAAAGTATGTAAGGGGTTTAGAAATCAGGTTGACATGGGTTTAAACCCTGACTTCCAACTAAAGACTGAATACTGTCCAGTCCTCTATAATGCCCTAGTCTATTTCCTTCCCCACTGTCCTAGGTCACTATTTCATACCTTCTTTCCTCAAATATTCACTGCTTTTTTTCACCCTTACTCAGCTAGCTTTCTATTTCCTTCCCTCCAGTTCCAAAGGATCATCAAGAGTTTTAAAAATCAATCCTTACCTAGGGAATAGTTTGCAAATCTCTCCAAACTCCCAAGTGCCTGGCTCAGTACTCTAACCCAGTCTTTGGAAATCTCATGGATTTAAATATCAATAAAACACTAACAATTCCTACATTTATATTTCCAGTTCAGACTTCTGGACTTCATTTTTATATAAGCTATTTAATACTGACATTTCACTTGAAAATTTAACGTGCAAAACTGAATATGATTTCAGAACTTCCTCCTTTCTGCCCCCTGTTACTCTGTTATCAGCTCCATTATCCCCAAGAGCTAACTCTTTAGTTGCTTAGGCCATAAATCTTGACACCTCTTCACACCTCAAGCTTTAGCTTACAAACAAATCTGGAATCTGGCCACCTCGGCCCAGCTCCACCATTATACTGATCTTCATCCACTCTGACCTCTAACTATGGGATGAATGCAACTGCCTATTAACGGGTGTCATTATCTCTGCCCTTGCAGCAGGACAACACAGATACCTTTTTAAACACAAGTCAGATCAGTTTACTCCTTTATTTAAAACCCTACCAACTCATTCAAAATGAAAACCAAAGGTCTTACAGAAGTCCTACAAAGTCCTGGATAACTGGTCCCATTCCTGTTTATTTCTCTGCCCTTTGCTCACTCAGTTTCAACCCAAACTAGGTGATATGCTTTTACCTCAGGAACTTTCTGGTTGTTTTGTTGGTTCTTTCCACTACACCCAAAGGCACAGTTCTTTGTCATTTTTAGATCTCTACTCAAATTTTCTAAGTCCAGAACTGCAATATCCTATCCACTCACCAGCATTCTGTTACACTGTTGCTTTATTTTTTTCTCTCTAGTACTTTTCACCATCATATATACATTTTAAATTAATTTTTATACTGTTTCTCATCTACCTCAAATTGCATTATGGCAGGGTCTTTTATTGTTTTGTTTACTTGTTAGTGTCTGGCACATAAAAGACAGTGGTTTTTTATGCCCTACACTTTAAGGGCATACTTTATTCTAAAACTCACATCAATATAATATCATTCTGTTCTTTTTTTCCAGTATCAACCAGAATACTTTTGAAAATCAAAGTACATACTTAACTAAATCCAGCATAAAACTCTAAAAATTCACCTTAACTACTTGCCTCAGCCCAGCACTGTTACTTTCAAATTCAAAATTCAACCAACAACTCCCTCTATGCAAATCACAAATAGTTCAGATTCAAGTGCCCAGTTTCAATGACCTGTCAAGTGAATTCTGGAGGCCTCAGAAGTTCAGCGTTGTTTGACAGTCTCCGGGTTCTGATTCTGGCTGAAGATAAGCTGTGCCTCCCAACCGCTCGGAACAATCTAGAATCAATTCAGTTACCCTCGGTCCCTCAAGGTAATCCAAAGTATAATTTAAGTATGTGAAAGTGCTTTGCGAACAGAAAACGGCTTTGTTTGCACGAAGTATCATTAAAAAGAGACAATGAACGCCGTTGACAGATAAATTGCGGGGAAGAAACATTCCACCGAAATTCAGATAGAATCGAGCTAACCTTGAAATAATTATGATTCAAATAACTGTCCCAAGAAAAATGCAGGTCCTGAACTGAACTCTAGATCCTGTGTTAAGACCCCGGTCTCCTAACTTAAGAAAGGAACAAGATAACACGGGCTACACCCTCCTGCCGGCTTAAGGGCTCCAGGGACAGCGTCAGGCCAACCCCACCTTCGCCCACCATCACGGTCGCCTGGAGGAGCGCTGCTCTGGCCGGCAACTCACTCCTCGTACTTATCACACCTACCGGGCACCTCCCCAGCCCTCATGCAGGCATTTCTTCACTCGCACACAAACACACGCCCTACCAGAAGCGCCGGCTCCGGCTCCGGCTTCTCCACCAGTGAGGCGCTCGGGTCTCCGGGTTCGGTCAGACCGCGGCGCACGGTGCCGGTCCCGGGGAGGTGGGGGTGGAGCGAGAGCCAGGAGTTCCCAGAGCCCGCGCAGCCGCAAAGGGCACCGGCGCGGAGGTCGGAGCCCAGCTCTATGGCACTTCCGCCCGCCGGTGTCCGGTCAACACAACCCGCAGCGCCGCGGAGACTTGGAAGCCAACCGCAAGTTCAGTCACCCTCGGCGCCCGAAGATGACGTCACGGGACCCACGTGGCCTCCACTCCGCCCTCTGACTAAGGCCGCACCCGGCGAGGAGGCCCGAGCAGCGCTTGAGCATGCGCGGACGGAACGGAGTCGGTGAACGTGGGTTACCCACCCTCCACAACCCCGCGGCAAGCTTAGGATTTCTGCACTTTTCTTCCACCTTTGGCAACGTCGTTGGTGTTAGGCGCGGTTAATATAATAGTTCTATAAGAGCAGAGAGTTTAAAAATACTGTCTCACTATAGCTTCATCATAGCATTTCTTCCTGGCATAATTCCTGGAATAATATTAATAAAATGTTAATGTCATCTGTTTTCTCATATGATCGTCTCAACTTGATAGAGCCATGGCAGACGTTAATAACGGCATCTAACAAAAGAAAACTAAAGTACTGGAGTACTGCAGTCTTCCCATTCATCCTAAAATTCGTATCTGTATTCTTTTGTGAAAACAATAATCTATTGTAAACTTACTCCAAGAGTGAGTTTTCCAACAAATCTATCCAGCAGTCATGCCAGGAATTTAAGCTTTGTTTATGAATCACAAATACCCTGAACTATAATAACATGCATACTAAGTACTGTGCTGAGATTTGAAGGAGAGCAAAATAGACTGCTCCCAAATAAGCCAGGTTGATAAATTGATTGTTTTTTAAAGTTCCTTAAGAAACAATCTGTGCAAAAAGGGAATGCTAACTTGTGTCCTAAGCAGGAAATAAATCTGTCACTTGAAATGTACTCTTCCTGAACCAGGTAGAGATATCCTTATCAACAGAGAGAGAATTGAGGGCATGAATAAGATTGTGTAAACAAACCTTCACTAATTTGCTACCTAAGCTCAAACTTGTTTATTTGTCAATTCTTTACAAATTTACTTCTTTGTCTAAATGAAATGAAAGTTGCCTCTTTGACTACTTCTTTGAATTTCATATCCTTGGGCTTTCGTAAGAAGAAAATCAAATTTTGTTTGGTTTTCTCCTGTTAATCTCTTTTATTACAAGGGATGTCAACCAGAAACCTAGCAGGGCAGAGGGAAAATTATTTTCTGAGGGAAGAAAAAAATAGGTAACTGGGAAGATTAAAACAATTCTACTAGTAGCTACAGGATTCTTTTAAAAAGAATTTTCTTGGAGGTTGACTAAACCAATGATTTTCAAATGGTGAATCACAGTCCAAAAGTAGAACATCAAATCAATTTATTGTATAATTATGCACATTTTTAATTAAAACTAAATACAAAATAGCATGCTTCACACATGTTAAAGGTAAATATTGTTTCCTGAAATGTTTACTTCAATAGTATGAGTTATAAAAGGAATAGAAAGTGAATACATTTTTTAGAAATGTATGGATAGAATGGAAAGTCACATTCTGGTTTATTCTACCTTCTCAATGCAAAAATTCCCAGATAGCCATTTTCCTTCTGGGATTAAGATGCCCCAGCTTTCTGATGATAAACAAAACTATATGGAACTTACTCTGTAATATAATCTGAAAAATCAGATGGTTTGATGGATGGATAGCAGGATGAATAAACAAACATGTAATTTTAAAAAGTATAGTAAAATGTTAATGGTAGAATCTAGCGGGCATTTAGGTGTTCACTGTAAAATTCTTTCAAGTGTGTCATATATTTGAATTTTTCCCAGTAAAAGATCTAGCTTCACCAAAACTCAAATACACAAGCCTTCCAAAATCCTGGGTTCACAGGCATGACTACAGAGAAGACTCTGTTAATGATATCCTTTCTTTTCTTCTCACAGTTTGTTCTACAGTTATAAAGTGTCTCTTATTTTTGCTTGTCTCACAACTTGTAAGACTCAGAGCCAGGAATCATGATTTTATTTGCTCTAAATTTACTTAAGTCTGCCTTTCCTAGACTGAAATAGGTCTGCTACCCTCTCAAACTCTAACATGTCATTACTTCCTCACCCATGGTCCCATCTCCTCTCTTTCATCTCCAATTTGCTAATTTCAGAAGTGAGCTAGTCAAGCCACATTTAATTTTTCTACTTCAGCTAAAGTACCTTCAGCTATAGTCTCTAGCCTATTAACTGGTCTCCTAATTTCCGTCATTGCTGGTGTCTTCCTTCAGCCAACTGAAATGCTCACATGTTCTCCCATTCTACTTTTAACCATCACCACTTCTTACCTAAACTCTTAGGATAGTCTCCTAGTTGATCTCCCTGCCTCCAGTCTGATTCCACTTGCCCCAGAGGCCATCTCTATTGAACTTCAACTGCAACCAGAGTGAAATATCTAAAATGCATTCCAGTCATGCTACAGATACTTAAAACCTTTTAGTGATTTCTTCTGGACAATTCTTGATTTCTTCGTTTGGTCAAGACCCTCTCAAACTGGTTCCTTCCTTCATTCCTTCTAAACTCACTTCTGGTGCTCCCTGCCTTCCACTTCAGGCTCCAGTATTCTCAAATGTTTTGTTGTTCTGTGCACTCCAGCTGTGCCATTCTTATAGTTGCTGTCCCTGCTGCCTGCTGCCTAAAATACTATTCTCTAGTAGAACCACTGCTACAGCTCTTGTGCTGCTGTTGGCATACACCACTCATTCCCAAAGACTTAGCTCAGGGTAAGTATTGGAAAGTTTTCCCTGATCCACCCAATCTGGGCAATATGCTCCTCACAGTTTCCTCATCACTTTTGAGTCCCCAGTGTCAGCACAATGCCTGACATTTAATAGATGTTTGTTGAAACCAACTAAGCTGAACATGAGTTTTCTTCCATGAGTCCCATCACTTTCCTCTTACAAACTCTTCCTCCTAGCTAAGAGTTGAAGTAGAAAGTAGTGGTTTCCTTTATTACTTCATCTATTTCAAAATTATCAGTAAGGCAAGTTGAAAGTGATTGAGATACACTGTTGCTAGCTGAGTGGGATTCCTGTAGTCGCCTGGCAGTCACTGCTACATCCTGTCTTGGTGGCAGTTTTGTCATCTGCCTGGGGAAGACATCACTGGTTCTTCCTTCTGGCTGCACACTGCAATGTATTCTCAGAACACAGTCAAATTTCTGTTCTTTTTATCCTTACTCAAAGGATACCTGTCAAATGATACTAGAATGGAAACTCCTAGAAAGCAGAGATGAAATGTTGCAAACTGGAATTCCACAGGCCAGAACTGGAGCACTGGGATGAGGCTGCAACTCTAATTTACTTTGGCATATACCCTGTGATATTATACATGTACTAGTTTAAGCTTCAGTTCTAGTTGCCCAAACTGAGTCTTCCATGTTCCAGAGGTGAGCAGACCACATTCCAGAAGCAGCTGGCATAGGAATGTTTATCACCATCTTGATTCACACCACATGGTTGATAACACAGTGATCATTATAGATGGGTTTTTATTTTTATCTTATTCAAAAGTATGATACATGTTAGAAAAGGAATCTTATTGATGACATTAGTGGTGTTTAGGATATGTGGGTTGACTAAAGTATTTTAAAGATTCTTATCACTCTTACACGAACAGAGTATAGAATCATTGAAGCTTGATATCAAACTTTCTGTTTTTCTTTTACAAAGGAAAGATACAGGCAGGAATGAAGGTGGTAATCATGCAAGAAGAGAGAGGAGGAAGAAACATTTATTTTATTTAGCTGTTTATCTTGGTTGTTTCCCTCGGCCCTGGGTCTTGAATTTGGGTCATTGGCATTATGTGGACTACATCTGGTGGCCTTATTTCCTAGGCCACCAGGAAATGCCAATACCTTTTTTTTTTTTTTTTTTTTTTGTCTTCTATAATGATTATAGAATTCAGCTTCCGAAATGGTGTTACATCTGCCTTAAGAGAGCATTTCTTTCAAGGAGATAGCGAGAGTACCTTACAGGACAGAGAATTTGTGTCTGATTCATTAAGCATACAGAGAAGTTCATTTGAACTCCTTTGTTTAATAAATGACTTCATGTGTGTTGGAACTTGGTCTAAGATTGGCTTCCATTATATCTCATGTTCATATTTTGAGGAAGTAATTAATCCTCACCCACCTCAACTTTGGTATCTATGATAATCTGTGGAAAAGAACCTAGGAGTGATTCATGATCAAGTTAACCATGGTCAGTTAGCAAGAGTGGCACATATATTTTCTTTGCCCCTTAAAATGTTTTTTAAGCTTAAAAAAAAACTTAAATTATAACAAATTTTACAAAATTTGTATTTCTGAATTATTCTGGAATCTGACAACCCCAGTCCCACCTTTCCACATGGCAACTATGACGAGGTAGAGAAGCAGCTCTGCCCCCTTCTAGACTGGGCTTTCCCTTCCCATTTTACTGTGGCCCCCTGCTATCATTTATTTGGACATTAGATTACCTACTTAGACACTACAGACATTGGAGCTTAACTCCTATACTCCTCTTTGTATTTTGAAAGAGCTACCTAACTCAGTTCTCTGCACATTTAATATTTGTCGAGTAAAATAACAAAATGACCAGATGAGAATGTGTTATCCTGAAGCATTGAACACATTTGGTTGTGGTTATGATCATATTTATAGTTCTGAGATTCTACTTTTAAGCAATTCTAATGACATACTTGAAAGTTGGGAAAGTATCTTTTTAGAGTCTTCTTTTTCTTCTATGAGATGAGAGAACATTTGAAGGACCCAAATATTATTTTGAGACTTTCCTCAACAATCATATAGTTCCATTTCTCTCTATTTAATAGACACTCTCAAAACATCTCAGGAGCTAAAACTTTAATGAGTCTTCCATTCACTGTGGCAATTATTTATTCAGTCATTTAAGTATTTCTTGTTTTCACATTATTAATGTGCTTGCTAAAGTAAAAATAGCTCTTAAGCAACAGCAAAGGAACTCCAACATTTTAATACATCCCTAAATATATATTTTTAAATCACCCTGTAGAGCAGCTTTCCTGTGGCTCCCAAATAAACTATCTAGTACCATATGTAATTATGTCACTACGATGGATAAAATAATAGATTTCTTTCAACAAGATTGTTTTATAGAGCCATTGCCGTGCATTGAGCTCCATAAAGACAGCGTGGGGACAAGTGAGCTGGACAGGCACTGAGTAACTGTGCCTGAGGAAAAAAATTAAACATGGTCAAAGGAGATCCTAAGAAGTCAAAAGGCAAAATGCCATCATATGCATTCTCTTTATGCAAAATTGCCTGGAGGAACACAGGAAGAAGCACACTGATGCTTCAGTCTTAGAAAACTTCTCAGACTTCTCTAAGAAGTGCTTAGAAAGGTGGAAGACCATGTCTGCTAAATAGAAAGGAAAATTTGAAGACATAGCAAAGGCAGACAAAGCCTGTTACGAAAGAGAAATGAAAACTGATATCCCTCCTAAAGGGGAAGCAAAAGAGACATTCAAGGATCCCAAGATCCTTGGAATGCACCCAAGATGCACCCAAGGGGCCTTCTTCGGCCTTTTTTCTTGTTTTGCTCTGAGTAGCGCCCCAAAATCAAAGGAGAACATCCTGGCCTCCCCATGGTGATGTTGCAAAGAAATGGGGACTTGGAGTAACGCAGCTGCAGATGACAAGCAGCCTTAGGAAAAGAAGACTACCAAGTCAAAGGAAGAACATGAAAAGGATATTGCGGCTTACTGTGCTAAATGAAAGCCTGATGCAGCAAAAAAGGGAGTCGTCAAGGTTGAAAAGAGAAGAAAAAGAAGGAAGGAAAGAAGAATACGAAGATGTCAATGAATAAATTGATTCTAGCATGGGGTTTTTTCTTATCTATAAAGCATTTAACCCCCCCTATATACAATTCATTCCTTTTAAAGAAAGACATTGGAATCTAACCCTCTGTAAGATTTATTTTTAAATTGCACGGTTTGGGGTTTGGGGTTTTTTTTGTATAGCTAACACACTACCAAATATGTCCTTAGATATCCCTGTCCTGGTGGTATTTTCAATAGCCACTAACCAGGCCTGGTACAATATGGGGTTTGTTGTAAATTGGCATGGAAATGTAAAGCAGGGTCTTGGTGCATAGAACAAATTAGTTATATATGGTTTTTTTGTTTTGTTTTCATATTCAGTGGTCTCTGTTGCAGCTTATATGAAATAATTATTCTGTTAATGAATCCCGCTCTGTAATTACAAAGTTAAAAAAAAAACCAACTTACAGCTGTTAACATCTGAATGCTTCTAAGTGAATACATTTTTAAAAATTAGTATTATTATCTTTTTTATAGATCTGAAATTTTTCTTCCTGAGGGGAAGCTAGTCTTTTGCCTTTGCCTACTTTGGATAAAATGAATTATTATAGTGTTTAACTTTTCATATAATTAGCTAGTAAAGCATTTTGTCTACATATCCTGCATAGTCATAATAATAAGGGTAATAAAAGTTGAATTGAGAGTTTCATCTATAATGGAAAATCTTGATAAAATGATATCAAATTCCACATAGATCAACTACATTTACCAAGAGAAGAGTAACTGGTCTCAGCATGGAATTAGCAGAATAAAACATTTCTGAAAGTCTGCCCTTGAAGGACTAATAAAAATTATGTTCTAATCTTTACATGAGGACTCCACATTCTTTAATTTTCATTACCATGTGATGGTAGTTATATTTGCAGTTCCCATATTACAGACCTGAGAATGCAGCTCCAAAAGTGTGAGCTTAAAATACAAGGCCTCCGTATTAAAAATTTTGTTGATGTTAATCCCAGCAAATGGTTCTGGAAAAAAAAAAGTGCTAACTGTAAATGCCTTCTCCTAATCTAGATATGGGTTACTTGGGAAAATTTTAGTTAATTGGATCAACTTCGAATAATTGTGATGCCTCATTTTAAGTCAGATATATTTTCCTATATTATAGTTTGTCACTTTATAAGTCAAATAAATATGAGGGGAAAAGACACTTAAACTTTGTATCTCGGTATGAATTACTCAATTTAGTTGAATTTAATTTTTCTTTTCAAAACCTAGACTCATCATTAAGGTCATATGTCTATCTATTTAGCAGTTTAAGGAACAATTTGGCAGTTTTCTGATTTGGGGGATTATTATTCTCATAGTGCCAGTGTTGTAAAATAGCATTTTTCTAATTTACACATTTTTGTGATGGAGGTTGTTATACAATTTTGACTTGGATTCTTTCCATTTACATTTGTTTATATAATTTAGGAGGACTACTGAATATCTGAATCCTGAATGATACTACTAAACTAATAATTGCAGAATTATCAAATGTTAAAAAAATAAAGTAAGTACTCTGGTATAAGACTGTTTGATTCCAATTACTCAGTACATTCACCCATTTGTCCATAAGGATGGATTCCGTAGGAGTAGATTAAAGTAACATGCCAAATATTCTTTGGAAATCTTTCTATATTTACATAAAATTTATTTATATATAATTATGTATTTATAAATATGCATATGCATTCATAATTTATGCATTTGTGTTTTAATTTTTATCACATTAATATTATCCTAAAATATATTTGAGTTAGATTATTTTACTGTTTCCATAATAAGCATATAAAAAAGGCTTATTAAAGTCATACTCTGTTGGCTTAGATGTTAAGTCCGTGTCTGGGGAGCAGTGCTCATATAACCCCTAGTACCCGTGGCCCAGGACCAAGAGGAACAACTGAAATGAGCAACAAAATAAATCAGTCTTCCACCTCATTCTTCCTTTCTGCTTGCTGCATGCTTGCCTTCATTCCTGTTTACCTTCCTTCCTCTCTAGGAAAAATTTTTTAAAAGCTTATTAAAAACTGGACGTCAGGCAGTTTTTCAATTTGCTTTTTTTGATGAATACAGAATAAAAATCTGGGAAGTGTAAATTGAATAAATCTTAAAAAACAAACAGACAAAAGAAAACAAACCTCACCAATGTGAACAGCCGGATTCTTGAAACAGCAAATAAATCCATGCAATAACTGGTTGCTGTCGCCAGGTGTCACAATCGACCTGATGTAAAGCTCAGCTCTCTCGCAAGGCAGTCACCAGCACCCTCCGTGATGTAACAGTATTTCTCAACAGGAAACCTCTGGTGATCTCGAGATCTTATGAAATCCTAAACAAGTTCTCACAACAAAATTCTTTTATTTTGGAACAAAAAAATCACATTTTAAACCACATCAGTACTAACAAAATCTGTTTCAAATCCATTTCCTCTCCTTCACGTTCTGTTTGTTCTTGGATCATAAGTTAGTACACCATAGCTGCCCATTGCTGAGGGTGTGGGCTCTTAAATTCTATATTTGACATCTATATTACCTGTGTGGCCTCTGGCAAAATTATTTAACCAGTTCTGATTACATAATTTGTGATGATTAGTGCAAAATGAAAAGGAGGGCCTTTGTTTAGAAAAAAAGAATTTCAAGATGACAACAGCAGAAAGAGAAAGCAAGCACCTTGTGATTGAGCAAGTCACCCTCAGCAACCTGGCTCTTAGGTAACTGCTCCAAACCTCCACTTCTCTATTTTCCTTGAGGTGAAATAAGGATAATGATAGTATCTCCTTCATACACTTTTTGTGAATGTTGTCAGATGATGCACATCAAACATTTATTGCAGCACTTGGCATGTTGTGAACTCTCAATAAATGGGTGTGTGGTTTATAGGTCCTTCATTCCACTCCTTCCCTCCCCCTCCCTCTTGCCAAGCCATTGACGACCTGCTGCCAGAACAATCTTCTTTAACACTTTGTAATTATACCCCTGGCCTGTTTTTTTGTTGTCGTTTGTTTGTTTGTTACAAAAACCAAATTCTCATTGCCTACAGAACAAAATCCAAATTTCTTGGCCTAAGCCTAATCCACTTCTCCAGCTTTATCCCCTACCACCTAGGTAACTCCTGAATGCCTCTCTGACTTCTGACTCCACTCTCTTTTTTTCTATTGGAAATGCCTTTTCCCCAGGGCTGTAAGAAAAGCAGAGGAATTCTGCCTCAGAGTTGCTTACAGTTTAGGTTGGGAAACTGAACATTACCCAAAGATATAATGCAAGGCAGGACAAAGGAGAAGTTAAAGACAAAAAAAGTTCTTCAACTTCTTTTGTCATAAAAGTTCAAAAGAAGTAGAAGCCATGGCTTAAATGGCACTTTTTGTAGCATTTTATTTCATAGTTTATCAATTTATATTATGAATAAGCTATAATGTTATATGTGTCAAAACCTCTATGGAGTCTTTGTTTCAAAAATACAATTCATACTTTCAAGTTATTCAACTTAAAAGAGGGGGGTAATATATATTTTAATTAATTAACTTTATTTTTAGAACAGTTTTCGTTTCACAGCAAAATTTAGTGGAAAAGAGAGAGTCACTTTTCACTTCATCCTGTTTCCACACACAAAACTGCTTCCAGTATCACATCCTGAATGGCAATGGAATATTTGTTGCAGTTGATAAAGTTGCATTGACAATCGTTATCACCTGAAGTCCATATATTCCATCAGACTTACTCTTGGTGTTATGTCTTCTATGGTTTTGGTCAAACTGAAAACAGCATGTACCCACCACTACAGTATTATATAGATTATTCACTGTCTTAAAATCCTCTGTGTTCCACCTATTCATCCCTCCTTCCCCCCAATCCTTGGCAACTCCTGATCCTTTTATGTCTTCATATTTTTGCCTGCTCTATGTCATATAATTGAAATGTCATGTAGTTGAAATTGTAAAGTATATAGCCTTTTTCAGATTGACTTTTTTACTTAGTAATATACATTTAAGTTTCATTTTTATCTTTTCAGGGTAAAATTTTAAATAAAATCTTAAAATACATAATGTAAATTTCATTTACTTACACAGAGGAGAATATTTAGATATCTCTTTTTTACTTTAAAATGTACTGATTAGAACTTTAAAAAAACTTTATCAAAATATATTAAGCTGGGGACTTTTCTCTCTCATAATTTGCCCACATACATTAATTGTCAGAACTGCCATCCCAGAGATGGCGTATTCCTAAAAGTTTTCAGAATTTTTGGGTCAAAGGGTATGGGATGAAACACCTAATTAAAACAAGTTTTTAGAGTACCTAAAAACGGGCGCTGGGAGGATGTGTGTCATGGAAAATACATGCCCTGGCTTACTTTTCATGTTTTTCAAAAATCTACAACTGAAGCACTCTACTAACTAAACTTAGCATAATTGTTAGAATCAAAACTGGGACCAATTAGAGTACTGAGGTTGGGAGGGGGCAGTATTCAATATTGCTAAAGTGGAAATTCCCATCAAACCTGTACATATGGTAACCCTATCACTGTGTTTCCAAGATCCATTTATTACTCTGAACTTTAAAGGACTGTCCTTATTTAAAAACCTGAAAGAAAAGGGAATGCAAAAGTATTTCAGGAAAATAATAGAATGCTCAATAGCAATAATAGAATGTTCGTGTTTATACTGGGATGTTGTGAATGTAATTTATTCAACAAACATAAGATACTTTATGTCAGTAGTTTAGAAAGTTCAGGATAAAACACTAGTTACTTAGTTAACGCATACAGAACTTTCTATGTACTGGGTATGATTTTATAACATGTTTCTACTATTCTAAGCAGAGTCTCAATGCTCGCACAATTTGGGAAGGGCTCTTTAGAGAGCACACATACTCACAAATAACTTCCAAATACAAAATTAAGTGATCTTTGAAGGGACCCTTGCAAGTGAAGGGCCCTAAAACTTGACCTTTATGGTAAACTCATCTTTGTTTATAGTCAGTGAGAGACTGAAGTTAAGTACCTTTTAGGTAACTCGACGCTTCCCCGCTCACAGCTATCCAAGACTGCTTCATGGCCCATGATCTAAATTTCTCTATTGAAAAGCAGTTTATTTCCGTGTACTGCCATTAGAGTAAAGGCAAAACTAAACAGGAACCAGTCATGTTCAGCTTGTCACACTTCTTTTACTTATGCACCTTTATTTCATTCACTGCCTTATTCAAGGCAGATTTTCTAACTTTTTTTTTTTTTCAATCACTAACCATCACATAAAATTTCTTTATATCTGACATATGGATACAAATATTGTTTTTTCCTCCCCACACACACATGCCTTTTCCTAGAAATCTATAAACCGATCAGTGTTTTCATAGAGCAGTCATTCATTCATTTAACAGGCTTTTATGTGCCAGGCGTAAAAGGTACTCAGGGTACTGAAATCTGTCACAAATAATTTTGTCCTTTAAGGATACTTACATTCTAGTGTGGCAGAAAGCTGGTAAGTAGACACATGACTTCATAGACCCTAACAGGCTGTGATAGAACTATGTGAAACTATCATGGCGACCTAGCTTTAAGAACAATTGGTAGCATTTGTAAAATAAATCTTAGAGGATAAATAGAATATAAGAAGTGAGCAATGAAGGAAAGGTCTTTTAAGCAAAGGTCTCTTAAGCAAGTGATCTGTGGTTAAATTTCAGGAGTTCAAAAAATTGGGGTAGAAAAATCATTACAGCTATATTTTTACTAACCTCCACTTAGAAATTTAGTATTTTCTTCTATTGTAAATAAAGTTCAAAAACTGGAGTAGTAGTAGCAATTCTTAATAACTTGTCACCAAGAGAAGCAAAGATATATTCAATTCACATTGCAATTGACTCCAACTCTTCAAATAACATTTATATTCATCACTGTTTTGAAATTACAACAGTATTAGACCCACTGTGAGACATTATTAGTTATCACATTAGTAAAGAAGCATAACACACATTATCCTGATATTTCACTAATGTTTATGAATATAGTTGGCTCTGTTTGTAGTAATATGTATATTTATGCATTTAAATACATTATTCTGAGGAAGGTTCCATAGACTTCACAAGACTGTAGGAGGAAGCCATCACAAGAAAAGTATATACACATAAGAGTAAGAACATCTGTTCTTGGCAAAGTGAACAGAAGACACAGCAAGTGTAAAAGATGGGAATTGTTAAAAAATTCAGTAACCAGTTCTGTCCTCCCGACGGTAAATTCTTCTATGTCTCTCTTCTTACCTCTCTTACTGCCACTCCTGTGGTTTTGTAGCCCCTCTCAGTCTGCCCCACCTCCAATCCATTATCTACACTTCTTCAAGAACATGCTGTTAAAAATGCCAAAGTTTTATCACTGCTATTGGGCATGAAGAGGATAAGAAGAGCCTGACCTCGCTGACCATCATGAGCCCTTGTGCTCCCAAGACAGATAGGAAACCTCTGGCCTAAAAGAGTTAGTGTGGCTTTCAGCATTCTTCATGGGACACTCTATCTTGCTCTATGGTCACCTTCTACCATCATCCCCAAGCCCTGCCATCCAGTAGCTAGTGCAGCCTAAGGAAGATGGTGCAAGGCATTTTGAGGTCTTTCATTTAAAGTCATCAGAGGATCAGTCACAAAAAGTGGTACTTCCCAAGAATAGACTGCTTTAGGGTCTGCACCAGGCTCAGTCATTGGCTGTGAGCATCCCGTGGGAAGCTTAGATTTCAGAATTCAGTACTGGATCCTTGATCAACCTCTCTCTCAGCTGGAGGTTGAGAGGAGGAAGGGAAGAATAAGAAGCACAGTATGAAGTTCACAGTCCCAGGTCAGTTGAAGCCATGTGTTAGGAAGTTAGAAGAAAATATGGAAAGGATGGAGACCAAGGACTTTTTTCCTATCAAAGATTTACTACGTTTTTTTAATAAGTGAAATCCTTCCCAGGAACACCTACGTCTATCTCTCTGACCAAATTTATGTCAAATGGGCACTCCCCCCACTGGAAGAAAGACATGAAAATCAAGTATTTTAGCTGGATGTATTTCTTACCTTAAATATAATCATGATAGCGTTTTAAAGAAGAAATGGATGTTAGAGTAGACAACCAGCCAGATCTGTGACCAGACCTTATTTAATTCTGCGCTTTAAAATAATGCTCTAAGATATGGTATTATGGACTTGAATCTAGAATTCCATAATGTAGATAGTTGACATCATAGCCAATGTTAATTTAGTAGGAAGAAAATCACTTATACTAACTTTTGAATTGAATTGACTCATCCATTTAGTTAGAACAATTAGCCCACATTGGCTATGTTCTGGTTACTAAATATAGTACCCAAGGTTCTAGATTATTTCAGGTATAAATTACCCATGACTAGCAAGTTAAACAGTATTGAATCTGGTTGCTTAAACATTTAAGCTACTTATATCATACTATTACCAGAGTATATGAAATTATATCGTATGCTTTTGAATAGGGAAATCAGTCAACATAGTCCACGGAGATTATGTGTTATCTGTCTTTTATTCACTTTCCCCAAATTCTTTTTCAGAACAAGGCAAATAGAAATATAAAATTCAGGAATACATAATTCACACAAGTTAAAAATCATGACAAATGAGAATGGTATTTTCATTTTTTCATGTCACAATTAGGTCTTTTTATGCAAAGTCTTCACTTGTCGAGAAGAAATATTTAATGTTTCAATTTATTATGGCTGGGCAATGCTTAACCTATGTAGTAGATCTGGCATACCTTAATTTCACGATAGAACCTCATCCAAACAATGTGAATGTTTCAGTAAATCAGGTATGGGTGTTGTCCTATTTTGTTATTTAGGTCAAGCTAGGAAGAGTAACAGTGGACTAAGGTGCATCCAAGGACTGAGACAAAAATAAAATGTATTTGCTTTTAGGCATTAGGTTAGTAAGCTAATATTAAAGACTCACATTAAAGTGGCAACTTGTTTATTTTGTCTTCTAATATTTTAATATTTGTTATTCTTATAGGTTAAACTAGATGTGAAACTCCCATAAAATGTTTTGAGACCTGCCCTGGTGGAGCAGCAGTTAAGTCAATAAACTCTAAAGGATGCAGGCCCCTGGGCTTGAGTCCTGGGTCTGGGGAAGACAACGTGAAGAATAGAAAGTAGGTGAAATAAAAATGCTTCTTCATCCTCCTCTCTCTCCATGCCTTTCTGTCTACTTACCTTCATTCACCTTTCCTTAAAAAAAAAAAAAAAAAAAAAGTTTTGAGTCCCACATGATACTTGGCAGTGCCCTGAGCCAAACTTAGTGATTGAGTGACAAGTATTAAAAAAATTCATGTTCACTTCCAATTACTAGTAAGTTCTCTTTATAGCTCTCATAAATTACTTGAATTAAGGTCATTAACTTAAAGGTCTCACTATAAAGTTTTAAAACAAACACAATGGAGTATGAAATATGTTGTCTTTCTTCAAAGTTGAAATTCCAGAAGGCTACACACTTGTTGAACAACAGTGCAATTACTCAAGGCATCACCAGAACTATTTTGCAATTGTATTTAAAACCAGTTAAACAAATACGCCAGAAAAACAATTTACATCACTTTATAAATACAGACATTTTTTAGAGCCACCTCCAAAAAAATCCATGTTTGGACCATTTACTTCATTCACCACATTTGGCTTTGGTTATATCTTGACTTTGTTAAAAAAAATCCTTGAAGAATAATTTACAGCCATTAAAATTAAATGTGCTGAAATAAACATGGATAGGATGATTCTAATACATTAAATCTCTGTATTGAGAAATCCTAAACTGTGTACACAAACTTTGTTTATGTAGTGAGGACTGTCTATAATTAAGCTATGAACCACTCTCTCTAGGTATTCTTAAGTTTACACAAGCATTAATTTTAATAATGTATTGATAAAGGGGAGAATTTTTAGTATATGTCTCCTAAGACTCAAAGTTAGTTCATGGTAATTATGTTTGTAATAATGTTCTCCACAACTCCATGGCCATTTCAATGTGTAACAAAAATGGGAAATATAATGTTAAACAAATGGAATAAAACAAAATAATAATGACCTGGTGTGGTGCTTAAGTCATGACATTTAGAAACAGACTTAGCAGGAGTCCAACTCTTCCACTTACCATGTCCCTGCAATTGCTGGGTAGAAGTTCAGCGCACTATTATATGACAGAGACTGTTTGTCAATTACTACGTAACCATGAATTAGCTACCCAAATGCTCTTAGTCTTAGTTCTTTCTTTTTTAAAGAAAAGGTGCAGGCAGGAATGGAGCTGTTCAAGCAGGCAGGCAGGAAGAGGGAGGAAGAAGAAGTACTTTATTTTTTTCAATTTAGTTGTTGATCTTGGTTTTTTCCCTGAGACCCCTGCACTTGAAGCCAGGTTCTTGGGGTGTCTGTGGACTGAGCCAGTCAGATTTATCAACCTAGCCACTAGAACACACTAGTCTTAGTTTTCGGAACAATAAGAATAACTATTAAAACAGTTAGGAGGATTAAATGATGTGTGTAAAAGAGACAAAATAGAATTTGGGAGGTTGATTGGAATATTCTATGTCATGATTATGAGAGTAGTTATATGATTATGTGCATTTGTCAAAGTTCTTAGAACTGTACACTAAAGCAGTATGAATTTTAGTGATGTCAATTACACCTCAGTAAATGTGACTATAAAAATAAAAATTAAAATGCATATAAAGTATTTAGGATAATGTTTGACACTGGTAAGCACACAAAAATTATAGTTCCATGGGGCTTTTTCAAAATTATGAAAATTTAATTCTTTCATTGTCTTCCCAGAGTGAATAGCTCTCACCAGCGTTAATAATTTCCAACATACTGGTGCTCTGAATTGGAGCTAACATGAAGTATTTCAGTTATTATTCTTCTACTCTTTGAAATCAAAGTGCAAAAAGAATAGTCAAATCATATTTCCAGCTGTGCTATTGAATATTCCTTCACTTAGCAAGGACCTATTAAACTCCCATTGAAGTTTCATTCTATGGGATGCAGAGACAATAACGAAATACAGACACTCCCTCAACTTACACACTTTATTCACTCAGTCCAAAAATATTTATTGAATACTTCTTATGTGCCAAGCCCTTGCTATGATCTGATAATACATTTGGATCGAGAGGACACAATCTCTACTCATGGGAAACAATCTATGGCACAAGTGAACTGTAATCCAAGAATTACTCAAATAAATATTAAAAGTCACAAAAAGAAAACAAACTGATACTTAATGTAGAAATATGAAAAAGAGTAACTGATGTGAAATATAGTACAGATGAGAACAGAGTTTACTTTTTGTGGTACCAGGTATGTGGCAGGTGAAAGTCATAATTCTAGCAGCAGGGAACTTTTGTCAGGAAGGAATTATTGATTTCAAGTTCAGTTTATGGTTCATGGACTAATTGGGATATTTGAATATGGACTTTATATAATGATTGGTCATCTGTTGGTTGTGGATAATGGGGTGACATGGCCATGCATCTATCATTATCCAATAGGCTATTTTAAACAGGTGCATACAGCAGCACAATTCTAAGAGAAACAAAGAAATAAGCCTCAATATGTAACCTCTTCTCAAGTTCCACTTGGATCACATGAGCTAATGATTTATTTATCAAATAAGTCACATGGTGAACTCACATTTAAGAAATAAAAAAATAGACTGGATTTTTATGGTAAGAGCAGAGGATCGTGGGCATTTTTATAACTTATCACAATGTCAACTTAATTTCAGATAGAAAGTAAAAAGAAGACTAGAGAAAGAAAAAAAATCAGTGTAGGTTGGAGGGAGTCAGCCTCTTGGAGGATGAGAGATTTAAAATGGACTTCAGATTGATGGACAGAGGGAGATGAGTACAAAGGGAGTTGTAAGATAGAGGACCCAGCCATTATTATCTACTAAAATCTTTTTAAAAAAATGAAATAATATTGGTTTACATCACTGTACCAGTTTCAGGTGTACAGCTTCAGCACTCAACATCTGTATATATCACACCACACCTGCAACCAGAGGTTTCCATTCACCACCATCCAGTCACTCTCCTCTACCTATTCCACCACTGATTTATACCCCTTCCTCTCTGGCAACCAATATTCTGTTGTCAGAATCTAAATGTTTGTTTTTGTTTTGTTTGTTCATTTGATTTGATTCTATATCTTCCATATATGAGTGGAAATCACATGGTATTGGTCTTTGTGTGATTTATTTCAAGTAGCATATTGCCTCAAGTTTCATTCTTGTTGTCACAGACAGAAAATTTTTATCTTTTTTTTATAGCTGAATAGTATTGTGTACACACATGCACATATCATATCTTCTTTATCCATTTATCTATCCATGGGCACTTAATTTGTTTTCATATCTTGGGGATGTGAATAGTGCTGCACGAAAATAATATGGGAACTCCAAACTATTTTTCCTAGTGACTGAACCAATTCACATCTCACCAATAGTGCACAAATTTTCTCTATTCTCCACATCTTCAACCAACACTGATTTTTTTTTTGTCATTTTGATAATGATCATTCTAACAGATGTGAGGTGATATCTCATTGTGCTTTTGATTTGCATTTCCCTAATGATAAGCCATGATGAATATCTTTTCATGTGCCTGTTGGTTATCTGTATGGATGTTGTAAGAGTGTGTATTTAGATTCTCTATCTACTTAGTAATCAGATAATTTTGTTGTTGTTGAGTAGTTTATATATCTTGGGTTTAACCCCTTCTCTGATTTATAAATTTCAGATATTTTCTTCCATTCAGTGGGCTGTGTTTTCGTTTTAATTATGGTTGATGTCTTCACCATGTGGAAGTGTTTTAGTCTTTAGTCTTTAGTTTGAGTTAGTCTTATTTGTTTGTTTTTATTTTTGTTACCCTGCCTTTGCAGTGAAGTCTCCAAGACATCTCTGAGGCCAATATTGTGGACTATATCATCAATGTATTTTATGACTTTTTCTATGTATTTTATGACTTCAGATTTTATATCCAACTCTTTAATCCATTTTGAATTAATTTTTGTGCATAATGAAAGATAGTAATTTAGTTTCATCCTTTTGTATGGGCTATCTAGCTTAACCAAGACAATTTTGAAGAACTGTTTCTCCAATGTATATTCTTTGTTCTTTGGTCATATATTCATTGTTCGTGTACATGTAGGTTTACTTCTTGACTCTCAATCATATTCCATTGATGTCTTCTGCCTGTTTTTATTCCAATACCATTCTATTTTGATTAGCTTTGTAATATAATTTGAAGTCAGGACTGTGATACTTCATTTTTGTTCCTTTTTCTCAAAATTATCTTGACTATTCAAGGTCTTGTGATTTCATTAACTTGAGAATTTTTGTCACATTTCTGTAAAAATGTTGAAATTTTGATGGAGATTGCATAGACTCTGTATATTGCATTCACAAAATGGTCATTTAACAATGTTAATTCTAATCCATGAACACAATATGACTTTCCATTTGTTTGTGTCTTCTGCAATTTCTTTTAACAGTGACTTAGAGTTTTCAGTATACAGATCTTTCCTTGGTTTAATTTATTCTTGGAGGTTATTTTTGATGTAAAATGACACTGTTTTCTTAACTTATATTTCTGATAGATATTTGTTTATAAAATTAAAACTGTTTTTTATTTGCTTACTGATTATGTAGTTGTAACTTTCCTGTATTCTTTTATTATTTCTAATAGCTATTTTTTTGGTAGAGTCTTTAGTGCTTTCTGTGTGATATCATGTTATCTACAATTAGTGATAGTTTTACTTCTTCCTTTCCAATTTGGAAAAATTCTAATTTTATTTGCCTAATTACTCTAAGTAGGATTTCTAATACTATTTTTAAAAATAGTGGTGAGAGTGAGCATTATAGTTTTGTTTCTGAACTTAGTGGAAATGTCTTCAGTTTTTCATCATTGAATGATGATGATGATGATGATGTTAGCTATGCATTTGTCATATATGTCTTTATTATGTTGTGGTATATTCCTTTTATATCCATTTTAATGAGCTTTTATTATCATAAATGTATACTGAATCTTATCAAATGCCTTTTATGCATCTATTGAGATTATTATACTACTTTTATCCTTCTTTTTATTGATATGATGTATCACATTGACTGATTTGCAGTGGGTTGAGAAGTGATTGATCACTACTTTTACTGTACTCTTCCAGTGAGATTTTTTCCCTTTTCATATGTTTTCCTGTTAATTAGTGCCATTTCTTTTCAGTTTAAATAAGTTTCTTAAACATTTATTATGAGTCTGGTTTAGTGGTGATAACTACTTTAGCTTTGTTTACTAGAAAACTCCTAATCTCTCCATCAGTTATGAATATTAATCTTCAGAGAAAAGAATTCTTGGCCCAGCTATGATGTGGCGAATGGACACAGAAGAGGCACACAACCGGTGTGCTGTGTGAGCGGTACTATAGGCAGGTGCCAGTCAAAGTGTGCTGCTGCTGCTGTTCAGTCAATGAGTGGAGCTCTGACCCATTGAAACCATATGTGCTCAGTTTGTGGCATGTGGTAGTGAGCCATAGTGGTTGGGAGCACAAGGAGGTTGCCCATGAAAGATGCTGGCAACCTATGGTGAGGCATGGTTATTTTACAGGAGGAAGGTAGAACTCACATACAATCTTTAGTAGGTTGGGGGGAGAGTTCGAAAATGTTGCCCACAGGTGCTAAAATTAGCAAGGATGCATCATGTTACCAAGATGGCACCCACCAGTATTTCTGACCTAGGGATTATACTCAAAACTTCCTACTTCTCAGGAAGACACTGTAAGAGAAGTATATGGGTGTCCTTCACTTATGGTTTGAGTGCTTTTTCAGACCAGTGTTTCTGTACTGAGTCCCTGAGCAATTGAATAGGTGCATGAACTCTGATTTTATATATATATATTTTTTTTTTAATTGAGGTAAATTTAATTTACAAAATAATACAAGCTCACATGTACAGGTTCACCATTTGTCAGGTATATGACAACACAGCATACCCACTACCAAATTACCAAAAATCCTTCACCACTCTCCATTTAACCCCCATCACCACTTGCTCAAAACTCCCACCCCCTTCCCCACTGGTAACCTCAGTTCTATTGTCAGTGTTCAAGGGTTGTTTTTGTTTTGTCTGTTTGCTTTGTTTCTTTATATTTCACATATGAATGATATCATCTGATATTTGTCTTTCTCCTTCTGACTTATTTCACTTAGCATCCCTTCTAGTTCCATTTGTTGTGGCAAGTGATAGGGTTGTTTTTAGGGTTGTTCAGTATTCTATTGAGTATACAGATTACTTCTTCCTAATCCACTCATGATGATGGATATTTAGATAGTTTTCAATTCTCAACTATTGCAAATAATGTTGCAATAAACATGAGCTGCATATATCTTTTGCGTTTTTGTGCTTTGCGGGTAAATACCCACAAGTGGGCTGATGAGATCATATGAGATTTCCATTCTCAATTTTTTGAGGAGACACCACACAGCTTTCCATAAAGGTTGCACCAATTTATACTCCTACCAACAGTGTAAAGGGTTCCCTTTTCTCTGTATCCTTGTCAACATTTTGTTTTCACACTTTTGGATAATAGCCATTCTCAATGGCATGAAGTGATATATCATTGTTGTTTTAATTTGTATTTTCCTAATAACAAGCAAGGTAGAACATCTTTTCATGTGATTGTTGATCATCTATATTTCTACTTTGGAGAAATGTCTATTCAGTTCTTTCGCCAACTTTTTATTGGGCTGTTTGTTTTCCTGTTGTTGAGTTTTATGGGTTATTTATACATTGTCAGATAGATGGTGTGCAAATACCTTCTCCCAGTCAGTGGGATGGTTTTTGTTTGTTTTGGTGATACTATTTTTTTTTTAACTTGCAGAAGCTTTTTAATTTGATGTAGTCCCATTTGTTTATCTTTGTTTTGTTTACCTTGCTGCTGTGTTTGAGTCTCCAAATGTATTGCTTATATTTCCTTATTTTATGATTCCTGGTATTACATCCAAGTCTCTAATCCACTTTGAATTAATCTTTGTGTATGGCATTAGAGAGTAGTCACAATTTATTCATTTGCCTGTGGCTGTCCAGTTTTTCCAACACTGTTGTTAAAAAGAATCTCCTTTCTCCATTGTATGCTTTGGGCTCCTTTGTTGTAAATTAACTGACCATGAGTCTCTTTCTGGTGATTCAGTTCTAGTCCACTGATCTGTATATGTTTTGATTCCAGCACCACACAGTTTTGATCACTGTTGCCTTGTAATATAACTGAAGATCAGGGAGTGTGATATCTCCACTTTTGTTTTTTTCTCTCATGATTGCTCTGACTATACAGGGTCTTTTGTGATTCCATATGTATTTTTAAATATTTTGCTCTATTTCCTTGGAAAGTGCCAGTTGAATTTTGATGGGCCATTAAACCTGTATCTTGCTTTAGGTAAGATGGTCCTTTTAACAATGTTAATTCTTTTCAACCACGAACAAGAATATCTTTCATCTCTTGTGTCTTCTTCCTCTATTTCATTAAATTCTTATAGTTTTCATTGTACAAGTCTTTCATCTCCTTTGTTAAGTATATCCCAAGGTACTTAATACTTTCAGTTTCTATGGTAAATGGGATAGTCTTCTTGATTTCTCATATATTATATTATTTGCATATAAAATGCAATAGATTTAAAAAAATATTTTGTAGCCTGCAACTTTACTATGCTCATTGATTATTTCTAATAGTTATTATTGGAAACTTTTCTATGTGTGTTATTATGTCATATGCAAATAATGATAGTTTAAATCTTATTTTCCAATTTGGATTCATTCTATTTCTTCTTCTTGCCTAGTTGTTTAAGCTAGCTTACTCCAGTATAATGTTAAATAGCAGTGATGAGAGTAAACAGTCTTGTCCCAGTTCTGATCTTAGAGGAAATGCTTTCAGTTTTTCATAATTGTGCATGATGTTGGCTGTGGATTTATCATATTTTACCTTTATTATGTTGAAAGCTGTTATTTTTCTTCCAATTTTACATGGAGCTTTTATCATAAATGGGTGCTGAATCTTGCCAAATGCTTTCTCTGCATCTATTGATATGATCATGTAATTTTTTAATTTGCTTTCATTGATGTGATATATTACATTAATAGATTTAGATATGTTAAACCATTCTTGCATCTCCTGAATTGGTCATGATTAATGATCCTTTGATAAGTTATGGATTTAGTTTGCTAATATTTTGTTGACAATGTTTGCATCTATGTTCATCAGAGATATTGGTCTGTATTTTTCTTTCTTCATGATATCTTGTCTGCTTTTGGTATCAGTGTAATATTGGCCTCCTAGAAAGTGTTTGGAAGTATTTCCTGTTCTTCACCTTTTTGAGTTGAAGGCACAGGTATTTAATCTCTGCAGGTTTGATAAAACTCAATAATAAAGCCATCTAGTCCTGGACCTTTATTTTTGGCAAGACTTTTGATTACTTCTTCAATTCCTTGTTTGTGATAAGTCTGTTCAGATTTTCCATTTATTCCTGATTCAGTCTTGGTAGCCTGTAACTTCTAAAAATCTGTCCCTGTCCCATAAGTTATCCAGTATATTGGTATATAGTTGTTCATAGTAGTTTCTTTTTGATGCTTTGTATATCTGAGGTATCTGTTGTTTCGTTTCCTCTTCCTTTTCAGATTCTAGTTAATAGAATTTTCTCTCTCTTTTTCTTAGTAAGCCCAACCAAATGTTTGTCAATTTTGTTTATTTTTTCAAAGAACCAGATTTTTGTTTCAGTGGTCTTCTGAACTACCTTTTTTATTTCTATTTTATTTATTTACTGAACTTTTGACTTCAGTTGTTCTTGTTCTAATTGCTTTAGGTGTAGGGTTAGAGTATCTGTTAGAGATTATCTTGTTTCTTGAGATAAGCCTGATTACTATAAACTTCCCTTATAGCACTGCTTTTGCTGCCTCTCCTAAGTTCTGGTAGCTTGTGTCTTCAATTTTATTTGTCTCCAAGTATTTTTTAATTTCTCCTTTGATTTCCTCTTTTACCCAAGAATCATTCAAAAGCATGTTTTTTGCCTACATATTTGTGAATGTTTCATATTTTTTGATGCTTGATTTCTAGTTGTATGACATTATAATTAGAGAATTTGAATGCTTTGTATGATTTCAGTCTTTGTAAATTTGTTGAGATGTGCTTTGTGTTCCAGCCTATAGTCTATCCTTAAGAAAGCAATTATTGATGAGGTGCTCAGTAAATGTATTTTAAACCCATCTGTTTTAATTTGTTATTTAAAGTTTTTGTTTCCCTTTTGATTTTTCTACCGGTCCATTGTTATAATTAAGTTGTTGAAGTCTCCTACTGTTATTATATTGCTGCCAATGTGTCCCTTTAGTTCTGTTAATAATTCTTTTATGCATTTTGATGCTTCTTCAATGTTGTTGCAGACAGTACCTTTGTTCTCTTTCTCGTCTTTGGTGCTTTGAAAGCATTTATGATATGTTTGGTTTCCCTTTTTATTTTCTTCTTTGTTTTATTTTCTGTGGATTATGTTTTGAGGTTACTCTGGGCTTTACATAAAAGCTTCTATGTTTATACCTTTTTTAACTTTAAAGCAAGTTAACCTTGAGATCATTCAAACAGTCCACCTTTTAAATCTCCTCCTCCCTGCACTTTATATTTTTGATGTTTTTTTGCTTCTAAGTGGAATTTCTTTTCATTTTAAAGAACTTTCTTTATTATTTTTTGTAAAGCTGATTTCATAATGATGAATTCCTTTAGATGTTATTTGTCTGTAAAGCTCTTTCTCATCCTTCAATTCTAAGTGATAATCTAGCAGAGTAGAATGTCCTTATTTAGAAATACTTCTCTTTCAACACTTCGAATATATCATATCATTCCCTTCTGGCTGATAAGATTTCAGCTGAGTGAGTGAACTCTTTAAGGACAAGTTCCTCATTCCCCCGAATTCTTAGATTTTCCTACATGTTTTTCCTACCAGCTGTCAATGTTGGGATTCTAGGCTCTGCTCTTTGCTGTGAAGAATCTAAAGATTATGGCACACAGTACAAGGTACCACCCTCCCTCTTTTCCCCAGGAAAAGGTTCCTTTCCTTTAGAATGACTCCTGACTGCATCTCCATACTAGGTGGGACATTTGACTCCTTGAGAGTTTATCTGTTTTTCCTCCCCAGATTAATGCTGTCCTTTTATCCTTTGTTCTGGAATCTTCATTTTTTCTTGTGTTCAGGTCTCCTTCCCTTTAAACTATTCTCTATATAGTTTTATATCTGTTGTCTTCGTAAGAGAAAATGAGTCAGGTTCTTCCTACATTATAACCTTGGACCTCTTTTAACATTTTGAAGATAGAAATTATATCTCACCTGGATAACACTCTCCACAAAACATCCTTCTACTTCAGCTACTCTCTTTGGCTTCTGTTTTGTTTGTAGATTTTCTCTTACTGACAAAACAGTTAAATGTTAGTGCTACCCAGGCCTTTGTCTTTGTTCCTCTTTTATCCTTATTCTAACGCATTTGCCCTAAATGATTTCATCCAGTTTCATGACACTAATTTCCACCTGTTTAGTGATGATGTCCAAATCTACATATATAACTAACCCTGATATATGTCGCCTCCAGAATCATGTTTTTCAATTGTTTCTTGAACATCTTTGCCTAAGTAGTCTCCAAGCACTTCAACTTCAGTATGTTCAAACCAAATTTATTTCATAACCATAGCCCTTGATCTTTTACCTGTCTTCCTACTTTTGGTTGATGGCTTTACCTAATCCATTTACCTAAACTAGAAATCTAACTTTATAGTTATTCTTCATTACCTCTTTAATCATTGTTGTTCCTGGTGATTCCATCTCTTTTGTATATTTTGTAACCATCCTTCCTCTTCATTCTCACTGCACTGCCTAGAGGTGAGCATTCATTACCTTTTACCTAACCTCTTGAAGCAACTTCACCCTAGTTGTTTCTCCCTAATCCACTTTACTCAGAATACTCTCATAAAACCAAGCTTGTCTATGTCACTCCCCTACTTAAAAATATAAACTGAGTCCCTTTGCATACACCTGAATTCCAATTCCCTAGAAGCAGAACTTACCAGTGCTTAGCAATCTGGCTCCACCTGAGTTTACCAACATCATCTCCTGCCACTCTGCCTCACCTTATCCCTTTTTTCTCCAATTTCATTGAACTTCTCACTATTTCCCATCAACAACACATGAACTTTCACAGTCCTGGGCCTTGACCCATGTTGCTTGTTCTTCCTGGATTGCCTATCCTCTCCTCTCCATTTGGTACATTCTTATTCATCAGTAACTCTCATACACCTGTCATCACCCTGCTGATGACTTCCCTGAGCCATCCAGAATTAGTCACTTCTTTGTTTTTCCATAACCCTTTGCCCTTTGCCTTCAGCAGTGATCATCTCTCATGCTTTTAACTGCCTAAACTATTTTGAATACCTATGCTATGTTGGGCAAATTTTAGCCATATAAACTCAATCTTTCTGAAAAACTCTGAAAACTCAAATTTCCCTTATGTCCAGAAAACCATTACTGACCCAGTATTCCAAAACCTTCCTTCCAATCAGCTGTAACTGCATGAAATTATTTTTGGTCATAAGTGAACTACATGTGCTTCAGGGGAGAGAAGTGGATCTATTTTTGCAACAACTGCAAAACCATGAAACACCTTGATAAACACTTACCAAGTTTTACTGTACAAGTTGTATTTTATTATATTACAGTGCATTGTATAGTATCTAGGTGTCTGCTTCCCTCACTAGAGTTTTTTTTAAAAGGAAAAGTGCAGGCAGGAATGAAGGTGAGTAGGCAGACAGGCAAGAAGAGAGAAGAGAAAGAAGCATTTTATTTTTAATTAGTATTCACATTGGTTGTTCTCTTGGCTCAGGGGCTTGAATCTGGGTCCTTAGGATGTATGTAGACTACGCCACCTGGAGGTGATAGACTTAGCCACTGAACCGCCAAGTGTGCCTCCCTCACTAGATTTATCACAATTACTATATCTTACACTTCTCTGCATAGCTCCAATTTCATTTATAATTCATATCAACTGTACACTGTATACCTATTCTGTACGATGTACTCTACTCATCATTGTGGATATATTAGTGAAGAAGATACTTCTGAATTCTGCTCCTATAAAGTGTGCAATCTAAGGTGTGCCCTGGTGGAACAGTGGTTGGGTCAATTACTTCCAAAGGATGCAAGCCATATATCCCTGAGTTTGAGTCCTGGGTCCACAGGGCCGGGGGAACAACCAGTGTGAACAACTAAAAAAGGAAATAGAATAAAGTGCTTCTTCTTTGTCTCTCTTCCTGTCTGCCTGTCTACTTACCTTCATTCCTGCCCATACTTTTCCTTAAAAAAATAGCAGTGTGCAGCTTGAAAATTCCAAGTACTCAAATAAAGTTAATATAACAAGTTGTCTGAGTAAGTGATTTAATTAGTAGCCACTTGTATCTGGAAAATATAAATATAAATGCCCTTAAGTTTTTCTCAGATTAACAGATTATTAAGAAATAATTTTGATAAAATGGGAAAAGTGTGATGATTGAAATATGATTCACTGGTAACACGAAGGACTCAGGAATGCAAGACTGAATTATTGAACTTGTAAATATTGAACAAGTGTGCATAATTAGATTTTCTTTTCCTCCTCTCTTCCCTTCCTGTTCTCTCTCCCTTATCTGACTGTTCTCTTTGCCCCTTCAGGTTCAACTCGTGGCCACTTTTATAATGCATTTTTAAAGACCATTCCTTTTTCTCCTATGCAAACTCCCAGCTTGATTAGTATCATTCCCAAGCTCCCATAATACCTTGTGCCTACCTGTATTAATTCTCTTAATCTTTGTTGAATGTCATCTCTGTATCTGCCAATGACCCCCTCCCCAAGTCAGGGCCTGGCACATGATTGATCTTAATAAATTCAATAAATGTGTCTTCAGGAAATATGAATTAAAACTACAATGAGATACTACTACACTCCTATCTGAATGACCAAAAGGACAAGGATCAGTAATTATCAAGCATTAATGAAGGTGTAGAAAAACTGGAAATTTCAAACATTGTTGAAGAAGAGTATAAATTGATGCAATCCTTTCAGAAAAAAATTTTGACAAAATTTACTAAAATGGAGCACACTTGTACCCCATCATCCGGAGACTGAACTCCTGAGTCTATATCCAAAAGAAATGAATGCTTATGTCTAAGAAGACAATAGTCGAAATCTATTGATTAGTTTTAACCTTAATAATATCAAATTGGAAACAATATAATGTCAGTAGCCTGTAGGATATATGAATGAATGGTAGGATATTCATATCATGGAATAGTACACAATAGTTTTTAATGAAAAACTGCTACATGTAAACACTATGGATGATTTTAATAAACTAATATTGTTTATTAGTTTAGCAAAAGAAACCAGGCACAAAAAAGTGCATATTGTGATTTCTCTTAAATTTAAATTTATCTTAAATTTTGCTTACAGAAGAAGCAAAATTAATCTCTGGTATAGAGGCTGAAATAATGGTTAACTTTTACAGAAGTGGGGAGGGGGTGTGGTAAAGTCCTGTAAAGGGATAAGAGAGAGACTTGAGGTTTTAGAAATAGTATATAATTTTTTAATGGTCTTAAAAGTCACACACAGAAGGACTTTCTAGGACAATGTCAACTGTCATTCATTAAAAACATCTTACAAACCAACCACATAAGTATGTAAAAATTGAGTTAAATATGCTTAGGGCTTGTGTTTTGGGCTTTTTTTTTTGCATGTAGGTTATACTTTGATAAGAAAAAAAAGGTATTACAGGGTAAGAAGGACTTGTACTGCATTGAATTTTTATGCAACGCTTGCTTCTTGAGCTCTTTATACTTTAATAATGCCCAGAATGATTATTTATGTGCTTCCTGTGCTTAAATATAATTTGCCTTTCCTATTTAACCACGATTGTTGAGTTAAGAAAAGAAAGTCATTAACAATAAAGCAGATGAGGAGACCTTGTGGGACCGGCACTTAATTCGCCGTAAAGGATCTATTAAACTCTTTGGGAACTGGGGGATTTGCCTAATTCCCTTCTGTTTTCTATCCCGTGTTTTATGAGATGCAAAGGCAAATTAATTATTCAGACTCTTGAAGGGAGAGGAGAGGAGTTAGCACCTGTGCTTACAAACAGGAATGGAAGCCACCCAGTACATGACATTGCCCAAGCCACACGAAGGCCAGGGCAGGTAGTCCTAATTATCGGCATGCGCCTCTCCCATCCTTCTCCAGGAGCGGCTCATGGCTAAGCCCATTCATTCTGCCAGCCTGGCACGGGACGCAGGAGGCCAAGAACTCTGCAAATGACCGAGGGCATAAACAGCGGAGGTGCTGTGGAAACCCCACCCAGCCCTGCCTCCCAGCCCAGAGCGGGGGAGCAGTGTCAGAAGAAGTATTCCCCAAAGAGTCCAGTAGGTGTCGCTGCCCCGCGACCGCCGCGCTTCCCAAGGCTGGGGACCCCGGGCGTCTCCGCCTTATCTGGGCTCCAGGCGCCCGCGCCTCACCTGGACTCACGTCGTGTGCTGCCCGCGGCTCGCGGGGGCGCTGTCTCGCGGTCGGACTCTCGCCGCCGCGGGCACGGCTTGGGCTGCCGCGCTGCTCACGCTCCGCTCAGCCCTAGTCCCACAACCTTCTGCTGTCCCCTGCAACCGCGACGAGGGGGCGGGGTCCGACGGCGGCCTGGGAGAGGCGGGCGAGCTGGCGCCCAGGTATGTTCTTCCACAAGGGCCGGGCGGCGGAGAGGGCGACGTCCGAGCTGGCGGAGGAGGCAGACCAGAAGATGTCACTGTCGTCGCCACCTCAGGGTGACCCCAAGGAGTTCAGCCCACCCAGGACCCCCAAGAAACACACTCCTTTCCATATCTGGCGCTCCAAGAAGAAGCAGCAGCATCCGCCGTCCAGTTGCGGGGTGTTCGTACCGCACCCGCCTTCGGCTCCCCTCGGTGAAGCCAGGTGAGTTCCTCGCCCCAGCCCTCCGATCTCACTTCTTCCTCCCGCTATTCTACCTGCGCTGACCCTTGAGCCCTAGCCTTCTGCGTCGCTCGACCGCCTCGGAGGGGAAAGTCTCGGGGTCCGTTTCCCCCGCTGTAGCATAGCGGGGTCCGGATGGGCGCAGACGGGCTATACCTACTGGCTTGGTTTCTGGCTTAGACCGAGCACCAGCTAGAACTTTTGCCCCACATGTGAGCTTTATTTTACCTGAGTCTACACTATCAACCTGTTAACGAGATCAGGAGGTAGTGAGAGGCTATTAACGATAATCAATGACTCTAACCTGGAATTATTTAATACTTTTGATAATGGTGCTTTTATTGTGAAGATTCACACTATTACAGATTACTTTATTTCCATTATTCTCGCAAGATTCAAATGGCAGTAAGGGTTAGTTAGCCTCCTTTTATGGGTAGAGAGCAGAAGAGTAAAGGTAAAGGCTTGTCCCTGTTGGAATCTGTGGCAGAATTAGGCAGCACTGAGTTATAATTCAAAGTGTAATTATCATTTTGTTTTTACGGTTTTTAAAAATTATGATTTTGTGGTGGCTTTAATCCTACTGCACAATTTATTCAATAACGCCATCTAAAGTGATGTATTCTCTGAACAATAATCAATTTAAAGTAACTAATATGTGATTTCAGAAGTACAAAATATTTTTAATGAAGGATAACTGACAATGTCTAGTAAGTCCTTCTATGTGTGTTTTTAAAATATACCTTTATGAATAATGAGGACCAGAATAAGATTGGGTGAGATTTGCATTTTGTATATATTTTTCCTTTTGTTTCTAAAAAATTCTTAATTTTGTAATATATTTTTATTCATTTAGTAAAATTTTTATTGAGCAACTTAAATGCTGGAATATGAAAAAAAAGCAATGAGCATAATCTGTTATCAAAGAATTATTTCTTAGTTGCTTGATACCAGAAAGTAAACAGATATAAATACTATGATAGATGTTATTACAGAAGAGGGATCTAGGGAGGCTTCCTGGAGGAGGATGACTGAAGTGACTTAGTCAGACAGAAATGGGAGGAGCAACAAATTCCAGGCAGAGGATGCACTATGAGCATCACCAATACTCAGAAGAGCAAGGTACTTCCTGAGATGCATAACCAGGTCAGAGTGGTCTGACTATGTGGAAGTGGGTAGGGAGATGAGTGCTAAGAAAGAAGGCATTTTGTTTTTCCTCGTGTTTCATCATCCTCAGTAGTAATCAGTTGAAACAGAATTTTTTTTTTATCTATTCAAAGACATTGTACTTAATAACAAATTGATACTTCTAAAAACTGTGTTCCTTAATAATGATGTACCCAACACTGAAATATATTTTACATATTCCCATAGTGGTTTATCTTACCTGACCTAGTCCCACTATTTCCTGTTTATCAAAATGTAATAATATATAGCTATAGACAAGTTATTTTAAATGCAAATGTATTTTCAACAAAAACTTAAAATGTGAAATTTTGCTTCTCTACTTGAACTAATATTTTAGTTCAGTCTTGACCCTTCTTCCAGTTTTTCTTTAGAACTATGATGCACTTTGTATTAACATGAGTTCTTAAAACTAAACTTACTGGTCTGTCTTTGGGATGTTTTTCTAGTTAGATCATCTTTATAACTGTTTTATTTACTTTTCTTTCTAGTCTAAAGGGAGTGACTAAAGCTTAGTTTTCTGGTCAGTCTTTGGTCAAAGTGGCTCTTCGAGCCATCCGACCATGTCCATTCATTTCTGTCCAGGACTCAGAAGTGGTGAAACTCAGTGAGATGTGTATTACTCACTCTGGCTTTTGTCTCTGTATAAGGATGGGGCAGTCAGGTGGCAACACATTTTCTGGACATTTATGTTTAATATTATAGACTTCTAGATCAAACAAAAATGAACAAATATGACATCCTGGTTATATGCTCTTAGATTAATTAACTCTACTTTTCTGAATCTCAGCTTCTTCATTTAGAAAACGGAAAAAATTGTACTACTAACTCAGTAGGTGGTCATGAATTCAAATGAGAGCTTATGTTATTAAATATAATTCCCTTATACTTCTGGGCACGAAGCAGATACTAAGTTAGTATCTAACCGTCATTATCATCTTCTTCATCATCGCTGTAAATGCAAAGATCTAATAGAAGAAATGGGGGACATAGATTTTGATGGGAGAAATTGCTTCTACAACAGTTTACCATTACAATGATGGTTTAAAGTTTATTGATGTCAGATTTTTGTATTATGCAAATATTTGTGGTTTTGAGTTCTAAAAGATCAGTAATGTCTGATTTCTTTTATTACATAAAATCATTTAAACATGGCTGCCTCTCTTCCTAAAATTCACTCTCAAAGTTTTTTTTTCACTTGGTTTTAGTAAGCATGTTAATGTTATTTTTTATAGAAATAGAACTGTTGTGCTCCTGGGTCAGCCCCATTGCCTGTCTAGTTCATTATTTTCTTGCCACCAGAGAGCCCAGTGGTGTGTGTATAAGGAGGGCACGGTGAGTTGTGGCCAGACTTTTCCTTAATTGTCATCAGTGGTGCTTGCCATTGACCAAGTTTTGAATTACACTCTATTTTGTTAGCAACTTATTCAAAGTGTGAATTCTCTACTTGGGTTTAAATCTCTATTCTTCTATTTACTTAGCCCTGTCATCCTGGGTAAGGATTATTAAACTCTTTGTGCCTTGGTTTTCTCATCCATAAAAGGGAATAATGGAAGTAGTTATAAAAATAAACACATTTATGTATGCCAGGTGCTCAGAACAGCGACTGGTAGATTATGAGTGCTGTCTAAATGAGAGTTGTTCGTCTTTTCTAGTATCTTGCCTATACCTCTTTGAGTAGTAATTTTTTCTATTATATGACAAAAATGACATTTTCTTTTTACTTTTCCTTATTCAAGGCAGCCAGTATTATTTTGATCAGAAATGGCTCTCAGCCAAAGGTCAGTGAACTGAATTAAACATGTCACCCTCAAACTGAATTGAACCCTAAACCTAGAAGCAAGCAATAGTGCTCTCTGCAAGAGAGCCAAACTCAAGTGATGGGTAGGTGTTTGGGGGTTTGGGTTTACTTCTTTAGCTTTTTATTATGAATCTTATTTATAATATAAGAATAAGACCGTGTATCACTGCTTTACTATTAGTTTAAATGATTAGAGCAATGTAGCAAAGATATTAGATATTGCAGTTTGTTTTCTAACTCCTAAGATGTATTAAACATACCCATTTTACTCTGAATGTTAAAAACTCACATCTGGTTCCCCATAGCTCAGGAGGCTTAGGTGTAAGCTATGAAAACCAGAGTCCTAGTTTTGAGATCTGAGGTGGGAAAAAACAAAAAGCACAATATCTGAAATTAAATACATACTAGGTAGTTTTAATATCAGCTTAAAAAGCTACAAAAACCCTTATATATCTGTATTAAGGTTTGAGTTTGCCTAAGGGGTCAGTTGTATTTCAGGACTGTCTATGCAGTAAAAGGTGATTTATTTAAAAAATTTTGTCGGGTAATATTATTTGAAGCTGAATTATATACATTTCTGTTTGCCCTGTAAAACTTTATCAAATAATTATTTTGAAAAAGTAGAAATATTTTTCTCTCATAAAGTTTTATTCATATTGAAAAATGAATGAGAAATTTTCCTGTCTGATATGGAGCCCATCGAAGCCTCCAAATTTTCTTGAGGTTATGATAATCTTAAACTATATCCTGTACAGGACCCCCAAAAAATCGTGGAAACTATTTTCACAGTAGCATTTAAAACAAAGAGAATCATGTATTCAGTCATCCATAAATGATTTTCTCTATTTCCTTAAAATATCTAGGGCCAGTGATTATATTATTTTGGCTCATCTGTCATATTTGGGCACCTACAAATAGAGATTGAGTTTTGAATTTGACATACTGATTTGAAAATTTTGACTGAATTTCCAAATTCAAGGTAAACATCATGCTGACATTCTAAAATTGCAGACTGAAAATAAGTGGTTCTTAGCAGTCTTTATATAGATTTATAGATCCAAAGAGAACTGTTAGAGTACGTGGCTCACTTGATGTCTACTCCATTTTTGTCAAAACGAGTTTGGAATATCTGTCAAGGAGTCCAGGATGGCCTGCGTTCTTAAAGCAAAGTGTTCTTCCTTATAAACAACTTATCTTCATTTCCACTTCCTGTGTTTGGCATATTCAACAGGTGTGCATGGATGTCTGACACTTGTGGGGAGTTTGACAAGAAATGTCAGTCAATGGTTTATGAGTTTCATTAGCTCATGTGTAATTCTCTTAAAACATGGCTGCATTAGGCCAATCCAAAAGTCTTATCAAAGCAACTCCATGGATTCAGGTTTATGACAAGTCTTCATTCTCGTGAGTGAGCACTTACTCGGTGCTGTCTTTATAGCCCCATGCATCTCCTGGATTGCCCTATTTGGTGGAAATGAAGCAAGGGGTCATTTTGACAAAGTACCAAGAGACCCCCAAGGACCCTAAGGGAGGTAGGAAATCCAAAATCCACTCATGATGTCGCTAACTTTTTTCACCAACCAGTTGAAGACAAGACGAGTACAGGTTGAACCTGTATTTACACAGAATTGAAAGACAGAGTTAACAAGTGCCTTTTGTTTTTTACCTTCCCACAGATGGCAATTAAATGAGTAAAAGTAACTTGCTGTCAAGTTTGGCAAAATATTCTGTGGTGAAGAAAGTTGGCTGCTGGCTGTATTTATTACTGTTGTATGCCATTTTGGGCCAGTGACCCTACTGAATCTTGTTCATTAGTAGTTAGGTTATGGCTTCCTGAAGGTAATAACAAAAGCTTGGGAGGAGGTTTGACTGATAGTTATGTAAAGATACTACATAATACACCTCTGAAATTTTTTTCACCTTAGTTAACAAGCAGTAGCATGAACTTCTGATAATTCTTTGGATTATCTATTTGGATAGCTTTGTATCTTATAACTGGGGACAAGAGGCAAAATAGTATGTGCTATGAATAAGATAAGAAAATGGAGGATGTATTTCATTCATAATAACAACGTAAAACCACAGTTGCAAAAATATCCACCAAATTTGATTGAAGAATTCAGTTCATTTTAACATACGCTGCATGTATCAGGCAGTTCTAAGTGTGCTATAAATATTAACTCACTACAGTTAATTCATAATATCCCTGGGAGGTAGGTAGATACTGTAATTATCTCCATATTGAGGACAAATGAGGCCAGAGGGGTGTAATAATTTGAGCATCACAGAACTCATAAAAACTGGTTCTGGGATTCCCCACTTGGTAGTCTTAAATCCTATGGTTAGTACTGCACATTGAAGTCATTCTAGTTAATGTTGCCTTCTCCCTGATATGTTCCCACACTACCACAATGCACATAGTTAGATCTCACAAGCAGAAATTATACACATATATGAAATCAAGTTAATTTTTGGTGCTAGACCAATTTCTGTGTTAAATAACCAAGAGAAAAATATGTAAAACTACATGTAAACTATATGCAAAAAAAATAGAACTACATTAAAATCTTGGAAGAAGAACAATTTCAAAGCAAAAGTTCTCAAGTGTATACCATAAACAGAAATATTATGTCTAGATCCAGAGTTTGGGGCTCTGTCCCAGCTTTGTGAAGAGACAACTTAATCAAGAGGTGAAACTCCTTTGTATGCCTTCCTTCCTTGGAGTCTTGGCATGGGCAGTAGAATTCAAGGTGACTAGATGGGTGTTCATTTCAATGGACAGTTGCAGTTCAGACTAAATGGGGATATGGAAATTCTCAAGTAGTTAGAGCAACTTCAAGCTGATGCAACTTTAGATCTCCTGTTGCTTGAATTCTTTGACTTTGTTTCCTACTTTAATATTGAGCATTCCCTGGTCAACATATTACCATCTTATGCTGACCTTACACTTCATGGACTTTAAACTATTACTGATATTATATCTCACTGGGGCTCACAATGGTGCTGAACAGTAAACTTATACTCCCATTTTGTAGACAAGGAAAATAAAGTTTAGATAAAGCAACACAGGGAGAGGAAGTGGGATAAAAACACAGGCTTTCTGATTTCTGACCAGCTGTTATTTGGGGTTCTCTTGGCTTATAGACTGTACTGCCCCATTCCTGGCCTATGGGCACCTTTGACAGTAGCTCAATTGACTCATCTAACTTCCTGATGACTATTGCCCTGGAAATTTTACCACAGTTTCATAAACTAAGAGACTGATTCTTAGATTGAATGACTAGTTAATTAGTCAGTCTGTATGCTATCTGGTTACTGACCTATTGAATATTTTCAGAACTTCTACTATAATTAGTACCTTACAGTCTCAAACAAATTCTCTAAAAACTTAATTCACATTTCCAAAAAATTTTAAAGCTTGTGCAAGTCATATTTTATAACAATAAAATGTCATTTAAGATGATAGCATCTATCCATATTGTACCCATGCAAGAACTTTCCTGTGGGGTTGGTGTTATGACATGTGATGTATTTTATGATTCATCATTTAAATGTTTTCATAAAACTGATGGGTGCATAAATATCCTATAAAGCACAATTTGTTTGTTTTTGCACCTACTATTAGAAAAAGAAATAGTGGATGAAATAAACTTTGGACAGTCACATTGAAATAGTGTCTCCTTTATCAAGATTGCCGTGTGTACAACTAAGAACTGGCCCTCTTCAAGCCTGTGCAGTAGAGACTCCCAGGGCCTGCGAGTCATTCTTGGCTCTAATACCTTGAAAATGTTGGCTTGCTTTCCTGATGTTTTGCTTCCATGAGCCACATGGTTGCTATTATCTGCAAAACAAGACAGTATAATTACTCCAGAGTTGGGATTACAAAATTATTCTCTTTCAGTATTGACTCCCCAAAGATAATTTTGTTTGGAATAGACTCAATTATTGATCAGGGTTCTTCAATGGAGCATACTTTGGGTTAAAACAAGAGCATATGTATCCTTGTATGTACCAGTAAACAGGTTTAAACAAGTCAGTCTAAAACTAGATTTTGGAAGTTTTTCAAGATAAAAGCAAAGTACAACTAAATGGCATTTGCTCAAAGTTTTGATTTTTATGCATTGGCATTTTGTCCTAATCCCACTCTGTTAGAAATTTCAAGTACTTTAAACTAGAAGTCTTGATGATTTGTATATTTTAGCACTTATTTGTACTGTTCCCTGTTATTATACTTTTAATAAAAGTTTGGTTTTTTGGCGAGGATCTGTCATAGGACAACCAGTCCTAGGTCTAGGTGATAATTACTGACAATGCTGAGATGCTGCATCTCCTTCATCATCATGTAGTTTCTTCCTTCAGAGGAATTCTTCAGAAATTTAGGCATTAGCTTCTTTGCTCACTCTAGGATTCACTATAGGCTATTTTTCTCTGTGTTTCAACATACCCAGATTATGATTCTACAAATTTACAAAGCCAGCAGATGTTAAACAAAGAGGGGTACCATTTTTTGTCTTAATGCCACTCGTAACTGATGAACAAAGAGTAAGAGTGACAGCCAGTTGGGTTAGGGCATGTTTCCAGAGGAAGATGGGAGTGGCATGGGAGAATGGAGGAGGAGAATTCTTTTAAGCCAGCATCTCCTAAAAGTTAAGTAAACATAAGAAACTTTTGTCAAGTGAAAATTGAACAGCAGGCATGAAAAGTTATTGAGTGCCTATTGTGTGATGGTGTCTTTAATATTTACTGTATTTCATTTATTCTTTATAAGAGCTCTGCAGAGAAGGTGATTTTCTCCCCGTATTTATAGTTGAGAAAGTAGAACCTGAAAGAGGGGAAATAGCTTGTCCATGTTGATTTAACTTGTAAGTGATAGAGTAGTAATTGGAATTCAGGTCTTCCTGACACCAAAGCTCATAGAATTTTCACTATACCATGAGAAAGGTAAAAAACTAACATTCATTGAATGAGTAGTTGGTAGGAGACGTATGTGTGTGTTTTAGAAACATTCCTTGTAAAATGTAGTTATCTAATCTTAGAATTATTAATCTCGCAAAAATCAAGAAGGAAGCATTTCTTTTTATCTGCACCCATACTTTGCCCTGTGGTTTAGAAGGGGAATATCCAAGAAGGAACAATTCATGTGCTTTCGGAAATCCACGGGCCACTTTTATTTTCCTGGAAACTCTTGATTTAATTAGTCAAATCAGTGACTCAGTCCCTGTCATGTTAACTAAGGTTGTTGCACCTGATTTCCAGTCTATTCTAAATGACGCCAAGCCTTATTGCTTGCTACTGGGATGATTCTCAGAGTATGTAAAATAATCTAAGGTGGAAAATACTAACGATTTTTACTCTTTGTAAAGATTAATAACATTCCTAAAAGGGAAAAAATGCTGGTCGATCCAAAAATCTAAATTTATAGAAGATACTGTTACCTTGAAAGATGATCTGGAGAGTTTGGTGTAAAAAGATTATAAAAATCTTTTAAATACTCCCTGTTTTTATGGGAACTAGTAAGTTCGTTGCTAGTGCCCGATTCTCTCAACATTGAATTTTTTTAAATTTTATATAATAAAGGTATTTGAAAAGTGACATTTAAGAATGCCTATTAATCTCTATGAGTATTATAGGCACAGAATTAATTCACAGTAAGTCATAGAAGATAATTTCTTTTTCCCATTATACAACACTAAAAACATATGCTTAGAATTTTAGATTTCTTTAAATTTTTTTTTACAATACTAAATAAACTTTGAGAGAATAGATTCCAACTTCTGTCAAAATGCATATCCCCTACCACAATGCTGCAGTGAGCATTTCTGTATAAAAGATTTGATCTCTGGGTAGTCTTTAGTTACCTCTCCAGGTCCACTCTCCACCCTCCTCTGTGCTCCTGAGAATTGTTTTTAAAGGCTTTCATGCTCTCTGGTTTCATTGGTAGGGTTCCACCAATGGAGGTTTTAGAAGAGAGCAGGAGTAGAAGGTAATCCTGGAGGGGGATAATGGTTTTGTTATTCCTCTGATGGGTGGACCTCTTCAACAGCTCAGATCTTTCCAGTTCCATATACTCTTGCTCCCCTTTCCTGTACCAGGGTCCAGGGGTAGCTATGGCTTCCTGCTGCTAGGAGCCTGGGCTGCTGAGCCACCTTTTATTGATTTTTCCCTCACCAACCACATTTTGTAAATAGTTCTTTAACACTTTGCAGTCTTCTCTGTCATGTGTGCCATCTGCTGCCTGCTGGGATCCTGACTGATATCATATATATCAAAGTGGTATGCTCTTTTTATTACATTTTATATCTTTGTACTGCAGAAAGGTAAAAGGTCATTCAGAATTGTTTAGGAAAGTTAAGTTAGGTTAGATCTAGTTGATTGTTAATGAAAAATAATGATAGATTGATTTAAATTACTCTCAGAAAATATACCATAGATATAAGCAAATTGATATTGGAACAGAAAGAAAGGAGCAATGAATCTGTACTGCACTGTGGTGGACACCTGTATTTATAGATAAGGAGGATACCTAGTTGCCAGTTCTCTTATTTTATTTGAGTATTATTGGTTTAATTATTTTCTTCCTCTTTTCATTCTGGGATTTTGTGCCTCTTTATGTTTGTCCTCCTCTTGGCAGTTTGCACTTTCACCTATGCAGTTCTCTGTATTCATGGGTATTCCTTCATCATCTGCATGCTTGTTCATGATCTCTTCCTCACAGAAAGCACACTTAGGATTTTGTGAGTTGAGTGGATACCATTTTTTGGCATTTGTCCATGTATGAGTAATCACTTGCTTAGTTTTTAAATTAAAAATAAAACACATAGGCAACAGTTATTTCATTTACTTCTGGTTCAGTTCCAACTCCCAGGGTCTCCAGTTTCCTAGACTAAGTGCCAAAGCCGTCAGCAAATTTATTAGGGACTGTTGGTACTAAATAGATATTTTGTTTAATTTTTTTTAATTTTATAAATGAACAGTATATAGGTCTAAGGGTCCATCATAAGAAATCAGCATCTGTATATAATATATTAAATTAGTCACCAACAATTCAATGCAATACTTCATCTCTTCTACCAGATTTTCCTATTCTCCTCCCCCCTTCCTTTCTGGTAGTCACTAATTGTATTCGATAGACTAAAAGTCTATTTTTGTTTTATTTGGATCATTTGTTTGGTTTCTCTATATACCCACATATAAGTAAAATCATACGATATTTGTTTTTCTCCTTCTGACTTATCTCAGTAAGCATGCCATTTGAAGAACATGGATGAACCTAGCAAGAATCACACATTTTTTTCAGTTGAAAGATAATGTCTTCTTTGGTTGCTTGGTCATCTCCAGCAGAATTCCTGATTGACATAGAGTATTGAGGTTTATCCAAGAACTCACTGATACTCAAAAGTCCTAGTCCTATTTTAAAAAATAAATTGTATCCATTTTAAGAAATGTCTAATTGATCTGATATTTAGGTTATCTTTCATGCTCTTAGAAAAGTAAATTATTATGGGTATGTTCTACCACAAGCATAGTAAAAGGATAATTCAATTAAAAGTCAATATAAAAATTTCTCAGCTTTTGCCAATGACCAGTGACGGCAGAGAGGGTAGAGCCTTGGGAAGAACTGGACCTCCCAGGGGTCATCTGAAAGCAGCAGAGAGCTCACCCAATGGGATAGGGACATAGAGCTAGGGGAGAGGGTCTTGGCACAGGGTGGAAGGAGGACCATTTCCCTGGTAGAACTGAGCTGGAGTTGTAGGACCTACCAACTGGAAATCCCACCCCCACGCTTAAAGAAAGATGATAGTTTCCCAGGAGGGAGGAAACTTCATTGCTACCCACTAGCGTCACACTGTGGGGTGGAGGCAGACTTTCAGTCTGATTGCTGACTGTGGGCCAATGACAAGGTGATCTTCCCTCTTCAGACCTGGGACACATCACACAAATTCCAACCCCATAGACTGAAGTCTCTTACCACAACTTAGGGTCTGCCTAAGAACTTCAGCAAATCTAACAAGTGGTGATACCACAAAACTCAGGAATTCCCAGTGTTCAAACCAAGATAAGGTTTATTAGGTGCAAGTCAATACCTTACACAATGCCGTCGCTGCAAGGAAATCTATGCCACAGAACCATAAACAGAATGCCAAAAAGAGTTAAGACACAGAAATAATACATGAAATGATGGTTCCAATTAAAAACTCATGGGGAAATATGAATACAACAGATGTATGCAAGCTACCTGAGGGTCAGGATAGGGCTACAGTGATAAAATGCTCATGGAAATCAAGAAAACAATAGAGACAAAAAAGAACAAAAAAGGGAGAGAAGAAATGAAGCAAGATAGCAAAGAAATGAAGACAGCATTTGATGAACTAAAGAAATCAGCAGAAGGGATCAAGATAGGGTGAATAAAACTTCCATTAGAATCAGTGAGGTAGAGAACAGGGCAAGGAAAGCTCTGAAGCAAACCAGCAAAGAGAAAAAAGAATGAAAATAAATAAAACAGCATTCAAGACCTATGACATAACATCAAAAAGGACAACATTTAATCACAGGGTCCTCAGAAATAGAAGAGAGAGAAAAGAGTGAAGAAACAGTATTTGAAGAAATAATAACTGAAAATTTCCCTAGCCTAAGGAATGAAGCAAGCCTCCAGACCAAAGAAGCTCAAAGAGTTCCAGCAACAACAACAATAACAAAAAACAAAACAACAACAAAAAAAACACAAACATACCTACACTTGGATGCATTATCATCAAGAGATCAAAAATACAAGATAAAGACTCTTCAAAGTATTCAGATAAAAACAAGTCAGACACAAAGGAGTCCACATACAATTGTCAGGGGATTTCTCAACTGAAACTCTACAGACCAGAAGGGAATCGTATGACATATTCAAAGTGCTAAAAGAAAAGAATTTTCAACCTAGGATACTATACTCTGTGGGATTGTCATTTAGAATGAAAGGAATGATAAAAAGCTTTTCAGATAAGCAAAAGTTAAAGGAATTCATTACTACTATAGCAGCTCACCATAAAAAACTAAATGAGATTCTATAAAGTATAAAGAACCCCCCTATTAAAAACAGTGAGAAAGTAAAAATATAAAAAGTGAAGAAGAGAAGAGACTAGAAATGTAGATGATTAGAATGAGTGTAAGACTAATGTACTTTTAAATAAAAATAGGAAATAAACATAGAATTCTTAATGCTAACTTCAGGGTAACTTCAAAATACATCTCCAGGAAAAAAAAAAAAAAAACAAAGACAAAAACAAAAAGAGAAACCAATCAAAACATAATGATACCCAACCCACCTAAGAAGAGAAAGAAAAGAACAAAGGCAGTGTTTGGAACAACACACAGAAAAAAATTATGAAATGGCAATATCAGCTACCTATCAATAATCCCTCTAAAAGATAATGGCTTGAACTCACCAATCAAATGACAAGAGTGGTCAAGTGAATTAAAAAGTATAACCCAACCTTCTGCTGCCTTCAGGAAACTCACCTTCTTTCAAAAGATAAGCAAAGGTTTAAAGTTAATGGTTGGAAGACTATCCTAGAGTCGACAGCAACCCAAAAAAAAAAAAAAAAGCAGTAGCAGCCATGCTTAGATCTGATAAAACAGATTTCCAACTAGAAAGCATAACAAACAACAGACATGGACATTATATAATGATTACAGGGTCAATTCAACAAGAAGACATAATGCTTATTAACATATATATACCAAATGAAGGAGTATCAAAATGTATTAAGTATTATTAAAACCGGTGAGAGATGTCAATAGCAACACAGTATTAATAAGAGACTTCAACACCTCATTTACAATAATGGCTAGATCAGCCAGGCAAAAAATTAACAGGTAACAGCAGATTTAAATGACCATCTGAAACAGTTAGATCTGTATAGGCCTATATACATTATACGTCATCCAACGACAGATTTCAATTTCTTCTTAAGTGTGCATGAAACAGTCTCAAAGATACACCATATGCTGAGACACAAAATATGTCTCAACAAATTTTCAAAGGTTGAAATCATGCCAAGTATCTTCTCTGACCACAATGGCTTAAAACTAGAAATCAACCACAAAAAAAGCTGGAAGACCCCAAATTAATTGGAGTTTAAATGATATGCTTCTGAATGATTCTTAGGTAAAAGAGGAAATCAAAGAGGAACTTGCAAAGTACTTAGAGGCAAATGAGAATGAAGACACAAGCTACCAGAATCTACAGGATGTACCAAAAGCAATATTAAAAGGGAAATTCATTGCAATCCAGGCCTAACTCAAGAACCAAGAAAAGTTGCAAATAAACAACCTAAACCTACACTTAAACAATACAAAAAGAACAATTAAATCCAAAAATCAGTAGAAGAAAGGAAATAATGAAAATTCAAGCAGAAATAAACAAAATGGCAATCCAGAAGATAAATGAAACCAAAAGTTTGTTCTTTGAAAAAATAAACAAAATTGACAAACCATTGGCTAGACTCACAAAGAAAAACAGAGAGAAAACTCTCATAACCAAAATCAGAAATGAAAGGGGAGAAGCTATTACAGATACCACAGAAATATAAAACATCTTAAGGGACTGCTATGAATAGTTCTATGCCAACAACATGGACAACCTGAAGGTCATGGACAGATTTTTAGAAAAACAGTCTAACAAGATTGAACCTGGAAGAATTGGAAAACCTGAGCATAAAAACCACAAGCAAAGATTTTGAAGAGGTAGTCAAAAGGCTCCCTAAAAATAAAAGCTCAAAACCAGATGACTTTTCTAATGTTTTACCAAAGCTTCGGAGAAGAATTAGTACCAATTCTTCTCAAAGTCTTCCAAAATATTTAAGAGAAGGGAATACCCAAATACTGTCTATGAGGCTAACATCAGACTGATACCAAAAGCTAATAAAGACATCACCAAAAATGAAAATTATAGACCAATATCTCTAATGAACTTAGATGCAAAAATTCTCAAGAAAATATTAGCAAAACGAATCCAGCAATGCATCAAAAAGATCATCCATCATGACCATGCAATATTATCCCAGGGATGCAAGGATGGTTCAACAAATGTAAATCTTTTAATGTAATATCAACAAGAGTATGGAGTAAAGCCAATGATCATATCGATAGAAGCAGAGAAAATTTTTGACAATAGCCAATGCCCTCTTATGAAAAAAAAAACAAAAAAACCCTGCATAAAATGAAGATGAAAGATATATACCTCAATATAATAAAGCATATCATATATGAAAAACCCACAGTCAACATCATAGTCAATGGGAAAAATATAAAAGCATTTCCTCTAAGGTCAAGACAAGGCAAGGCTGTCCACCTTCACCACTGGCATTTGACATTGTACTACAGGTCTTAATCATAGCAATTAAGCAAGAAAAAGAAATAAAAAGCATCCAAATTTGAAAGGAGGAAGTAAAATTATCATTATTTGCAGACAATATGATTTTATCTATTGAACACCCTAAAAATTCTGCCAAAAAAGTACTAGAACCCATCAACTTAATACAGTCAAGTGGCAGGCTACTGAATCAATGCACAAAAATCCATTGCATTTTTATACCCAAACAACATGCTAGAAGAAAATGAAATCAAGAAAATAACAATGTTCAAAATAGAAATAAAGAGAATCAAATACCTTGGAATTTACTAGCAAAGGAGATGAACTACCTGTACAATGATAACTACAAGTCTTTCTTAAAAGAAATGAACAGGATACAAAGAAATGGAAAGACATTCCTTGGTTGGGAAGAATCAACATTAGTAAAATTATCATCTTACCTAAAGCAACATACAGATTAGTGCAATATCCATTAAAATCCCAGAGTATTTTCCCAGAAAATAGAACAAAAAAAATTCCTAACATTCGTATTAAAAAACAAAAGACCCCAAATAGCCAAAGCGATTGTGAGAAAAAAAGAATAAATTTGGAGTGATTACACTCCCAAAGAGACAGTGATCAAAACAGAATGGTACTGAAATAATAACAGAAATACAGACCAGTGGAATAGCACTGAAATACCAGAAATTGACTCTCTCACATATAGTCAGTTAATCTATGACAAAGGAGCCAAAAGCATACAATGAAGAAAGGAAAGTCTCTTCCACAAATGGTGTTGGAAAAACTGGACAGTCACATGCAAAAGAATGAAGCTAGACCACTCTCTAACACCATTTATAACTCAAAATGGAGTACAGACTTGAACACAAAACCAGAAGCCATAAAATTCTTGGAAGACAGTATAGGAACACATTCCATGAGATCAGATTTAGAGAGGTCTTTAGGGTCTCTAGCATCAGGGGGGAAAAAAACCAAAAATAAACAACCGGGACTATATCAAACTAAAAAGCTTCTTTGCAGTGAAAGAAAACATCACCAAAACAAAAAGACAACCTGCTAACTGGAAGGAGATATTTGCGTTCCACAGTTCTGACTAAGGCCGAATAGCCAAAATATGCAAAGAACTCATAAAACTCAATGACAGAAAAACAGTCAATTCAGGCAAGAAATGGGAAGAGGAATTAGAGAAACACTTTTTTGAAGAGGATATACATAAGGCCAACAGCACATGACAAGATGTTCCTACTTGCTAGCTATCAGGGAAATGCAAATCGAAACAACAATGAGCTATTACCTTATTCCTGAAAGACTGGATATTATCCAAAAGTCTGGAAACAAAACATCCTGATGAGGATGTGGAGTGCAGTATGGAGATTCCCCAAAAACTTGAAGGTGGAAATCCCACATGTTCCTGCCATCCCACTTCTGGGTATTTACCCAAAAGATACAAGAACACTCCTTCACAGAGATTTATGTACCGCCATGTTTAGTGCAGTCCTAGTCACAATAGCCAAGAACTGGAAATGACCTAAGTACCCAATGTTAGATGACTTATTAAAGAAGATGTGTTGTATGTACACAGTGGAATACTATACAGCCCTTAGAAGTAATGAAATCTTGTCATTTGAATCAACATGGATGAATGTGAGGGTATTATGCTAAGTGAAATAAGTCAAATGAAGACAGGTGGATACCAGATGATTTCACTCACAGATGAAATGTGAATAGACAAAGCAAAGAAACATGAAACAAAACCAACCTTTGGACCTTGCAATAGAACTGAGAGGTTACCAAATTGCGGCGGGTGAGGAGAGTGGGCAGCTACAAGTGGTGGTGGAACCCACTGGGTTTAAGAACATTTGGTGATTTAGTGGAGGGCCGGGTGTGTTGACATATACCCGAGGAACAGGGAAATTGCACATATGGAGAACCTATACATATGAGTTTAATTTGTAAAACAAAGTTATCTTAATAAAATTAAAAAAAAATTTTAGCCAATGTTCTTTCCACTAAAGAGCTACAAATATCCCAGCAGAGTAGATAGAAAAGAAAAAAAGTATTTTGTAGCTTTAATTTGTTCATTGCAATATCTTTTCTCCTATTTTTTAAAATTAATAGAGTAAAATGAAATTAAAATAGAAAGAATTGAAAATGTTTTGGTTAGTATAGTAAGATATTAATCTTTACATCTAATTATAGATCATATAATTTATTAAATTTTAGCATCACATTTCTAGGAAAATTCTATATGTAGATAATACTGGATTTTTGTTAGTAGCAAATAGCTTACCACTGAATCTTAAGTTAGATTCCTACTACTTTGTGCTCTTTTGAAAGACATTTGTCTCTAGGGTGTTTCATTGTTTGGCGTTTGATAATCAAAGACATTGTCCTGACTTGTACAACTTCAGCAGTTTAAAACCCCAGAAATTGTTAACCCACCAGACACTTTTCTCATCAGAGCTGCTCATGTTCAGGTCCTAACATGCACTTTTAAATATTTTCTAAAGTGGAAATGTGGATAAGATTGAACACATTTTATTTAGGACATTGAAATACTGAATAAATTAGAATATTCCTAGAGTAATTTTCTTTAGATACTGTGATTTGGAAAGGTCTCTAATTGAATTTCCAAGATAATCTGTAACCCCAAAGCTCTGGGCCTGAAATAGAAATCAGAAGATTTAAAATCAAGTTCCATAAAGCAACAAAGCTTAGCAAAGGATCAGAGGCCTGATGGAATAGCCACCTACAGAATCTGATGGTTTATTAGCACAGAGAGGAATGTGTGATCACATGATTTTAGCTATTTCTGTCACAACCTTTGGGATTTCATTTTTATACCAATAATTCAGAAAGGAAATTTGATAGTAATAATTTGAGGAAAGAATGGAATCAGGAATCTACTTATTAACTATATTATTAATTCAGTAAACTCTTGACTTTCCCAGAGTTTATATTCCTCATTTCTATTAGAAAGGATTAGCTCTTCCTTCACAAGGTTTACTCTAGAGGTTAAAAACCTCTTAATTATGTATTTGAGTGTATAATTTTCATGGCAAAGTTTGTCATGGTGTGAGTACAATTAACAGCAAAGTCTAATATATAGGGAAATTGAATTAGTTATTCTACCCTTCTCAGTGGGCATAGTCCTTGGTAAAAAGTAGTCATGCCATAGGTTGACACAGTTAGAGTTTCTAAACCCCTCATGTAGAAACCGTGTACATCTTGGACAATAGCAAAAGGATAAAGAAGAAAACTACAAGTTATGCATTTAATGTAGACATATAACTGAAAGGGTGAATCATGTAAGTGTTGTTTTGAGAACTCTCTTAAGATGTATACATTGTGTCTTTATGTTTGGTCATCATTTTACTAATGTAGTGTAGGATCATTAAGATTTAGACTGAGGCATTTCCAGACACTCCCATTTGCAGCCTGGAAACCCTTAAGAGGGGTCAGAAGCAAAATAAAATAAATAAAAAAATAAAAAATAGAAAACATCTATGTAGTATAGTATATTATTTTTACTGAATAAATTAGCATACTGTTCCCTTTACAGTTCTGAGACAGAGTAGGTTTTTCAGCTCTGAACGTGGGGCCAAAACATCTAAATTCTGCTCCTGCTTCAGCTAGTTGCTAGCCATGTTACCTTACGTAAATCATTTCACCTCTTTGGTGCTCAGTTCCCTTAAGTTTGAAAAATGAATCAGTGGAAGGCTGAAATGATTTTTATTGATCTCTTTTCAGATTTTGTATTTCATTTGTCTAGAGATTTCAGGCTGCTGTTGGGGAGATTGAAAGGCATTAACCAAATAAGTGTTAGATCTGACATTTATGCTGAAACCAATTCCAGGTGTTAAAAATCATATCCAGTAAGAGATCATTTTACTAAAGAGGTTCTCTAGCGACTGTTTGGTGGATTCTCCCAGAAGTCGACCCAATAGCAAGGATTCAAGTACAGGTGTAATTCAGGGAATATATGTAGGGAGGGAGGGTTTGAGGCAGGAAATGGAAGTCAACCAGCAAGGTAGGAATTACTGTGCTATTTCTACTGTTGCTAAATGGAGGCTAATTTCCCTGGGAAATTCTGAATTTTGTTGTCAAAGTCAGAGCAGTGCTCTCCCTGGGAGACAGGAGAAGAATTGAGGTATTAGAACTCCAAGTTTTGATGAGGGCTGCTCTTTGATGAGGACTGCACCTTGGGTGCTTCCTGCAATCAGGCACTGTGGGCTCCTGTCAACCAGAAAGCTCCTAGGTGTTTGGAAGTCCAGAGCCCCATGCTACAATATCCCAGGGGATATGAGAGAGGCCTAGACAGCGCCTACCCTATCTCGTTACTGAGGTACATCCAAACTCCTGTTAACACTGACTTCTAGCAGAAACACCGCTATGGACACTGAAGCAGTACCCCAGGAGGCAATGAGCTGCCCTCCTCAGCTGCTGTGATTTTCTGTCTGTCTTGAAACACTATGGCATGTAGCAGCCAGGGAGGGGCCGGCTCCTGAGCGCCTATTAGCCTTAGCTCTAGAAGGCAGGTCACAGACATTGCAAAAGGCCTGTTGACAGTGCACGTGCAATCCCTGTGGTCAGAGTTGCAGGGCCTAATTATTGGCTCCTCCTAGGACAAAATTCTTCCTGTAAAGGGAGTAGCACTCAGGAAGAATTTGTCTTTGTGATGCAAAAGGTGAAAGTACACGGAGAATGAAATTTATTTTACAGAAATCCTTATTTTGACAGAAAAAGCAAATTCTCTCATGTACTGTTGTGTAAGTGTACTAGCAAATGCAGCATTTTCTATCAGACTGCAAAATCAAACCAGCTGTCAACAGCACCCATGACTGATGTGGAAACATTTGGGCTTCAAAATCAAATAATTGGCATGAACATTGCATTTTTGTTACTTCAGATCACTGTAAGTTTTGTGAAAACTCTTGCTTTCTAGATGAAGTTGACTTTTAGGAATCAATCTGTTTTGTATTGCATTTTTTACGATGTAAAATGTGTTAGAAATATAACTGCTTGAAATATAACTTTTATGTTTTTATAATAAATTATATATTATTTTTAATATTTATGCCAGAATTAAAAGTTAAGTGTTTTGTGATATCTCTTGATACTACCGGTATGCAAACCTAGCAGAAAACATTTGATATTCTGTGTACCTGTGATTATTATTTTTTAAAAAGGTGTTATTAGTAATAATAGGACCTGGTGAATCATGGTTCTTGGGTTAACCACATTACAAAGAAAGCTCTTATTAAGGAACCATGACTAGACTGCTGTTAAGTAATCTGCTAACTACTAAATTATTGACATTGAGGTAGAACCGATGGAAAATCTTCAGTAATTTTTTTCCCTTACATCTCTGTATCTACAAAATGCAGAAATCAAACAGGTAGATGGACTGTAGGCTGATTTTTGGGAAAAGATGTTAAAAGTCACGGACCTAGAATTTTTTTGATTTTTAAAAACATTTTTGAAGCCCACTAGTGTTTTTTGGAAGGTTCTGCTTAAATTTGCCAGTCAAAATCACCTGAAGAGAAAATGAAAAACAAAAACCCCCCACCATCTCCAGAAATTCTAATTTAATAGATTTGGAGTGGGGCCCAGGGACCTATAGTTTAATCAGCTTCCCTGGGTAGTCATGAACTTAATATTTGAAAACTACAGTTCTCGCCCAATGGGGATTCAGAGACATAAGTCTTGAGAGAGTTTTCCCAAGGGCACCCAGATACCTGGTGGCCAAGCTGGAACAAGAACCCAACTCTCTTGAGTTTAAAGTTCATTTCTCTACATTATAGTGACAATTTTTATAACTATTTTAACCCATATTCCAAACTTATTTATATAAATAACAATGTAGTCAGTTATTACCCGATACATCAGATGTGTAATGTCTCAATCTTTTGCATATGTAAATATGTAAATGAAATATATTCAGATGAAACATTGTAGCAATAGCCTTGTAAGTATAGACTATATATCCTATAAACCATAAAAAACAAAAACATTTCTGGCTTGAATGGATTTCTAACAATTCTGATATGAATGTATCATATAATTTGCCACACATGGTCTTCCTCTAATCAATTCTTTATTTCCACGTCTACTGTTCATACTTAGCAAGTTTGCACACAGACCTCCTCCTGCAGTTCTCCTATTCAACCTCCTATGTGTTCCAACCAGAAAACACACTGCTTAGAGTCAGTGCGTTGATGATTTCCTGGACTGGTGAGTTTTGTGATTAGTGCATGGGGTTGGGGAGGCATAATAGTGGTTCTCAACCCTGTCTGTGGCTAGTCAACTTTGCAACAACTAAATGCTTCCTTGTTCATAAACTGCATTTCTAAATAAGGCAACTCTTCCTGCAGATGTGCAGTGTTGGCCGGAAGGCAGAGATAAAACACAAGTGGATAGTTGGCACATCTCCTCCAGGAGGGGACAGCTTGCAGGGAACTTAGCAGTAACATTGGGTGGTTAGGATCAGCCTCTCACAGGTACCCAGTAGGGCCCCCTTCTGCAGAGCAGACAACTGAGATGGTTGCTTTTGACACTGATTAAAGTAAAACTAGAATTTGGAGATACTAGCTCTACTTTTGTCTTTTTTTCTTTCCTTTTCTTTTTATTCCTGTAACTCTATGTTAATCCAATAAAGAATACAGAGATTTACCAGGGCACAAAAACTGACAAAGGACCATGGCTTATAAATACAGTGAAACCACAAAGAAAAAGCAAAGGTGGTACCCAAGGTGATAAGAATAAGGCTAAACCTGCTGATTACAATCACTTTCCCACTAGAATGACTCGGTCTCAATTTTGGCCCTAAGTTTTCTAATAGTTTTAGTAAATGAGAAATTATCTAAGTTATACAATTTGTCCTTCAGAAACACACAGACCAGTAAGAATTACATGTGTTTATACTCAGATTAGAATTCTATTAGGGGCATCCTTAGAAAGTGAATTCTCAGGTCTAAGGTCTAACACATTCCTAGGAGGTGTTTCTTAAAGCTCCTAATATTGGCTTAGAATATAATTTAGTTAAGGCAGTTCTACAGGAGAGGGCAATGCAATCTAGGAATTGATATACAATTAATAAAATGGTAATATGGAGTTGCTGGGACGTAAAGCACTCTTTGAACTATCAGTGAGATTAATTATTGCTGGAATTGAAAAACACTTTGGACTCTGAATAGAAAGACGCACTTTAATATAAATATATGAAATATATATGAGAGTGATGAAGCAAAAAAAAAAAAGAGGCCTAGTATGATAAACTCATAATCTGCCTTTTGTGTGGAGAGAGACCCAGAGGTTCATTTCCCTCAGACAGCCAGGGCGGAGGGTGAGTGCATTCAGTCCTCCAGCTCACCTGGCAGTTGCCCTCCCTCCTCTCTCTTGTCTGGCACTCTTGACACCTTGATTGGTCCGTCCATGTACCAGGTACTGAACCAGGCTCCAGTGAGATGGCCATGTGTCCCGGTTTATGCTTACCGTCCCAGTATAATTACTGCTAGCACCTTTTCCTATTCTGAAAAGATCCTTGTTTGTATAATAAGTTAAAAACTCACCTCACTGTGAACCTGACTGTTGACTATGGCTCCTTTCAGAATTTAAACTTTCCTTGCTGACACATTGGTAGAGTGATACATTACATACACATCTTTTCTATGCATGCTGGAAAATTTCTCCAAAAGCCTGAAAATCACTTTATGGATATTCTTGCCTATCTTCATCCTTGCGCCTTCAAATATTTCTGGGTCCTGACCTGTCTTGGGGCATTGTGGGTTTCGCACTGCATTTAAATGTGAGGAAGAGAGAGGTGATTTGATCCACCTTTCCATCCTGACCCTGGCTTCCATCCCATCCTAGAATGTAGTATTCTTCATGAATTGTTGACAAATGTTTGATTGAATCGCTTCCTCCTAGCTCTATTTTTCGTTTCTCCTTTATCCCCCTACAAGGAACGGTACAGGCAGGAATGAAAGTGAGTAAGGAAGGCAGGCAGGAAGAGAGAGAAGGAAGAAGCATTTAATTTTTTTCAGTTGTTTAATCTTCGTTGTTTCCCCAGGCCCTGGGTCTTGAACTGGGAACTTTGGCATGTATGTGGACTATGCCTTGCAAACTAAATTGTTATATTACTAGGCTGCACCCTCCTGGTTCTGTTATTTGAAATTTAAGATCAAAACCAATTATGGTTAAAAAAATATTTTACACATGCAATTTTATATTTTGTTGAAGTTTCATTTTAAGCAAAATTCTCTCTAAAAGGAGAGTACACTTAAATTCTAGAATGGAATAGAACTTTTCTTGTGTCATCTTTAGCGTACAGAGAAAAAGACCTTTGGAATTGTGCTTTTTACTATATGGATGCCGATTGGCAAGTTTATTTTTCAGGTCATTTCTTTTTATGTCCTCTCCTGACAATGAGAATACAATGCCAACATATACAAAACAGTATTTGGGTTGTAGCCAGATTGTAACTCTAGATTTTTAACATATAGCTGACTACCTAAGAGAAAAATTAGTGCATTTTACAGTCTTATTTATTTTAAAAGAAAAATACAACTCTCTTTATTGATACCTAGGAATATTTAGTAACTTCTAAACTTCTTAAAATGTTAATATCTAGATAGAGAAATAAACACTAACATACAGTGATTCCAATTTCAATAATTCTTAAATCCAGTGTGTGTGTCTATGTGTGTGTATGTGTGTGCGTGTGTGCGCGTGTGTGTGTGTTTCTGCTCAACTACTTATCCTCACCCTAATACTAGAGTTGCACTTAGAATTAAACTTTGTTCCTCCAAATCTTCCTTCACAGTTTCATCTGTATGTTTTAATAATTTTAAAAATCTCTCCCATTTTTAGATTATATTTTGCTTTTTGCTCTGTTATTTTGTATTAGATTATTAGAGAAGTAGAAATTGCCTCATGTGCTTACTGGCTATTTACTTGTATTTATTCTTTTGTGGACTGTCCTTGGAGCAATTTAATATCAATGTTCGTGTTTTCTTATTGATTTGTAAGAGCTCAGGGATAAAATTAAAATGGTATTTATTATCAATCTTTTCTATGATGATGAGTGAAACTATTTTTCTTCTGCAAAATTCATTCAATTCTGTAAGTCAAATTAAACTTTTTATTATTCTAAATTTTGTCAAAATGTATTCTATCAAGTATATGCTATGAAATAAATCAATTGCCTTAAAATTCAAGACCATCTGATAAGAGACATTTTTCATTTATCTTCTTAAGTCATATTTTAGAAAAAATACAAATTATTTATCTCTGTTTCAGACTTGAAGTGAGAATTTCATTCTTGAGCAGGAGTCTGAAGTAACTTATATACCATGTGTTAACTAGATACTTTTGTGTCTGAGATACATGGTTGAATCTTTTTGGTATTTACTTTTATGAAATGTACATTCATATAGTATAAAAAGCATATTTTAATTTTTAAAATACTTTGCATACTTTTATAATTTAAGCAAACCCTGTAGTAAGAGCTAGGCTTCTGTTGTGCTATGATATTTAGGTTTTTTTTTCAGTTGCCATAACTTGTCACTGATATTAAAATCTTCCTCATTGCATAATAACTACTAATGTAATGTAGGCGCTCACTCTTTTGGCAGAGGATACATTTTTGAATAAACCTTTTAAGATATTGTTATTTTCTTATGTCTATAACTGATTTTAGTTGAAAATAATACTTATGCCTCTGTAGACATTTTAATTAGTTTTCTCTATGAAGCCTGTCATTGTTCAAGGACAAATAGCATCAAGATGAATCATTTGTAAGATGGACCTATAATGAAAACTATGTTCTGATCAGATATACCAAAGAACAAATGTTCTACTGTTTGGAAGTTATGGGCTTTAGAAACTTAGCAACAAAGCTGAAAATATTATCGTAAAAATTACCAAAGGTTCTTTGGCAATTTCTTCTTATATCAGTGTCTAAAGCAATAGCATGATATGATGGATCTCAAATCTTTCCACACATATCCCCTCCTTTCCTTCATTCTCCTTTCATTTCTGATTATGCTATAACTTACACAAACTATAAAAATATTAAGTGTACAACTCAATTAACTTTTAAAATATATATACACGCAATTACAATCCAGGCAATATTACAGGATACTGCCTCACCCCAGAAGGCTCTGTGTACCGCCCCAGCCCCTTCCTACCCCTGCCCCCATAACATGAAAATAACACTATTTGGACCTCTATTCCCATGGATTAATTCTACTGTTTTTACATGGAATCATATGGATGTGTCTGACTTCACTTGCGCTCAATATTGCATCTAAAAGTATCAACCATATTTTGCATAAGCATAGTTATTGCTGTGTAATGTTCCATTGTAGTGCTGTATGATAGTTTATTTTATACATTCTGTTATCACTGGACTTTTGGTTTTTCCCCAGCTTTTCAATCTTATGAGTAAATGTCCTATGAATACTCTTAAATGCATCTTTTAGTGAAGACAAGAATGTACTCATTTCTGTTAGATATTTATTCAGTTGTTGGGCCATAGGGTTGAATTTGGGGGCCATAGGGTAAATGAATGCCTAGCTTAGTAGATACTTCCAAAGCGATTGTACCAATTTGCAGCGTATTAGAATTCCATTTGTCAGCCTTTTTAATTTGGTATACAGTAGTGATTGGTTGTATATCTCACGTAGTTTTATCTTTCCTCAATGACTAAAGATGTTGGACACCTTTACAGAAATTTATTTGATATCCTTTTTTGGTGAGATGGCTGTTCGAATATGTAGACATTTTAGAAAATGGCCTGTCTTCTTTTTAAATTATCGATGTATAGGCATGTTCTCTCTCAGAGCCTCTCTGAGAAGCTACAGACTGGAAGACCATTTATATTTATAGTTATTTTTGAACACATGTGTGTACACATAAATATGATATTTAATATATATGTCATCTTACATTTTGTATCTTCTCTATTCATTCTTTTGATAGTGTGTGAGGGGTTCTCAAATTTAATGAAGTCTAATAATTTATCAACCATCTCTTTCATAATTCTTTTAGGTTTCCTCTTTCAGAAATCTTTGCTTGCCATATAATAGGCATTTAATAAATAATCGATATCTATGGGAAAGAGTTGCCCACATTTTATGAGTAGTATCTTACAGTGTCATTTATTTCTATTTGTAGTGTTGTATCTATATCATTTATATTTGCTTTCCAGTCTCCTTTCCTGGAACGAAACTAAGTTCTATTATGTATTGATATCCTCAGACGCTGTCACTGCTGTATGGGAATGTCTCTTGCCTTTCTCAGGGGACAAGTTGAATGAGGAGCTGTAGGCTAATGTAAAGCTGAATGAGAATAAGTTTCTTTCTCCATTAGTTTTGAGTCACTTGTGTCTGCCTAACTTCTGGCAGAGCAGCCAGTGTCCCTCCCAGTGTGAGCATTCCATACACAGATGTCTGCAAATTTCATCTTTCTTCTCTGCTTTTCTGCTGTGCTTCACAGACAGATCCTTCCTGGAACATCTAGCCTGTATCTGCTGACACATCTGGGCTAAGAGGCTTCTCTTTGGGGAAATGAGACTAAGGGACTCCATGGCAAGAAGGCCAGGAGTATTGGCAGTTCATGAGCACCAACAAGATGAAAGCAATAAGAGGAGGGGGAGCTTTATTCCAAACTCCGCAAGAAAAGGAATCCTACTTAATCTGCTGCTCCACCCACTGTGCTGAAGCTGACAACATCATCTAAGACAACACAGTTTTGAGAGGGAGGGCTGCTTTCATAATTATTCAAGAACTATAGGCATAAACTGGTGCTCTTGGGCAAATTGGGATCTTGGTCACCCACCTGTATGCAACAATAGGAAGAGCTCACAGAATTCAAAGAGGAGACAGAGCAGAATGAAGAGTCTTTGTCCAAAGTCTCCCGCTCATTTGTCTTAAACTTCATGTTTGCTTCTGAATTTATTCTCACATCTGCTGTTGGGACTCTGGACGGTTTCACCAACCTTTCTAATCTTTTTTTTTTTAAGGACTGGTGCAGGCAGCATGGAGGCAAGTAGGCAGGCAGTCAGGGAGAGAGAAGAAGAAGCATCTTTATTTCATTTTTCTTCACCCTGGACTCAAACCCAGGGGTATGTGGCTTGCTTCGGAGGCAATTGTGCTAAACTCTGCTTCACCAAGGCACACCTTGAATATTTTTTAAGGAAAAATAATAAAGCTTCAAGTTCTGATCTTGTTTTCCCTTTTCTGTTTAAAACTATAGACCCTTGCCTCTTGTTTTTGTCATTTTTATCCACTGGTCCACCAGGGCACATCTTGGCTTTGTCATTCTAATTCTCCTCCACTTGCCTGGGGCTGATAATTAAGAAACCTAACAAGAAAACTTCCAGTCTTAACATAAAATTCAGTACCTCTGGGGATGGAGGGAGCAAGGTGGCATACTGGGGACGGGACTCAAAGGAGCTTCAAATATATTGGTAAAATTCTATTAAGCTAAGTGTTAGGTACACAGGTGTTGATTGTATTATTATTTTATAGATTGCACGTGGACATGATGTGACTTTTTACATGTGTGACAAGCTTCATCTTTAAAAGTCAGCCAGTGTGGAAAGGTATTTCAACTTAGAAGGCTGCATGGCAGGAGCCCTGGGTGAAGGTGGTTGAGATTCAACTGATGACTCTGTATCTGCAATTTTGGACAAAGAACTGAACTTGAATGTGTTTACTTTTTCTCATCCCTGAGATGATGAGTGAAGGAAAGTTTCCACCAGACATTGTCTCTACTTCAGTGCCTTTCAAGAGATGGTTTGATGATATCACATTCACCCCTTTCCTTGCTTTTTCCACCACCACATTTCTTTTCTCCATCTCCCAATCAAAAATATTCCATTTCTGAAACTTAATTTTTCTCTCCCATTGCCTTCTGTGTCTAAATTAAGATAAGATTTGAAGAATGAGGAAGAAATTGGAGGTTTTGCTCCAAAGTGAAAAATAATAGGCCCCCTCCCAAGAAAATATTCATGTGCTGTTGTTTTCAACTTTTGTCTTTATCTTCTTCAAAAATCTTTTTTATATTACCCTCCTCAGAAAGAAAACAAATGTCGTTGCTGATATTTCATGCAATGAACAGGCAATTGAGTTTTTATTGGAGGGAGAAAGACTCTCCCAGAAAACCGAGGTACACTTTTGAATAGGAATATGAATTTTTCACACTTGATGCCCAATTATTCTAGAAGATATCTGTGCATATTTATGAATTGTAAGCGCCTGGGAATAGAAGAGAAATCAGCATGGCAAAAATTTTCTTTTAGGTTACAACCGTTATCTATCTGGAGTGTATTTCTCAAGAAAAGGTCGCAGACAGGCTTATTCACAAGTCCTTGATGCCCGAAGTGTGGTCTTTGGGGCAAAAGCCTGGACATCTGTTTGAAAGTGCAAATTTAAGTCCTCATCCAGTCCTGCTGAATCATAGCTGCACCCCAATAATTTATATGCACATTAAAATTGGAGGAGTTAGCTACTTGGCATGAATATTCACAGTGGAATTGGTAGTTACAAATTTACACCATGAGACAAGTCCACAGGCATTTTTCTCAATCCCGTTTGTTTAGTTCCACTTCCTAGTCATCTGCTTTTTATGGAAATTGTTTCCAAATTTGATGAGGTTACCTGGGAGTTGGTATTCCCTAGCTTGCCTGAGAATCCTGATTGAGACACATTTGAATGTGGCAGAAATGAGGAAGGGGAGGAGCAGTGAGCCCCATGCCCTGCCCTTCCAGGCAGCAAGTCAGCTCCTGCAAACACACTGGGGACACAGTTCTTTGCACTTCTCCTTTAAACAAGTCAATTCAAGGAGAAAGTGAAGGACTGTTTTCCCCTCTATAACTTTGGGGTGGGAGAGCGAGGCTCTGTTTTTTGTTTTTGTTTTTAAAGAAAGATGCAGGCAGGAATGAAGGCGAGTAGGCAGGCAGGAAGAGAGAGGAGAAAGAAATATTTAATTATTTTATTTAGTTGTTCATCTTCGTTATGCCTCTTAGGTCTTGAATTTGAGTCCTTGGGTTGTATGTGAACTACATCAAGTGGTCTTATCTTCTAGGCCACCAGGGCACACCCAAGGGAGGTTCATTTTAAAAATAGTTAAAATAAAATTAAAAATTTTTTTTTTTCTTTTTAAAGGAAAGGTGCGGGAAAGGTAAAGGCCAGTAGGCAGGCAGGCGGAAGACAGAGGAGGAAGAAGCACTTTATTTTTGTTTAGTTGTTCTGTCCACACTAGCTGTCCCCCTTTCCCACCTGAGACTCAAACCCAGGAGTATGTATGCGGCTTGGGGTCCTTCAGGGGTGTTTGACCTAACCACTACTCCACCGGGGCCCACCTAAAATATTGTTCTTAAGTCAGTTTAATACTGACACGAAAGCATGTATGCAAATATTCAAAATGATGTGATTTGTAATTTCCAAAAAGTGGAAAAAAAATCCCAAATGTCCATTAACTGATGATTGGCTAAATAAAGGTGGCCTGTCAGTATAATGGACTATGACTTGCTCATTCAAGGGAAGGAAGTACAGGTCCTCGGTACACGGGATTAACACTGAAAACATTACACAAAGTGAAAGCAGCCAGTCATAGGACACCACACATTATCCAGTTCAATTGATGTGAATGTGGAATAGGCAACCCTCTAAGGATAGAAAGTAGATCCCTGGTTGTTAGGGCTAAGAGGTAACAGGAAGAGGGTAAATGCTAGTGAGTATGGGATTTTGGGGGGAGTAATGAAAAGTTCTAGAATTGAATGTAGTGATACACAGTTCTGTGAGTATCCAAAATTCAAATTACATACTTTAAATAGGGCACTTACAGGGTATGTGAATATATCTAATAAAGCTGTTATTAAAGATCAATTTAAAGAATTCCATGTCATGTAACTGCTATTTCAGACAGCTGAGGTGAGAAGAGAGTGAAGGCGACCTGACCTTGGGTTTAGGAGAAATAAATACACAGTGACTATGGCATCTGATGTAAACTGTGCTCCAGTCAAGGAGCAGAGCTCCTTTATCTCTGCCAGGACACTACCATCACTTGGTTCTTTACTCCAATGTCCAGCTCCTTGTTAAATGTGTGTGTGTGTGTGTGTGTGTGTGTGTGTGTGTGCATGTGTGCGCGCGTCCTGCGCCCTTGTGAAGTAGCAGTTTTCTCAGCAGCTTTCACTTGGTGCAATTTAACATCCTAACACTTTCGGTTCGAGTCCCTGGGCTGGAAGGGACAACCAAGATGAACAACTAAAGTAAAAATAAAGTGCTTCTTCCTCCTCCCTCTCAAAAAAAAAGTGTGTGTGTGTCTGTGTGTCTGTGTGTCTTGGAAGAAAGGAAAACGAGCTAACTTTTAGCAAAGCTTTAGCAGTTAGGTGCCTTCAAGTTGGGTCTTCATCTTAGCTAATTAGCACCAAAGAAAACACAAAAAAGACTCTTGATGAGTTGGAAGTTAGTCCAAGAAATCAGGAGTTGGGATGGGGAATGGAAAACATGGAGGAATAGGACTCTGCCTGGCTCCTCGCCACCACCCTTGTGTTTCTAGGGTGTGTGATACTTCCCTTCCCTTCTCAAGCCTGCTGCCCCTCTAACATACAAGAAATGGTAATACCACATCTTCTTGAAAAAAGCAGCAACAACAAAAAAGGGAATCTACTGTTCCCTTGATAGAATATTTTTCATTGTCCAATCTCAAATCATCTTTCACCTTAGGACAGAAACATATGAGGCAAAGAATCAGAGTGAAGATGTAGGAAGGGAACTGAATTTAAGTGGGCCCAGAGGATGCAAGTGAGAATCACAAGGAAAGGACAGAAGAAAAGAGAAGGAAGAGTGGGATATGGGAAAGAAAGGAATAATACACTTGCCTCGGGATAAGGATAGGATAGAGATGGGAGGAATATTACCTTGAATTTTGAAAATTAAATGAACACATTCCATTTGTGTAAGATTAATTTTTCTCTGTAAAATAAAATAGAAAGATAAGGCCAAAGGGATTATGACAAGAACTTTCACAAATGTACTTGATACCTTCTTCCCCAAGAAATGCCTTTATTTTTTGGTATCTCAGGACAGAGCTGTTAAAAAAGTGTCTTTAACATTATTTAGTCTTCTCTCTGTCTTCTTTACTGTATGTTTTCCAAAGGTTTAGAAGGAACGTGTTTTCTTTTTCTTCTCCCTTTCTTGCATGTATATAACAGTTTCCTACTCCCATGGGTGTTCATTTCTCATTACCTGTTTACTGAATACCTGTATTTTCTGTGTCATGTCCATTTCCATTTATCACATATCATTGAGAATGTACGGGTAAATATGTTTTTTCTTTCAAACCTCCAAGTTTCTCTAATCTTCTTGTAAGATTATCTTAAAGTTGTTATAGAGGGATTACTTTAGAGACTGAATTCTAGGACAACTGAACCTCAGAACATCTTGATTTTTACTCCTAGCATTGTTAATTCGCAAAAAAAAAAAAAAAAGAATGGCAGTGATGTAAAGTGTTTTTCCAAAATAAAAGCTCAAGTCTCAAAAGTAAAGCCATTGCTAAACAAGTTAAGTTTGTTTTATAAGTTCATCCACGTTTAATGAGCCGTGTAATTTCTGTTCATGGATGTTAAAATAAAAAACAAACTTTTTTTTTTTAAAGAAACTTGGCAGGTTTAATCTTTCAGAAGAAGGGGGAAAAAAAAAATCTCTTAATTGGGAGCCCAATGCTTTAGGGAGGCTATAGCAAGAGTATGTTAAATGCACACAGCAGGAACTGAAATGAATCACATTTTAAGGTGTTCTTTCTAAAAGTATTTAGAGTCAAAAGAAAACTATAGGAGCAATTCAGATCCACGAGCACAAAGGATAGCTTGGTGTATGTATGACTGATGGAAAATGATGACTCATCCAGTTTGATAAATCCACAATTCAAAGGACAATTCAAGGAAAAAGCAATTACCTCTGTCAACTTCTGAAAGGTGCAAACTAAGAAATTTATTTCTTTGAGTTATTCTTGAGATAGATATTAAATATATTGCTTATTATTATATCATAATTTTAATAGTGCTTTAAATGCGAGATCTCCTTTGAAATTATGAGTGTATATGGAATCCCAAAGAGGGTTATATCTTTCCATTTTTTTGTTTAAAATTACTCAATATGCATTTCATACACAAAAATAATTTGGTTTTTTAAACAGATTTTGTAATTGTTAGCAATTTGCCATCTCTTTTTTTAAGAAAAAAATTAGTGTTATATTTAAGGTTGTCCCCATCCATTGCATTTTCCTCCCTTGTTCTCTTGTTATTATCAAGCTGATATTGGTATGTCCTTTCCTGAGTCATTCCCACTCATGTTACTATGCTTTTATCACATGTGTATGTGTCCATAGTGATATATATTATTGTTTTAAATATTTTAAGTTTATTTAAATAATATATTGCTTTTATCTATACTTTTACAACTTGCTTTTTAAAATACTCAGTGTTTTTTGAGAATTATCTATGATACAAACAGATGTAGTACAAATAGGTAATACAAATAAATCTAGAGATTTACATTTTTTGCAATACTGAAATTTATTTATCCAGTCTCTTCTAATGGAAATTTGTTTTCTTTCTGATTTTTCTAGTATTTTATTGTGTGAAAACACCATTTGTTTGATTGTGAACATTGAAAAAACTCATTTACTCAGTGGAAAGCAAAGAATATATCATAGTTTTTCATATTTAAACATCAAATTTCTGTAGCATTAGCATCTATGTGTATGATTTCCCCAATCTTTTACAAAGGAAAATTCCACAACTTGCCCAAATATGTCATCTCATTTCTAGCATTTCAAGAAGGACCCATTTATCTTCATTAGCAACTTTAACACCAAAATGAGAAAGCCAGCATCTAAAATCTCTGGCCTGTCATTCTTTGCCAGGGTCAGCAGAAGGGTCAGTTGAATGGTATTAGCTCCTGAGCAAATATGCAAATGATATGGAACAGAGCAACCTCATCTAGTTCTCTTTATGACTCCTGTCCAACAGTTTCCCTATGGTTTTTAACCTAGAAGTAGTCTCGCTGGGCAGTAGGATATGTGCATTTTTAACCTTATTAGAAAGTCTGAAATTCTTCTCCAATGTGGATTTATCAAACTGGATGAGTCATCATTTTCCATATACCCCGCGTATTATCCAACTCTTAAATTTTGCTAATCTAGTGGGTGTAAAATGATATCTAAGTGTAGATATTGGCTTAAAATTTGGGGGGGAAATAATTTTCAAACTTACAAAAGTCAGAAAGATAGTACAGAGAACTTTCATACACCCTTTCCCCAGATTCAGCAATTGTTCACATTTTGCTTCATTTAACATTTTGCATCACTTCAGATTAAACTGTTTATTATACCCCTTACACCTAACTATTATAATGTAGCTATCCTAAGATTGAGGGCATCTCTTATATTATCCCAGTACAGCAATCCACTTCAAGAAAACTAATATGATACAATACTTTGATCTAATCTACTACCCATAAACTATCCATTATTGATAATGTCCTTAATAGTAAATCCCCTGTCCAGAATCAGGTACAGGATTTGATTGACACATGTCCTTGTCTCCTTTAATCTCAATAAAGTTCCTCAACTTTAGTTTGAACACTGTTGTCCTCAGTTTTTAATAGAATGTTCTTCATTTTGAGTTTAATCTATTTTAATTCACATTTTCTTGATTAGTGGTAATGTTGACATCTTTTTATATGTGCATTCATTATTTAAATTTCTCTGTAAATTAATTATGCATATTTTTGCCAATTTTTTACTGAGTTGGTCTTGCTGAGTTCATCCTATATTCTGAATACTAAGCCTTTTTCTTGTCATATATATTAGAAATAACTCCTCTCAGCCTGTGGTTTATTTTGTTGTTATTATTTAATTTTTAATGATTTCTTGTATAATATAGAAGTTTAAAAAATTTAATGTAATAACATTTATAAATTACCCCCTGTGAGATTTATTCTTAGACTTTCTCAAAATCGCCTTGGTTCTTGACTCAATGTTTAATGCATTCATTTTTAATCTTTTAAAAAATATTTAAAGTTATAAATTTTCTTCCAAATATGGCATTAGCTATATATTTATTATGCATAGTAACTATTATATGTAATACTTCCATTGTTCAATTTTGTTTTATACTTCCAAATATTTTTCCTTGGACTCATGAATAATTTAAAAGTGAAATGATCAATTTTCCTAGCTAGGTACACCTATCTAGGAGGCCTAGTAGATAAGGCCACTGGCTGTAGTCCACATACTTCCCAAGGACCTGGGGCTGGGGGAAACAACTAAGATAAGCAACTAAATAATGTTTCTTTTCCTCTTTCTTTTTTCCTGCCTGCCTGCCTACTTGCCTTCATTTCTACCTGCACCTTTCCTTTAAAAACACAAACAAAAATTAAAAACTTACAAAATTTTCAAGAGAAGGAATTTTATTTATTTGGCATTTTGTTTTTCATGGGAGACTTTTTCCCCTATCCCAAGCCCTGGGCACTTGGCAAATTTCCTTGTCCTTGTTAGTTTCCTGGGTCATTGGAGCATTGGAGGTGGGTCTTGGGGAGGGGGAATGGGCTTGGAGTTTGGAAGGGGCGGGTGGTGGTGATGTTTGTGCTTCCATTTTCATGGAGAAGGTGACCCATCCATAAATCTAACTTTTTGACAAGGTCTTATTTTCAGCTCTCTGACTTGCACAATTTCTTGTCTTCTCATGGTCATTCGATATTTCTGCTATCCCAACAGGTGCTAACGTGCCAGTTTGCACACTTGCTTTTGCTTTGAGTTTTTTATTTCTGATGTCAGGGCATTTTTTCTTCTTTATTTTGAGCTCATATGAAATTTAACCTATTAAATTTTATCTCACATTTCTATGTGTTTATAGTGAAAGGGTGTCAAAATTTGATTAGCCTCTCAGATTTTTTTTCAAACAGAATTTTGACCCCTGTTTAGTGTGAACAGTGAATGAACTCACAAATTCAGTGGAAGGCAAAAAGCAAATGACAATTTTTCTATATGTAATATCAAGTGATTATAGTCATTATATCAAGTGATATATTACCATTTATACATACAACTTCACCAACCCCTAGCAAAGTAAAAATCTGCAATTTTGCTGGAATATGTAATTTCATTTCTAATATTTCAGGAAAGAACCATTTATTCTCTTTGACAACTTTAACACCAGAGTCAGGAAAACCAGCATCTAAAATTTCTGAAATACCACTCAGCCTTGGTAGGTGAAAAGGTCAAGTTTAATGGTATTGCCTCTTGACCGAATGCTAGGCTCTGGACTTCCTGATACCCTGCTATGCCAGAAAAACAAGACCTCAGGGCAACACCCACTATTTGAACATTGACATTTTTAATTGAGTCCATCAAGGTATGCAAAGACATCCAAACTGAAGTTTCATGTATTACATAAACTCAAAGTTTTTTAAAGTATGTTTTTCCAAATGATCTTTAAAATTAATATATTTTCATTGTTTTACAATACTATGTAAGTTGTATGTGTGGAGTTTCATTCTTCATCACGTTTGCCCACCACTAAATCAAAATGACTTTTCAACTGATTCACTTTATTTATTTATTTATTTTTTGTATGTGACTATAGTTTCACAGAAGGCTTGGAGTCACTCTTCAGAAGTTGCTTCAAGTAAGGCAAACATCCAGTTAGAGTTTAGGAACCATAAGAGTTAACATACGAGTGAGCTCGATTCAGTTCATGGCCTGTAACACAATTCTTCTATAAGCCTCAGTTAGGGGCCCCTCAACTCTGATAAAGAAGAGGGCGTGATCAAGGAACACAGAGTTCAGGAGTTCATGCCGCCCAGGCTGAGATGGTTTGGGGTGAGTGGAAGGCTACTGCCATCCCCGCCTCTATGAAATCAGTGGGACATATCACCACTAATTCCTGACCACCAAGTGCTAATCTCTATATTTGAAGCATTTCTAAGAAAGGATTAACTAGAGAAGAATTGTAATAGTTATCTGCCTCCTGTATAATTCCAGGAAACCCTATGTTTTAACCCTTTATTGGTATTAATGTGAGAATTTGACCTGCTTATATTTGCATTTGTGGAAGCTTTGACTGTTGACTGTATAGATATTCAATGTATTTGACCTCACAGTCTCTAGTAATTAATGTCATCATGAAAGTTATGCATCTTGTAGTTTATCAATAAATGCCAAAACACAGTCTCATTGAGCTCCATAAATAGTTGCTTTTCATTTTTTCTGTTTTACATATATTTTTATATATTATATTTTTATTTGTGTATTGTATATATTTGTAATATGTAGATTGAAGCCTCATCCATTTTCCCCACATTTAAGGTATTAGACATGGACATACTAGGCTGACAAAGCAGATTAACAACAACAAAAATTCCAACAAGTGAACAACCAGTGAATTCAGAAACCGTTTTATAGGAAAAGTCGATATCCTATAAAATATACAGGAAATACAATCTTTTGAGCATTAAAATATCTCTAAATAGTCAAAAATTTCTGTTGAGTGATTTTTCCAGACTTTTAAGTCACCCTGAATTCATTCATTTTCTTATTCTACTTAAAGCTGAAATATGAGCATTTTAGAATGCTGCCTTTTCTTCGTAATCCCTTTATTTCAATGAACAAAACAGAAAAAAAAAAAAAAAAAGACAAAGGGAAGAGAAATGAAAATATAATGAAATAATAAAGCCCCTCTACCACATAAAGGCAACTCCCACTCCCTTTCCCGCTATCAATCTCTGCTTTGCTTATAATCCAGATGTTTATTTCTATTTTATTTTATCAGTTTATTTATATTATTTCTTTGTATTCCAAATAAAGGTGAGTCATCCAATAGTTGTCTTTCCCCCTTTGACTCACCTCACTCTCTTTACGGTTGTCTAAAAAGATAAATTTGGATGGTGAGGAGGAAGAGAAGGAAGCACTTTTTCCCCGGAGCCTTGGGTCACAAACCCAGGTCCTTGTTTTTTACATAGTCCATGCCCCAGCGGCCAGTTTAGCACCTGAGCCACCAGGGCATGCCTCAAATGGCAAAATTTCACCTTTTTATGACTGAATAGTATTCCACTATATGTATGTGTATATTACACACAACACAGACATACCAGATGTGTTTTTTTTTTTTTTAAGAGAGGGAGAAAGGAAGGAAGGAAAGAGGAAAGGAGGAAGGGAGTGAAGAAGGGAGAATGGAAGGAAGATTTTTTATTTACCTAATTGTTCATTTTGATTTTTCACCCCAGCCCTGGGTCTCAAACCTTGGGCTTTGTTTGGGTCACATGACAGAGTCTCACCTGAGCCGCAAGAGTGTGCCCCAGATCTTCTTTATCCACTAATCTATGATTGAGTATTTAGGTTTTTTCCAGAATGCTACCTTTTCTGTGACATCTTCTTGGTTTCCTCCAAGAAAAATTAATCCCTTTCCTCCTTTGTCATATCTTCTGAATCTTTTTGTCACAACTTTTGCGCTTTCTTTCATTTATTTCTTGACATGTCTGTTTCTACCAAAATGTGAGCTCTTCAAAAGCTAGTGCTCCCTCTTTTCCTAATGCCTAACTTGGTTTGTGATGGATAGTATATATTCCATAAAGACTTACTGAGTGAATAAATGAAGGCAAAGAGTTAGTCTTGCTGTTTTTTACCTAGATTCTATTAAGAACTATAGTTCATCTTTCCAATTAAACTTTCTCAGTAAAAAATTTTCCCCAGAGATAGTTTATTTTGTACAGTAGAAGCAACCAATAATATATATGAGTACTTAAAAATGCCCAGTTTGATTTCAACTGGAATCTATGCATTTAATAAAGAATCTGATGAGTTCCTTTATCATTTTTTGTCCAAATCTCTTCACTTCAGAAAAACTTTTTGGCCATCCCTTTAATATTTATTATGTAGAAAATTCTTACATGGGTCAATATCAAATCTTATAGTTAGTTATCACAGTGTGCTTAAAGGAATTTCAATTTTTGACCCTTTAGTTGTCTAAGTTATAATTTGTCATATACTCTTTGTTTGCCTTTCTAACTTTCTGGTTTACAAATAACTCCTTTACCAACCTTTTTGCATCTCAATTATTAAATATTAAGAACTAACAAAGTTAAGTTTGTGTCTCTGTTAGACAGTTTTGAACTTAAGAACATACATGTGAACAACTTTTTTGAAGTACAATGTAGACATGGCAAAATCTTTACATACCATGTGGACCCAGGGATATAGGTGTCAAGCATTCTATTATGGTTTAGAAAAGAATTATCTGTGTGATGACTTAAGCTTGGGTTTTCCAGATCTGTCCTTTAAGATGCAATATTAATTAAATATGTTCACCTGCACATATAACAAGAGATATTGCCAATCTTACTTGAAGTAAGCCTTTTTCATTTTATTTTTTTATGTCTGTGTAATTATGCTTATTTTATTTTCATTATTGAATGCTAGCAATGGATGGAGAAAAATAATCCAGAAGGATAGATATAGGAACAGGTCAAACATGAGGAGAAGTTTGATCACAAGTGAGAGCGGAATATTTTTAGGTAGTCATGAGACTATTTGTCTTGGTGTTAGGAGAAAATGAGTGACTTGGTGGAGACCTTTAAGAGTTCTATAAATATTCAATAAATATTTATAGAATAGACAAAAAACTCTGGTAAGTGCCAAACACTGTGCAAACTAGTAGAAGAGTGATCACAATACAATTCCTATCCACATGGTGTGCATGATCCAGTGGAATAGATAGACATGACCAACTATCTATAATGCAATGTGAAAATTGCAAAACCTGGCATGCCCTGGTGGTTTAATGGTTTGATCCACCCTCGCCGACCAGATGTAGTCCACATACATCTCATGGACTTGTGTTCGTGGCCCAAGACCAGAAGTGGGGTGTTGGTGGAACAACCAAGATGAACATATAAATTAAAAAATAAATAAATGCTTCTTCTCCCTCTCTCTTTCTTCCTGCCTATACCTTTCCTTTAAAAAAGAAAAGAAAAATTAGAACACCTACATTTTTTATTAGGTATAAAGAGAGTGATTAGTTCTTTGAGGGAAAGTCATGTTAGTTAAATCTCAAAGGATAAAGGATTTTGCCAGTTAGAGGAAACCGAGAACATTTTAAACAAAGAAAAGCAATATGAGTAGAGTTACTCCAGTGCATAGTGTTTGGGGAACCTTTTTTAAAAAATAATTGGGTAGTTTCTTTTATTATTAAGATAACCATACATTTACCAGAACAACCCCAAATTCCATTCCTACTTATTTGTCCAAAAGGAAAAAATAAACATATGTCCACACAAGACTTGTTCACAAATGTCCATGACAGCTTTCTTTTTTCATAATGACCCAAATTAGAAAAAGCTCAAATAATCAGTAAGAGAAGGATTAAACAAATTGTGACAAGTCCAAATAGAATATTACTCAGAAACAAAGATGAATGAGTTCTTTATATGAATAGCACAGAAGCAATGCTAATCTATTGTGACAAAATGTAGATCAGCAATTGTTTGAGTTGATGTTTGGTGAGGCGTGAGGGAATTTTTTGAGGTGAGAGAAAATTTCTATGTCTTGAGTGTGGTGGTGGTTACTGGGTGTTTACATTTATGGGGAATCATCTTTGTTGTTAGCAAGTTGAGTTACTGAACAGTGGCCTAATTCTGTGCTCTGACTGAGACAGTACCTGTCAGACACTACCTTTCCTGTTCCCTGCCCCTATATTATCTAATGGCCTTCTGGTCTTAACTGAGTTTTCAGGTACAAACAGGTATGAATGATCATTTTTCTCTTCATATTAAATCTAAAACTGTGAAGAAGGGGCTGCAAACTGAGTAAAAGAAGTCAATTATACAGTGAAGGATAGAATGGAATGTTAGTGGTAAATTTACTGTTATGCAGATTTTAGTTTATGATGATGCATACCTTAAACCTATATAATGCCATGATGCAATCTTCCCTCAGTGCAATTTAGGTGCAAAAAAACCAAATAAATGAAAATGGAATTGTGACTATCCTCAACCTTTTTTCAACCTGCAGAGCAAGTAATAGAATTGAATCCATTTGTAACAAGTGATTCTTAAGTAAGAATTAGTGAGTGCTTTAGACTTGTGTTTTGTGTGTTATCTACTATGAAGAGAGTTTAGCCTCCATTTTGCTTCCCTTTAATAAGAAATTAGATTCTGAGACTTTTTCAGTCATATTTTCTATCACTAGTGATATCATGATTCTCTTGTCCTCTAAACAAGTCGTTGAGACTTAATTAGGATCTTTCAATGAAGGTAGAGCCATGTCAGGGAAGGTGACTTTGAGGAGCTGACTCCTGATCTCTTGATTCATGGTCTGAAAAAGAAGTGATCATTAGATCATTAGCTAGAGAGTGTACAGAATGAGGACTGGGGTCACGGGGGAGGTAGGTAGCAGAGTGTGAGCTGTGTGATGAATACGCTCACTGCTCTCAAGGAGTACACTGCTGTCAGGGCCTGCAATGGAGCTCTGTGAGGGCAGGAAACTGGTCTGTGCTATCTTATGTATCTAGAACATTGTCTAACACATGGCAGGTATTAGGCAAAAATGTTGAAGGAAGACTGGAAATTTCCTATTATGTCTGGGACACAGAGCAAGTAATTAAATGTAATAAAGTGATTCTGAGCAAAAGAAAGGGCCATGCAAGGCTTTGTAGCCCATGTTAAAGACAAAGGGCTTTGTTCTCAGCAGTGGGACACCATTAAAGTATTTTAAGCAAAGGGATGGCGTCATTGGATTCATTTTACAGTGTAGATGAAGCTTTCTAACTTTTTGCTTCTGACCAACAGCAAGAAACACATTTTACATAGCAATTTAGCAAAACACACATATTCTCTTAAGAAGGTTGTCAAAACCACTATGACTCATGGAATGTAAGTATAGTGTGAGAACAAAACTCTGGGGAATGAATACTCAAATGATGGAGGCTATGTGCGTAAAAGTATAGGAAACAACAAATTTAGATGAATAAGAAAGGCCAAAAGCATGCTATAAAATCCTGAGAGACGCTAGCTCTAGGGAAATTCAATGGAATGTTACGTGTGGGAAGAATTTTAGGCGTTAGGGAATCTCCCAAGTAAACTTGCTAAAGGCACAGGAGAGTGAGTACTCTCATCGGAGGACCAGTGCCCAGATTTCTCCCACATCTGTGCTCTTTCCATGGTTCCCTTCAGACTCCTCATCAGTGCTTTTCACAACAAGCTGTGAGACATGGAGTCTTGGGGTTGTTATCACCATGTTATAAATCTGGAATCTGAAGCCTGGGATGGTTACGTGCTTGCTGCAAGATAAAACACCCATTAAGAGAACAGAGCAGAGCTGGATTCCAGGGCTCATCACTGGGCTAGTGATCTTTCCATTATGCGGCACTGTTTCATACATAAACATGAAAAGAGAATTTGGATTATAAAATGACAGTGCAGTCTTTTGACAGGTATACATTTCTTTGCCAGAGCTGTAATAATTCTGATGCTAATATCATTTAATCAGTTTGGTATTACAAAATAAAATTGAGCTATATGAACTGTTTCTTAAGAAATCTAAGAACATAGTAGTTAATCTGTTTCATAAAAAGACTGATTGTATCTGAACATCCAAATCTCAATTACATAGTATCTTTATGGTCTGAAAGAGTGGTAGAGTAAATCAGGAAATGGATTCTACCTAAAAATGCTAATCGTAGAAAACCCCTGGGAGATTGATTGTAATCTTGAGACCTAGGTAGAGAGATAAAACTTGGTTAATAAGTAATGTATATGAATCAGAAAAGATTCATATTTGTTGACTCGAGGTAATAAAATTATTTTGAAATCTCTCTTCCACCAAAAACTGCCAGGTTTCTAGAGGAAATTGACTGCTCGACCATGATAGGGAACTCCGGGCCATAGCAAAATGTTCAACTAATATTAACCTGCTCTTGACCAGGAAAAGCTCTTCAGAAATAAGTTTGTTTGTAGAGCAGTTGATTTCTGTGGGAGTCCCGTGTTTGTTCTGACATGCAGTAGGATAGCCAGGAAGTGACTTAACATTCTCCTCCTGGTGTCACCAGGACTAGACAACGTTGGTGTTTAGTACCTTAGCTCAGAGCTTTCTGCCACCATGCATGTGTATCTACGCAGGCTTAGATTCTTGAAATTTCAACTGTTTTTGAAATTGTGTTGAAATGTTTTTGAAAGTGATTTTTTTTTTTCATTCATAACTTTCTTTGCAGCTTGTCACCAGGCCTGCAAGTGAAATCTTCTAGTCCTTCTTCACAGACAGGACAACCTTTTTCAGCACTCACATCTGTGGGAAACCCAGTTTCACCTTTCTCACCTGAGACCAGAGGCTTCCAGACTTGTCCTGGTACAGCATTAGGCTCAGCTCCCCACATGCCCGGCGGTCTCACACTTCATGCTGATGATTTGCTTTTTCTCTTCTTCTTTGGTACTTTAGAATTCCTGTCTTGATTTTCAGTGTAATATGTATTTAATTTTTTTATTATATTTAATTTAGATTTTCTAGATATTTGGAATTTAAAGATAGTGATTTCTTGACTTTCTGCTTTCCATGGTGTCGGTTACCATGGTCATCTGTTGTCTGAAAGTATCCTATATATTAAGAGAGAGAAAGAGAGAGAGACCACATTCACTTAAATTTTATGATAACATATTGTTATAATTGTTCTATTTTTATTGTTAGTTCTGTTGTTTATCTCTTACTGTGTCTAATTGGTAAATTAAACTTTATCAAGGGTATGTATGTACAGGAAAAATAAAATTTATACCGAGTTTGGTACTATCCGTGGTTTCAACATCCACTGAGTTTCTTGGAATATGTTCCCCCACAAAAGGGGCTATGGAATGACTACTGTACTTTAAGGTTTGACTTTGATAGAAAAATAACGTGTGTTATTATACTGTTGTTGTGTCCTACACATGTGTAGATTGGCATGGCTTGTTGCGGATTGTTATTGAAGGGTGTGGTGGTCTATTGTGAGGTTAGAGGTCTAGAATAATTTACTGCCGACAGGAATGAAAGAACACATTCTCTGCCTCTGCAGTTTGAGGCATCTGCCTCTGTTTACATTGGCCTGACATTAATTGGGAAATGTTAAAGCAAAGAAAGTAAGGCAAAAATTATTGTCACTTATTTTCACCTAAGCTCTGAATCTGATAAGATCCTAAATTTTGTGTTTATTGTTTGTGGCCAGGTTCTTCCAGTGGACACATGAAGCCAGCAAAGCTGAAGGAATGCTTTATTGGTCTTTTGTGTTACTTATGACTTTTTTTCCAATGGAGTGGACCCCTTAGTCCTGTCATCTCCCTAGCTAGCAATCCCAGCAAAAAGAGGACTCTATCTCACTCCTCCAACAAAAGACCTAGGTTGTATCTCTTCAGTCTGATTTGGGTTACAAGTCTGTGCTTGTGAAATCAGTGTATTGCATCCTCCTGGTCATGCCATTGTGCTCACTCTAGGGCTGCTGAACATGAGGTTGAGTCAAGCAGACCCACAGAATCAGATCAGGTTTGGGGTGATTCCCCAAGAGTGTTCAGTGAGCTGTAATTGGGGAAAATACAGATGAATTTCTGGACCAGCAAAAGTAAAGAGTTGTCTGCTATAAACTGAGCAGATCTTCCTGGACAGAGAATATATTTTAAAATACTTTAACTTTACTAAAACTTGTTTTCCCTCTATCACTAAAGGACTGTCTTGAACCACTTGAGCCACTGTACTGCTGTGTAAATGGAATCACACATAATCAGAGAGACGATGGTAAAACAGTACGATCATAAGATTGACATGAAGATAATTGTACCAGAGCCTCTGTAACATTGTAGTAACTCCAGAATTATGAGTATTTCTTCTGATTTTTAGAGCCGATTTTGGAGAAGTTGGTCATGACCTCATTTCTTTTAAGCATCCAACTGAATTAGTTTGCTGATGCCTCTTAGTATGTAGCCAGCTCTTGGTGTTCCTCCATCTTGTGCATGTGCTTTCACCTGATAAGTACCTCTTTTGAATAAATACTTCAAAGGCTTCCATTGAATTAGTGAAGTTAATTTTCTAAATAACACTTCAAATGGAAGCAACCAACCTTCTGTGTACAGTTGGAATTCCTGCAGTGCTTTGTATCTGTTTTGCTCCTTTGGCAAACAGGAAACTCCAAACCCATGATGAATTGCTGATTTCTGCATAGGCATGGATTGCCGTAGTAGGCCTGGCCATGGAAAGATTTGTCTGTTACATCTATTCTTCTAGAGCCGGAACCTGGAATTACCTCCTCTTTGAGAACTTTTTGCCAAGAACTTGGAACAGTCTATTAAATCTTTGTCTACCACACAGCTGGTTCTGGGACACAAGTCTGAAGTTCATAATTGACTTAGGTCCAAAGTTTCACTTTCTCTTGACAGTGAGATAAGGAAAGCCCATACTCAGAGCAAGTTGACTGGGAGTAGTCAATGTTTGACTTGGCTTAACTTGGTATATATTTTCGGCATCAGCAATCAAATGAGCATTATTGTTCAAAACTACACAGGCAACATTAAAGATGCTGTCATTGAAGCAGAGAGAAACAGGGTGAGATTAACTATGAGTATCAAGTTGACTTCCTGGAAAAAATTGGAGGAACAAAACTATGTGGACTTTCCAAGACTGCAGGCAGTGTTGAGACAGACTTTCACCACTTTTTCTGCAGGCAAAGATTACCTGGAAATACTTTTAAAATCTTGTGAAGGGTGTTTTCCAACTAGCATGATTTAAAAATTGAAAGTAGATTTATAATCCCTTTCATTCTAATAGAAACATCATCTGAGACACTGAAATACTAATGAGATGACCTCATTGACTTGAGAACAAAAGGCAAATGAATTCAATTGGCAGAAGTTTGAAGACTTGGAAGAAATTCTTATCATTTTTCATATAAAGTTGCCTTTAATCTGGCAAAAAGAGAGATGATCAGAGGATTTTTACCTGTTCCTGCAATATGAATCCAGATTTTCAGCAGGGGTTGCCATTAAAATGTAAAGTTAAAATTATGGACTGTCAAAGACCATCTCACAACCTCAACATCTTATTCAAGTTAAATAGCATCGAATATCTCATTGAGATGTTTATTTATGCATTTTAGAGGTATTTGTTTTTAGGAAATAGTCAATTCTTTTCTTTTTTGCATAAAAATAGATGGACACACCCTCGTGGCTAAGGCAGCTGCAACAGGTAAGGTACAGGCCATGTAAAGCCCAAGAATTGGGGTTCAAGGCCAAGGAGTTTAAAAAAACAAAAGTGTGTTAGTGGACCTTATTCAGGTACTTGGCAATTTGAATTTAGAAAAAGATACAAGACTTTGTGAATTCAAGCAAGACTCTTTTAGGCAAGGCTCACCCTGTAATGTAAGGAAGAAGGTGAAAGGGGAACATACTTCTCATTGGTGTAAGATAGTATTTACTTTGCATAATGTTGGGCTCCACCCTCGTACCCTCATCTATGTGGGAAATTAATTTTCAGTGACTTTCAGATTCCTCCATTCTCATGGGTGCAATCCTTCATCTTAGTTCTACATGCTACTTCATCTCATTAGTATTTTAAATCTCTACCCTGGGGATTGTTTTTACTATTAAAATGAAGCAAAGGTTAGTCCAGGGACAAAGGCAGGTGATTATTGGATGTGCCAGAATCCACATTTCTCTGATTTTGAGGTAGGAGGAAGTTTCAGTCAGAGAGGATGCGCAAGTCTTATTCTGCCGTAAGCTAATTAGTTCCCATGTTTGATTGAATTGGTTTAACTGTCAGGAGATGTTTTTCTCTGTTACCTTGATAATAACTATTACGGGCTAGCATGTTTGAGGATCCCTGGGCAAATGCTAGGAACCTGTCCTTGCTGCGATTCTTTGCCTATGCTGTCCCTGTCTTAGTAGATGATGTAATTCTGTATAAAAATTGCTTTTTAAAGATCTGTTTATATACTTGGACAGTGACAACAGAACTGAGATTATCAGAGGGGAAAGAGGTTGGAGTGGGAGCAAAGGGAATGGGCAGTGGGTAGTGGAATATTAATTGAAATTTGATGATATGTGTGGTGTGTTATCATATATTTGATAAAGCGTGAGCCTGTCCATCTAAACTTGCATTGTGTGGTAAATCAATGTTAACTCAATAAAAAGTAATAATACAATAGACAAATATCTGTTTATATAAAAGCAATCTCCAGGGCTCTTGGCTGGCAGAAGAGGGACACAAGTCGCTTTACTTAGCTGATGTAATTTACTTGTCCTCTCTTATATGTGGCTGGCATTCAAATGCTGACTGTTTTTCTCTGAGTGCTTTTGTGAATTCCGTAGTCTCTGAGAGGTGTTTCAATGCTGCAGCATTCCCTAATGTGGGCAATGTTGTGTCTCTCCTTTCATCATCCTTTCCCTGAGCTCTGCCTGGAGCCCACCATGCCAGTTCTTACTGCCAAATCCCCTCTCCAGAGCAGGCAGGCCTCTTGGGGGACCAATGAAGATAAAGGCAAGTCTGGCAACTTTGCAGCGCTGATGTGTTCCAGGAAAAACTCTTGCGAACTTACCAGAGACTGTTTGCTTTGCTGCCTCTTTTCTTGGCCCTACTGTTGAGTGTGACTCTAGACCCTTAGCTTTCTGAGTTCTGACAAGAAGCCAGCACTGCCCTCTGTGTCCACATGTATCCCCAAACTCCAGCAGAGGGGAGGGACGCTCATGCATAGGCTTTGCTTGATTTTGCTTGATGGCATTCTTCAGTCTGCGCTCAGATTTCTAGTCTTGTTTTATATAAGCCTGAGGTGAAAGACGGGGGTTGATAGTTGCTAGACTGGTTCCACCATGTTTTAGTTAAGTCTGGCACTAGTTTTTCTGATACCTGTCTTCAGAATGTGTTGTCCATTGTTCTCAAATGTGGGATTTCAACTGAAATTTTAAGAAAAGAAGGAAAGTTAGAAAGAGTGATTTGTAAAAGCAAAACCCTGGAATTGTCCCAAAAGTCATTCAGTCAAGGCTTTGCTACACAGATGATGGTATCATTAAGCCCATGACGCATTTATCGCTGTAGAAGGCACTTAGGTTGCACCACTGCGTGAATGATCAGCATGCCCTATGGCTTCAGCGTTACACCTATGGCTGGGGTGTGGACCATGTGCAGTTTACCTGGTTCAAGACCCAGGGCCAAGGGGACACCTGAAAATAAATGATAAATAAAAGCCCTTCCTCTCCTCTTCTTTTCTTCCTTAAAAATGCTGCTTCCTTTCTCTCTTTGAAAAAAGAAGAACAATGTTTATAGTCTAATCTCATTTTTGTTGGATGAATGTGTGATATGTATGTGTACTGTAAATCTTTAGAATGGATTCTCTAGATGGGCATTATGGGGATTTTAACTTCCAACTTATTTTTGTGTGTTTTTTTCAGTTTTATTTAGATACAGTTGAAATACAACACTATATAAGATGTATAGTATAGTGACTTGACCTCTATATATTGCATACTCTAACAGCAAGTTTTGATCACCTTCACAATTCCCCACTTCCAAGCACCCCCTCATGGGCAACCACAAATCTGGACTCTTTTTCTATGAGTTTAGGTTTTGGATTTTTTTAAGAATCACACAAACTGTCTTTCTTGAATTGTTTAATATTGGGTGTGTTTTACTTTAGCAGAGAAAGAAACATTCATGGATTTGCATTTTTTAAACTTTATTTTTTAATTAAAAATGTAAAAATCTCCACTGGTAGTGGAGAGGTTGGAGAGCAAGGAAGAGAACCTGGCAGCAGAGCTGGGAGTAGAGCGAATCAAGAGAGGAGTTAAGGGAGTAAAACAGGAGTGCCAGAGTGAATGAACGCCCCTTACACCAGAATACCACTCTTGCCTCACCCTAATCCCAGCCCTGTGTGGTGGAAAGAAACCCAAAAGAGTAAAATGTGGGCGACAGTTCTCTCTTTATCCCTCAGACTACCGCTTGAGACACAGGGACAGGTATTTCTCCCAAAGTCTAAATTCTGTAAAGTTGATCAAAGGCCCTTATCTTAGCCTTCCTCTGCTATTATGTCTTCCATTGTGTATAGGGAGAGAGTGGATAACTTATTAATGCATTACCATAACAACTCAAATTTAATTCTAAATTTCTTTCCCAAACTCCATTCTTATTTCAGTCCAAAAAGTCTCACTGTCGACAACTATTTTTCTAGCCTGTTAACTGTTGTAATGACAGCAAAAGCTTGGCAATGATTTGGCTTCACAGTTATGGATTCAGTAGATATTTATCACATGTACACTGTACTGTGTAGTATATACCATGAGAAGTTAAATAAACAGAAGAATTAATTTTAGTCCTTCTAAGTTTTAAAGTGATAAGTTAGTCATCCTGGAAAAGTTAGGCTCAGAAATGTTGACTCTAATCCACTAACTCTAGTAAAAGACAGCCTTCAGCAAGTGCAAGTCTAATTTATAACAAAAATCCTACGACAGGAAAACAAAAAATCTTTTGAGCAACAAATATAACTACTTTGAAGTCTCCGTTCCTCTTTGTAAGGGAAACTGAAGCTGTCCCTAAGGTAAACTGTGTCTGTAAAGGTGCTGATCTAATAACTTTGTGCTCTGGTTTGTTCTGCAGTTCTTCCAAGTTCTAGCAGATCAGAAACTTTAACATCAACTTTCAGCAAGAACTGAGACCACAGAGAAACTCTCCTGGCTGACTTAGACTGTGCTGTGCAGTGATTTTGTACATTTCAGTAGCATTCAAATATTGAAGGAGAAAGTATATTACATTCAGCACAGTCAGAGGGTCAAAAGCACCTGCTTGCCCTGGTGGAGTAAAATGATTGGGTGTAGTCCACATACATCCCAAGATCCCTGATGAACAACTAAATAAAGTGAATAAGATGCTTTTTTCTCCTCTGTCTTCCTGCCTGCCTCTACTCACCTTCATTCCTGCTTGCATCTATCCTTAAAAAAAAAAAAAAAAAAAAAAAGCACCTACTTCATTTGGAAAAAAAATCGCTATTAATAATGGTTATATTTTGGTAAACTTTTCAGTTTTAGTATACTCACTGGAGTATATGGAGGAAATGTCATTTGCTTATACCAAATACCAGCTTAGGACAAGTAGGCATACCAGCAGAGCAGTAGAGCAGTGAGGAGAGTAAGACTGTGGACATGGACAGAAAGGAGAGATCTCTGGGAGACTTCCTGGCATTGTGGGGAGGCTTCATGAGGGGTCGAGTCCTTTAATGAAAACGGGAAGACATTCCACTTGACACACTCCAGAGAGAAGGAGCAAAGCCACATGGAGGTCAGGGAGGGTGAGTAGAAGAGTGACTGTCACCATCTAGGCCTCAGGGCATAAAATTCAAGATTTAGGCAGCAACAGTGGCAGTGGAAACTAAGTCATCTATCAGCATAATAATAAAAGGAGAATCATCACAAGTTAGCAGTTGGTTGGATATGGATAATGAGAGTCTAGAAGAGTGGAAAGTAATGTCAAGGTTTCAGGTTTGAACAATGAAGTTGCCTTGCTCTGTCTTTGATGAAACTTGACATAACATCATTTCTGGCAGTGGGGAAGCTGAGTAGAAGAAACCGTATTTTAAATATTTTTATTTGAAAAAAATAATTTTATTGAAGAAACATTGGGTCATAATATTATATAGGTTTAAGGTTTCAAGAGTGTTTAAGGTTTAAGGTACAAATCAAGAATATATTACATTAAGTTTACTACCACCAATCTAGTTCTTCCTTCACAATATAATTGCTCTCTTTTACCCACTTTGCTGACCGTACCCCCTTCCCGTTGTGACCACTAATTTGAGTCCGTGGACTAAAAGTCTGTCTGTTTGATTTAGCTTATTTGTTTGCTTACTCTATATACCACATATGAAATCATATGATACCTGTCTTTTTCCTTTTGGCTTAACTAAACTTTTTTATATGTGAATAGTTCAAGATGGTAGGGCATCCATCTATGTGGATGGATTTGGGGTTTTTGCCTCTAGGACTCCTGGAGCTAACAGTGACAAAGTAGACCTTCTAGCCCTCATGGGAGACCCTTCAAAATCAAAGTCAAGGTCTATACATAACATGTCATTTGGACTCCACTTCAAATCTGACTCAATGTCTTGTCCTATTAATCTATGGACTAGGATTTCAAAATTCCCTTAGCTTCAGCTTCCTACTCTCATCCAGTCCACCCAAATTCTGCTTTCTCATTAGTGTTCTGGACCTTGATGTCAGCTTGCAGGTGTTTTCTGACCGTTTCTTATTGTAACTAATGATCCCCTCTTATACTACACTGTAGTCTGTACACATATTTCCTTTTTGGCAGCACAGCCCTTTTTGTACTTATTCTCTGCATTGTCCCTTTGTCTTGGTTGGTAAATTCTGGATGACTAGTCTAATACCAGAGGATCTCAGTAATTGTTTGTTAAATGACAGAATGGCTGGATAGCATCAGACTTAAGTACATATCCTATTTCCACATTCTCTATTCATCCCTCCATTCCCACTTCTCAGAGGGAGGTCCTGCAGGTGATTCAGGTAAACACATCACAGTGGAGGACAAAGAGTCTGCCAGAAATCAGTTTGGAGGTGGGAAGTAGAAGTAGGGCATAGGGCAAGACTGAAAACCAGAGCTTATCAGCAGAAGAGACCCAGCCAAGATTTGCAGCACCTTGGGAAGAATTTTGAGAGTAATGGAAAAAAAAACAAAGAAACAGGAAAAACAAAACAAAACAAAAAAGCCCTGCAATGAATTCAAGAAGATTGGGTACAGAGCAAAGGCATTGAATTTAATGAGTAGATGATTCTTGGAAACACTTGAGAGTTGGGATTTCTGTAGTGACAGGACAAAAATGTGGCTAAAGGGGATTAAAGTGTGAGTAGATGTTGAGTAAATGCCAGAAGTACATATAATTGATGCATTTTGCAAGTTTTGTGATGAAAGGAAGACAAGGAGGAATTTAGAGTGTAATAGAGTCTCCTGTTTTGCTAAGGGCATGTAGGAGACCTGAATGGCTGAAACAATTATTTTGTCTTTCTAATTATACTTTTTCTATTAAAAATAGCACACTTGTTTTTTAAATTGTGTAAATGTAGATAAGTGAGAATAAAAAAAAAACCTCATTCTTTGGAGATAATCATTGAATCATTTTTAACATTTTTTTGATAGATTATTTTCTTCCTATGCATATTATGTTTTATCTAAATAAATGTCCTTCATTTTTTGCTTAAAATGTATTATGATAATTTTCCTTGTGATTAATGATTTCTCAACAACAGAAAAAGTTAGTGGGCTGTCAGCTATTCCACTGTGTATAGAACTGATCTGTGGCAGATACCCACCAATAACATACACTAACCATTTGGATTGACTGGGTGTCCTTTAATTAGTTGGAGTCTGACTGTTTATTAACTATGTTGAATATCATCTCTGATCTTATAAGTTGGTTTTCTCTATCTCTAGATCTGTCCACCTCTATTCTCTATCCATGAATCTGTATATATTTCATAGTTATAGAATAACTCAATTAGATTTTTTTTAAAGCACCAGCTGTAGAACTCTTCTGATTTCAATATCATACTCATTTCTCCTATTTTCAAGTGTGGTGTCACTTCATTACTCAGAAAATTGATATATCATATTTAATATTTTAAAGAAGTTAGGTAGATTTTAACTATTTTCATGGTTTGACACTGACATACCTGCTGTGGGTAATGGGATGTTGTGTTCTCCTTGGTATGTCTGGGGACCTCTCTAGGAATGGCAGTCTTTCCCAGATTAGCCTTCCCTATGATCAGTGGGTAAGATGCCTGACAGGGCTTACCCATCTAGATCTGCTTTATGATAATACCTGTGATCACAGATCGGGATGAGTTTCTGCTTCCAGAGATGCCCCAACATGAAGCCGGGGTCGTGGTCTCCCAAATTTGAAAAATGAAGTCATGGACCCAGGGCAAACTCCAAAGTAAGATTTATTTAGAAAAGGAAAGAAAGCTCCCCACTCAGAGAAGGGGAAGTGGGGTTCCTGAGAGAGCGCCTGCAATGCTTTGAGAGTTAGGGTTTTGAAGGGCTGATTATAAAGTAGTCCTTTGGGTTGTTCAGGGTTTTAGCCATCAATGGGCAGCCCTGAGGTGGTTCCTGCATCCTTCTTCCTTATTTGGCTGTGGCTGTGCCTGTGGTATTTCTTGGAATGAAAAATTCCAGTCCTTTTATCAGGGCTCCCCTTACTAAGCTTCCTGTTGATTTCTAACTAACTGCTTGCTTCATTGCCAACATTATTCTCATTAGAGTTTCCAACTGCATTTTTATGAATTCAAAATTGTGTTAGCTTTTTAAAAGTTGTTCTCCTTTTTCCAGATAATCAGGCTCCATTTTTCTTGCTTTCTGACTATTCAATTTCTTTTACATCTCCATTTCTTCTTTTAATTATGTAAAAGTTGATTTCTCCTTAGAAGTATCAATTCCTTGTAAAAGGATATGTTAAATAACATTCAGAATAGTAGCAAATAAAACTCTTTAAGTGTCAAGATAGATTTTTGTTTTGTTTTCTAGAGTAAAGAGCATATATCTCAGTTATTTTACATTCTAACTTGGGACAATTCATGCATGCCTTTTCCGTAATGTTTATTACTACTAAGAATGATAGTCCCTGCCTTCAAGCAATTCTTTTCAAGCCATGGGGCTGAGTCAACAAGTAGATAAGAATGTACTAATGCTATCAGCAAGAGGGACAGGTGCCTAAAACTAGTGATTCAAATTTTATCACCCTTTTCGGGAACTTCTTAAAACGTTGCAAAGTGGGCAAAGACCAAGTACTCTTTTAAAACTATCAGAGGTGGATGGTGAGCAGCATACTCTGGAAGTGAATTGTTACTGTAGTTAGGTTCAACATATTCTTGGAGGATACCAGGCCACCATTTGGTAATTTATGGTTCTGCTATAGCTTTTGGTGTGAGGATATAACTCATTTATCTTCTAATATCGCTTGATCTGTGGAAACTAGTGAATTGTTCTCAGAGAATTATAGTCTGTGTTGAAGTAATAGAGGGAGTGATGTCACCTAAAAGAAATGTAAAAGAACTTGATTTATCAGAGTAAGTACTGGAGTTGAATGTCTTCCTGAACAAGACTCTTTCATAACAAATACATTTTGCTAAGGTTACTTCCTCCTCATCCAGCTTCTTCATTTATCTTATCTGAATTAATTCTGTAGGGAAAATTTTTTTGATGTGTAGAGCAATTTTCATGTATGACTCTGCAGTGGAAGCATTTTTATTTGTGTTATAAATATTACAGGGCAAAATGTCCAGTTGCATTCATCTGCAACTCAAAAGCCACAGAAAGTAAGGGTGGGGGTAAGGGAGCTGGTGCAAGAATGGGCTTTATTCAGGGATTAAATTGTCTAAGGAAAATGGTGGACTCCCATCCCAGAAAGCCATCTCAGCAAGCCACTGCAAAGACATGGCTTTTAAGAGGGAAGGAGCGAAGTATTATTTGTAGGATGCAGACAAGGTACACAAGGTTCCACTGTCATTAAGTTATTCATTATCATCCTGCCTCTGTTCTACTGGCCGTTCTGCCTGCATCAGTGGGAAAGCTTATTAGCAAGCTGCATCTGCAAGAAAGTGTCTAGTGCACTAGTGTGTCTTTAATTATTTTATGACGTAAAGCTTTTGGCCTCCTTCATAAATACAGATATAAGTAAAATATTCATGACTATTTGTGTCAATACAAGAGATGCATTAAAGCACTAATGATCTCAATTTGGCTCTAGTAAGCTTTTTCAGTTGAAATAGGAGTTCATTTTTAAAATACTGCAGAATTTTTTTCCTCTGTCCCTCTTCTTCCTTCCTTTCCCTCCTTCATCTCTCTCTTTCACACATTGTAATTTAGGATAACTTAATAAGCAAAAAGCAAAATTGCAGAAACAATGCAAAACCAAGACCATGTGCATTGCCAGGGAGTCTCCACTTTGCAAAATAACTTCCTTCAACTAGCAAGCTGAATGTTCGTTTTCTGGTAACGTAGAGCAAAACACAATAAAATGTGGTTTCCTGTTATTTGGTATCCTCTTTAAAACTCTAATGATGGCTGAGGACTCCATGACCATTTTGCTTCAGTGAAAAGCCAACATTGTTTCTATCACTCAGTCATTCAACATGAATTCAATGAGCATATGAGCCCAAAGAGCTTCCTTTCCTCCTGGTGAGGCCACCATTTGCATCCCCCACCTTCTCCCTCCTCCCCACTGCATGACCAGCTATAATGAGACTCAATTATTGACCTGCCCTAAGAGACCACCAAGACTAACCTTGTCAGTCCTCCATGCCTCTCAACACTGGGCATTACCAGAAGTTCCTCCTCTCTGGTCACTCTTCACTGAGGCTTTCTCTGAACTCTCGCCAAGTCCTTCACTGTGTCCTCTGTAACTTGCATCAGGAGATTCCCCCTCTCTCTTTCTGAGGCACCATTCAGAGCAAACCCTGCAAACCTTGAGGATGTTACCTTTCCCAAGCCTCTCTCCAAAGCTGGATATCTGTTCTCTGACATTTCTACCTCTCACCTAGTGGAGGAAGTGTTCTTCTTGCTCCTATTTGTCTTTTCAGGCCATGATTCCACCTGCCTCCACAGACCCTTGGAGGCACACACCATCCCAGCCCTCCTCATGCTCTCTCCTCACCTTGTTCGATGATGATTTTACACCTAGATCATCCCTCCCTTCCTCCCAAACCCCCCTCTAGTACTATTTCAATATCAATGACTCAACAATTTCAATATCCATGTAGATGACCCATCTCAGGCACTCTTGCTTCTCAATTTGCTGTCCTTCTCACCCCACCACACCCTCTGTTACACCCTAGGCTTTGTCATTACCAGCAATTTCACCATCTCCAAAGACCTTAATTTATCCCATGCCCTTAACTTCACCTTCTATCACTCCAGCTAACTCCCTACAGTGCAGATTTTTTTTTGTCCATTATAATCACTCCTTTGCACATAACTGCAGCAACCATGTCCCCTGCCCCTTATATTCACCTGGAAAAAACCCTGATACTGACAAAACACAGTTCTCAACTACATTTTCATTTTCTAACTGAATGTGACTGGAGAAAAATACACAATGTGCTGACTTGTTTCCCTTTAAAATCATGACCACATACATTAAATGAACCCTAAGCACTGAGCCAGCAAGCCTACTGTATTCCCTTAATTCCTCATTTGCTAATATCATCACCTTAATCTCCATCTCCAACCCCAACTTCCATCTCAACTAATGACCTTGCTTCTCATTCTGAGAAAACAGCACCAGTAATATGCTCATGTCCTCTTACCAGGATCTTATCTTCATTTGTATCAATATCCCTGGCTTATCTTCCCCTTATTATGGATGTTTCTGCTCCTGTCTAAAATGAAGCCTTCCACTGATCTCATCCCTGCTCACCTACTCAGGATATTTTGCTCCGTGAAAAACCTTTCTCCCTCCCACTTTTTTATTTCTCCTCTCTATGTTGGGTCATTCCCATGAACATACAGACATTTTTTAATACCATCTACCTTATAAATACATACCATTTCCTTGAATTCAAATTCTACCTCATTTCTCAATTCCCTTTAACAGAAAACCCCACAAAAGAGCTATTTATGTGTGCTGTCTCCATTTCTTCTCCTCCCACTTTCTTTCCCTAGAAGTCTATTTCATTCAGGCTTCTCTGAAGTACTGTGACTCTTGAGGTCTCTAAGGGGTTACCTAATTAATAACACTCAATTAGTTATTTTCTTGCTTCAGTCCTCTATGGATGAGACCCCAGCCTTTCCATCTGGCCAAAGAACATTTCCCTAGAGAAGTAGAGAACACCTGCTTCTTACAGGTAGCCAGTTGCCAAGAGAAGAAGGGATAAACAAACATGCCCAGTTAATTTTGCCCAATACACCACCCAGAAAAGTCATTATTTCACCAAAGGCAAAGTGAGAAAAGTGGCGGAGAGAGGCCAAGATTCACACTAAATGAATTTCTTCATGTAGAAGGAGTCATCAGGTTTAGGGGCTGTCATCTTGCCGGATTCAACTATCAATTTGTAGACTTCATTTCACTCAAATTATAATCATTGTTTTGTACACCTATAGGCTTCCTCCTTTCACTAGATTCCCGAGACATGAAAATCTATATTTTCTCTTATCTCCATAGAATCTCCTTTTGTCTCTTTAGCTGGTTATGTCTCTTACTCCCAAAGTTGGAGATTACGCTTCCTCCTCTTAGTGTCGAAAGGCTTCAGGAAACAACCCTTAGAGCCCCTTTCTCTTTGCATTTATTTTCTAAGTGAGTTATCTAGTTCTATAGCTTTAAACTATCTGTGTGCTGAAAACTTCTGTATTTATATCTATAATATCAGTCTCTGTCCTGCATCTCAAACTCTCATATTCAATAGCCTTCTAAACATCTCTCCTTGAATGTCTTCTATACCATCATAGTTTTACATCCAAAATTCATCTCTTAATTAGCTACTACAAACTGTTACTTCCCCAGTGCTCCTCATTTCAGTTAACCTAGGAACCCAGTAATTCAAGCCCAAAAATCTTGCAATCAGCTTGAACACCCTTCTTTCTCTTTTACCCTACGTTCATCTTATTAGTAAATTATGTTCCCTATAGCTTTGAAAGTGTATCTAGGAGAACCTGGTAGAACAGTGGTTTGGCCATCTGCCGCCAGCCTAAGCACAGTTCACGTGCATCCCAGGGACCTGGGTTCATGTCCTGGACCAGGGAGAACAACCAAGAAATACAACTAAAGAAAAGTAAATAAAAGGCTTCTTCCTCCTCTCTCTTCTTCCTCTCGCTTCCAGTCTGTCTATCTGCTTGCCTTCATTCCTACCTGTACCTTTCCTTAAAAAAAAAAAAGAAGCGCACACCCTGACAGAGTAGCATTTGGGTCAATCACCTCTGAAGGAGCACAGGTCAGTACACATGGATTCAAGTCCTGAGGTGGGAGAGACAACCAATGTAAATAACTAAATAAAATAAGTAAAGCACTTCCTCCTTCCTGCCTCCCTACTCACCTTCATTCCTGCCTGCACTTTTCCTTAAAAAAAAAAGAGACTGTATATATATATATATATTCCAACCCTCTATATATGTATGTATGTATGTATGTTTATATATACACACACATATGTATGTGTATATGTATATTCTATACTATCATATTCAGCTTAGATTATTGTTATTTATATCATATATATCTATGCTGATATTTATCAATTTACCTATATATAGATATATATATATATCACATCATCTTTACCCATTTATCCATTGATAGATTTATGTTGTTTCCATATCTTAGCCATTGTGATTAATGCTGCAGTGACATAGGTATACAGCTGTCTCTTTGAGACAGGCATTTCATTTCCTTCATACATGTACTCACAAGTAAGATTTTGTACACAATTCTGCACCCAATTCCATTGTGGAGGGATGTTGTTTCTTATACCTCCAAACAATTCTCTGTCATGCTAGCTAGGTGTCCTGCAATTCAGCGCAATCCTGACACTTCTGCCCGAAGGCAGTGTCAGATCTGACAGGTTAAGGACTCAGTCCTCCAAGACTGTCCCTCCAACCGCTTCAGGTGTCATTCAAAAGCCAGGTTGTGACTGCCTCTAACTAACAGGCTCTAGATGGAGATCTCAATGATTAATTTGCTAGAGTGCCTTATAGAAAACAAAGAAGCATTTTATTGACTAGATTTGTGGCTTAATATAAAAAGATATAAAACGGTCAGACGAAAGAGCTGCGTAGGGCAAATTATGGGGAAAGAACGTGGGGTTTCCATGCCCTCTCAGAGCACTGCCCTCCCCAGGACTCCCCGTCCTCACTAATCTGGAAGCTCTCTCATCCAGTCCGTTTGGGTTTTTATTTAGCCTTCATTAAATCCACAGTCATGGGTGATCAGACTCAGTCTCCAGTCTCTGGGGAGGGTCATGATTATTGAGAGTTCCAACCCTCTAAACACATGGTAGTTTCTCCTGGCAATAAACCCCCATCCTTAGGTGGGTCCCAAGTCACCGTATTAATGTAGCAAAAGACACCTTCACTGCTTTTCTCACAAAATTTCAAGGGTTTTAGGAGCTCTGTGTCAGAAATGAGGACAAAGCTAAAACGTGTATTCAGGAATGCTGACTTATAGTTTTCTTTTTTTTGTAGTGTCTGTATCTACATAATGCTGGTCTGATAAAATGAACTTGAAAGTATTCCCTTCTCTTCATTTTTTGATAGAGTTTAAGAAGGACTGGAATTTGTTCTTAAAATGTTTGGTACAATTCACTAGTGAAACCATCTGGTCCTCGGCTTTTCTTTCTTGGGAGGTTTTTTAAATTTTGTTTTCATCTCCTTATTCATTATTGGTGTGTTCACATCTTCAATTTCTTCATATTCAATTTTGATAGACTGTATGGTACAAGAATTTATCCATTTCTTCTAGGTTATCCAATTTATTGGCATATAATTGTTCATAATAGTCTCTTAAGAGACTTTATTTCTTTTCCTTTTTTTTTTTTTTTTTTCCAAAGAAGTAGAGCAGGCAGGAATAAAGGTAGGCAGCAGGCAGGATGGAAGAGAGAGGAGGAAGAAACATTTTATTTAGTCGTTCTCTCCAGCCCTGGACAGTGAACCTGGGTCCTTGGGCTTTATGTAAGACCGTACCCCAGGCATGGGCTTAACACCTGTGCTACCAAAGTGTGCTGAATTCTTTGTATTTTATGATGTCAGTGGTATTGAATCTTTTTTCATTTCTGATTTTATTTATTTGAGATTTCCCTCTTTTTTATTAGTCTAGCTAAAGATTTGCCAGTTTTGTTTATCTTTTAAAAAAAAAAACCAACTCAATTGTATTGATCTTTTCTATTGTTATCCTGGTCTCTGTCTCTATTGTTTTTACTCTGATATTTGTTATTTTCTTCATTCTGCTAAATTTGAGTTTATATTGTTCTTTTTCTGTTTCCTTGTAGTAAAAAATTAGGTTGTCTATTTGTGATCATTGTTTTCTTAATGTAGGCACTTATTGCTATCAGCTTCCCTTTTAGAGCTGCTTTTGCTGATCCTCTAAGTTGTTGTATGTTTTCATTTTCTTTTAAGATATTGTTTGATTCCCTTTTGATTTTTTCTTTGCCCCATTGCATGTTCAGGAGTGTATTCTTTAATTTCCACACATTTGCAAATTTTTCATTTTTCCTCCTTGTCATTTATTTCAAGTTTTATACCTTTTTAGTTGGAAAATACTTGGTATCATTTCAGTCTTCTTTCATTTGCTAAGTCTTGTTTTGTTTTTTAATACAATAATTTTATTGCTTGTGAGATGAGTTTTAGGATCTTGAAATCACACCTCATAGTGTTTTTCATCAGTACCATCTCATTCAAACTTACAACAACTTCATGGCAGGCCATATCATCATCATTATTTATTTAGGTGAAGAAACTAAAACTGAGAGATTGTCTTGCTGATGGTGACAGAGAATTGGCAGGTTCTCTGATACCAGATCAGATTCTCCTTTCATACAGAAATCTTTGGCCGAAGGCAAGCTTATCAGCCCTTCAGATCATTGTCCTTGCTGCTCATCAGAGCATCATTCTACATTCTTGTGCCATTTGGTGAAACTGAGAGGTTCTGAGGCTTCTTTGTGGAAGTAACAGATCAAATGTTCTGAGGTGTGGTAGCTTCTCCTCCCATTTTCCATTAGATAAACAATACTATCCTTTCCTTTGAACTTTTGTGAAAGCAAGCTGCTCACCAAGGTTCAAGAGGCACCCCAAATTAGCCATTGCCTTAGCTTGAGAACAAATTCTCTCTGAGGGGTTTTTACAGTGTTTCAGATACCATGGAATAGAAAATTATTTTGTAAGGTTAACATAGCTGACAAGCTGGAAAATGTACCTTTTGAAAAAAATTATGTTCCTTTCATCTCTTTCTGTTTCTTGACTCTCTGCGGAATATGTTGCCATTTACAGTCTTGATAATTAAGGATATTCTCTATTAATACTGAAAGGATGGACTGTACTGTGTGGGGAGAGTGTGTGTTTCTGAAAGAAGAGAAAACTAGGTGGTACCGGGGCAAGTCCAAATGCTAGCATTCAAGGAGGGCTGGTCTGGACAAATCATCAGAATAAGATCGTTGTACCTCAATTCTCCCTCTTCTATAACAAAAACTTTTAGGAACTCTAAGGTAAATTAGTAAAAGGACAGATGTCCATGCCATAAATGAGAAATTTTTCTGTGTCCTCTCAAATTATATGACATGAATCTGATCAAATACTATAGATTTACTCGAAAGGATGCCAAACTGCAGACAAAATACTTGAGTCACTTATTTAAGACAAAAGATGACTTTTGGTTTTTGTTATTATTACTGTGGGATACATTCTTTTCTGAACATAAAAGTATCCAAATAATTAAATTGTCATTATTAAAGTGGGGTCCATGGTGCACCCTGGAGGCCTAGAAATTTAGTCCACTGGACACAATTCGCATACATCCCGTGGTCCCTGGGGGACCAGCCAAGATGAACAACCAAATAAAATAAATAAAGTGCTTCTTTCTCCTCTCTCTTCCTGCCTTATTCTCTTCTTTCCTAGCTACCTGCTCACCTTCATACCTGCCTGTACCTTTCCTTAAAAAAATAAAAGAGTGGAATCAGAGTGGTACAGTTGGCCAACTTGGCTGGGGCTTCAACTTCGTAACTCTGTGACTTTAGGTCAATTACTTAACGTCCTTGAACTTTAGTTTCCTCATCTGTACAAAATGTGGGTAATATCACCTATCAGTAAGGCTTGTTGTTAGAATTGGCTATAGAGCACTTATCACCCTGCTTGGATATAGAAATCACCCAAGAAAAGGTATTTTCTGCTGTTAAACTGCAATTATCCTGAGCACTTAGCACTGCCAAATTCATTTTCTGTCATCCTCTACATTTACAATGATAAGATAAAAATGACAAAATATGCATTATTTTTTAAAGCCCTTCCCTGACACTTTCTAAAGTATATTAGTTCAGGGTTCACCTAGTGCATTCTTAGAATAACTGGATTTTCTGTGGATGATGTATAAGAAATGACCAAATGGGATATTAAAAAAGCAAACAGATTTTAGAACAAGGCCATATGGCTTTGGCTCATTTCAATTATCTATTTCTGCATAACATCTATCCCAAAATTTGTTGTCCTAAAATAACAACATTTTATTGCTTGGAATGATTAGAATTTGAAGAGGTTGTATGGGATCGGCGTGTCCTGCTCATATCTTATCTGCTGAGGTTGGAACTTCTGAGATGGCCCCTTTGGTCACAGGCTGACCACCCAGCCTACAGGTGCTGGAACAGTTCTACTCCAGCCAAATGTCCAGGGCCTCAGTTCTTGCTGTCTGTCATGTTCCTAGCTTCTCCCCACCAATACTCCCTCTCCAGGTGACCTTTCCAGCAGGGTAGCTTCACCTCTTACAAAACATTTCAAAAGGGGAAACTAACTGTATCCATCAATGTGGGCAGCAGCTTGCAGAGCTGAGAGAGGGGGACTTTGCGGGGATACCTTTGGAGACTGGTTGCCACAACACCCTAAAACTGTTCTCATCTAGCTCTCTGGTGTTCTGTCTCCTAATCCCTACTTTGGAATAAACCTCTCTCTAAAGTCTACAACCTTCATAAGTAATATATTAATATGTTCTTAGGTGGTCACTTTCATCTTTCATTCAGTTCTGATACTTTCTTTATGCCATCTTTCTACATTGATAAACACTCTGCTTCCACACCATCTTGGGGTTATGTCTGGAGGGACTCTAAAATGAGGGGATGAAAGACCCAACTGGACAAACAAATTATCTGTTCCATTAAAGAGGCCAATCTGAAAATGGCATTGGGTTCTGCTTTGTTGACCTACTCTTCCTACCTAGAAGTGAGAATAGTACTCCAGATGGAGGGGAAGACACATGTATAGATGCTCACATTGTTTTGTGGTTTATTTTGGGTTTTTTTGCGAGCACTTGAAGCATTTTGCCATGGGGCTTGTCCTGTGAAGGTGCCCAGGCTCACTTGGAATGTTTCTATATTATGCTTCACCCACTGTAGGGAGCTTGGCTGACTTTCTGTGAATTCTGCCAGAGCCAAGAGCTGGTGTGGGTCCACTGGAACCTCACAGAACCAGATGTTATCAGTGCATGTAAATGACTAGATGAATTTGCCACCCACAAGGCTGTGTTGACATGGAGGGGTTTCCTTATAGTATTTGCTCAGGCATCAATTAGATTACAAGCGCTTGTAGGTAGGGCCGCGGTTTACAGGTAACAGTGCAATAAGTGCTGACTATGTTCTTAATGATCCCGAATATTAATTTCAGCATGGCAAAAAATCTAGATGTTCCTGTCACTTGACGTTCTTTGGGAGTGAAATATTCAAATAAACACAGTCTCTTAATTGTATCTCATAACCTAAATGCCTTAGGTAATGAGTCACCATTAGTTCAAAGAGGAGATTTTCTCCCTGACTTTGTACTTCCATTAATGTTTTCTTCCTGATTTTGTTTGCTTCAGAAATTTTAAATAGGAGGTCCATCAAGAGACATTATACAATTTTGTTTAGTTTGTAATGCAATAGGTTTTATAGCTTCAAGAAAATCATAGTATGGATCAAATCCCTTCCTCTTTTCCTCCCTCTTTTCCTTTCTCATACAGTTATTGATGCCTTCTGTGTGAATTCACTGTTAGGGTACAAAGATAAAAGGTACTCTCAAATACCCTCCAGGTAGTTAAGTGTGTTCTCAGGGTAATCAATAGAGCTTGAATAATTGAGGATCAAGGGTGTGATACTGTAATCCAAACACAGAAGTGTCTCTGGCGAATGTTCTCTGGGTACCGAACAAGTGGAGGGGGCGGGACATGGATTTCTCTGAAAGAATCCTGGAAATTGGGCCACCCAGCTGCACCTCAGGCTGTCCCTGCTTGGCCTCTTATTCAATCTCTTCCCGCCTCCTCCCTCATTAAACTTTTGGGCTTTGTACATTCTCTGCAAAACTCATAATACTTAGGTGTTATTTTTCATTCTTACACTAATCTCTCTCTCTCCTTATAAAAAATAAATAATCTTACATTAAACCTACAAGTCAGGTTGAAAGCACCACTTTTCATATTACACGCTGCACGTATGTTCACTGCTCTGGTAGAAGGCAGGAGAGACTGAAAGCTACTTGCAAGTTTTAAGTTAGTTTGAGAGGTTTGAGCTCTGATTTCTTTCACATGTTGGTAGTTGGTTGTTTTCAGGTGGATTTCAGTCCTGGGGTGAACATTGTGTTGTTCCCAGGGCCTATACCTTTTCTCAGATTCTTCAGTTTTTGACTAGTGTCATAGCAATAGAATGAAATAGTTGAGAACTGCTTTAATGATTGACATAAACTTGTGGAGTTTTTATACTTTAGAGGAAAGTGTCTGATATGTTGGAAACTCATGATATTATGTAGTGACCTGAGTTAGATGTAATGGTGCATGTTTTGGGTCTGATAATCTTGTGTCGATGGCCTGTGCAAAAACTACAACTTGGAATATTTAAGAAGTAGAGGTTAGTGTATTCGATATCTGTCGCTGTGTGACAAATCACCCCAAATTATAGGGTTTTATAAATAACAAATACTATCACATTACAGGTCAGTAATTTAGGAGCAGTTAGCTGAGTGGTTGTGGTTCAAGATCTTCTTTAGGTGTCAGTCAAGCTGTCCACCAGGACTGCAGTCATGAAATTGACTGGGACTAGAAGGTCCATTTCCAGTCCTACTCATGTGGCTGTTGCCAGGAGACCTCATTCCTCACTGGCCATTTGCTGGAGCATGTGGGCTTCTCCACAGGATGCATAGAAGGTGGCTTCCCCCAGAGCACTGGAGAGAGAGAGAAAAGGGGAAGGAGTGGATGGGGAGGGGAGAGGTGGGACCACAATATAATAATCTAATCCTGGAAGTGCAATGTCATCTCTTCTGTGTGAAAGGAAACTACATAAAAGCAAAAATACCAGGAGTAAGATTGTGGCAATAGTAATCAAGAAAATTTAGTAACTGGAAGAATTAATCAGATTTGGGCCTACATCTAAGACTATGGGTAAATTTTTCCTGCCTTTGAATTTATCCAGACTGGGACAAACTTCAACTTACATTACATTATAATTGTCTGATAATATTTGAGTTTTAAGAGGGCTTAACTATTTTTAACGAATGTTCTAAAAGTACAAAAAGAAGACTCTCTACCAAGGAAACTTGTAGCAGTTTATGATCTAAGACAGGAGTCAGCAAATTTTGCCAGTAAAGCGCCAGAGAATAAATATTTTAGGCACTGGCAACCAACCAGTGTGTTGGAGCTGATCATTTCTGCTGTTGACACCTTAGTTAAAGACTGTTCTGTATCACAACTACTGTGTGGGTGTTCCAATAAAATTCTGTTTATACATACAGGTGGTGGCCAGATTTGGCCTACAGGTCATAGTTTACCAGCACCTGATCTAAAAGAAAACTATAGAATACTAAATCAGAAGATTTCATCCAGGATCAGTGTAAAATTGCAAAGATTTTCTCTTTCAGTTTCAGGTTATAGATTTATTGACTTCTATAAAATGTGTATATATAACCAAAGGAGCTACAGGAAAAATGAAACATACAGAGGACTGAAAAACAAAACAATGAATGGAATCAGGATATCCTTGGGCAATGTGTCCCCTATCCTCTGTTGAAATAGAATAAATGACTGAAAGTCTGCACAGCAGAAAATAAATCATTCTCTTGTACTTTCTGTGCTGTTCTCCCTACCCTCAAACTTGCTGCCACTGTTACAAAATTACGGTTCAAAAATTACTATCTAATTCTCCAACAAATGTCAAAATAGATATTGCTTATCTTAAACATGGTGAATTTCCCCACAATTTTTAAAAACAAATGGTGTCTTGGAAACTATCAAAAAAAAATTGTATTTCAGATAATTGACCGTAACCTAGGTATTCTAAATCTAAGTTGTGAATTATTGACCTAAAGTATTGGTAAAAGAAATTGAGACTAACAGAAACAATGTGTACATTAATATTTTATTAGATTAGCTAAAAAATTCTGTTCCCTCATCTGATTTTTTTCAGGCCAAGAAAAGAGCATAATTTATCACATTAAATACTTATTTTAAAAAAACTCGGGAGACTGCAGTATATTGGATATTTCCAAAACAATTAAACTTTAAAATGAATTTAGTTGAACATATAAAAATTCATAATGTAAGCTTGAGTCACATTCTTTAATTTAGAAATATTAAAAATTGGAATTATCAAGAATAAGGTAACTAAAAAGAAAAACTAAGTGTGATGAAAGTAAAATTCAAAAATTTCGGATAGTGTTATCTTTCCAAATGAAACAATACAGTAACAATAAAACTCAACAGGATAAAATGTCAAGCACAGGATTTGGGCTTAAAGGATAAATTTGAACCTTGGCTCTGACACTTGTTTACTAGGTAAACTTAGGAAGATTTCTTTGGTTTTCTCACCTATGAAATGAAAATAATAAAAATCTACATCACAGGCTTATCGTAAATAAGATTAATGTATGCTAAGTTCTTGAATGGGCCCCCCAGATTAATCACAGATGAAGAAACTGAAGAGGTAATCAAAAATTTCCCCCAAAATAAAAGCCCAGGACCAACTGGCTTCTCCAATGAGTTTCATCAAATCTTCAGAGAAGAATCGACTCCAATTCTTCTCAAACTCTTCCAAAATACTGAACAACAGAACACTCCCATACACTCTCCAGGAGGCCAACATCACATTGATACCAAAAGTTGACGGAGACATAACCAAGAAAGAAAACCACAGACCAATATCTCCAATGAAAACAGATGAATAGGTCTGATGGACCTGTTTTCAAGTGGGGTTTCTTTACACTTTATATAACATCTTTCAGTATTTTTTTTTTGTAGAACTGGTTTTGTGGTGATAAATTCCTTTAACTTTTGCTTTTGGATAAATTTTTCTATCATTTCTTCCTTTCTGAATGATAGCAGGGTATAGTATGCTTAGTTGAAAATCCTTTTCTTTCAACCTTTTTCTTTTACCATCCTATACCCTGCTGACCTGTAGAGTTTCAGGTGGAATATCCACTGACAAACTTATGGGGACTCCTTTCATGTGACTTGTTTTTCTCTGAATGCTTTTAAGATTCTTTCTTTACCTTGTGTTCTTAATATTTTGATGACAGTGTGTCTAAGTGTAGGTCTCCTTTGGTTTCTTCTATTAGGGACTCTTTCAGCTTCCTGGGTCTGGGGGCTTGTTTCATTCTTCAGGTTAGGGAAATTCTCATCTATTATTTCTTCAAATATAGTTTCTGCCCCTTCTTCTGTCTCTTCTTCTGGAACCCCTATAATGAAAATGCTGTTTCTTTTGATGTTATCCCATAGGTCTTGAATATTGTCTTCATTTCTTTGAATTTTTTTATCTCTGTTGGTTTGCTTGAGTAAATTACTTTGCCCTATCTTCTATCTCACTGATTCTATTAGAGGCTTCATCCATCCTATTCTTGAGTCCCTCTATTGAATTATTTAGGTCAGCTGTTGTGTTCTTGATTTCTTTGACATCTGTTTTGAGTTGTTCATTTCTTCTCTCTCCTTTTTGTTGTTCTCTTTTCCTTCCCCTATTATTTTCCTGATTTCCATGAGTATGTTTATCACTGTTCCCTTAAATTCATCCTCAGGTAGATTGCATGATCTGTTGTGTTCAGATTTTCTTACTGGATCCATCATTTCATGTACATTTCCTGTGTCTTTGCTATGTTGGGCATTCTGTTTATGTTTTTGTGGACTAGGGTTCCCTGCATTGATGGCCTTGTGTAGGGTATCAACTTGCACTGTGTAAGCCTGGATCTTGGTTTGGACCCTGGGATTTCTTGAGTTTTGTGGCATCACCACTAGTTGGATTTGTTGAAGGTCTTACGTGGGCCCTCTGTTGCTGCCTGAGAGTTCAGTCTATGGGGCTGGAGTTTGTGTGGAAGATGTTGAGCCTTCTTCCAGCATCCCAGCTCCCAACTGCAATGGCCACCTTGTAATTGGCCCACAATCAGCAATCAGGCTGAGGTTTCACCTCCATCCACAAGGTGGTGATGGTGGGTAGCATTGACTCTTTCTCCCTCTGGAAGACTCTTTAAGCCTGAGGTGGGCATTTCCAGTGGGTGGGTACTGTAGCTCTAGGGCAATATGTTGGGAGGGGGTGGGGGGTGGGAGATTCCCCTAGCTGCCTTTAAATTGTGGCAATGCCCAGTGTAATTTTCTCACCAGGTCTTCCATCCAAACCACCAATGCACTTGTCCTCTGCCTACCCTGCCCCTAGGTCCTCTTCCCCAGCAATATGTCCCAGTCCTTCTGGGTGGACACTCCACTGCTTTCACAATTCCTAGTAGGGCCAGTTCTTCCCACAGTTATACCCTCTCTGCCACAGCCAGAATCCTGAGTCTGAGTCTGCGGTGTAGCTATGAACCTGGACATTTTCTCCTACCCTTTGTTGTCTTGATTCCTGCTGTGTCTCTACAGTCTCTGTGCCTGTTTTTCCTCAGTGTTTGTTTCTGAAAAATAAGTAGATTCCTAGTTGCTGTGTGGGGAGAACATGAGTCTCACCCTACCAGGTCACCATCTTGACCAGAAGTCCCCTCCCTTCTGATATTGCCTTCTGTTACTGCTAGTCAAATTCCTTATTTAGACTTCCTTGAGGATCCTATGAGGGATCTTAAAAAAATTTTATTAATTATTTTTCTTTCTAAAAGATTATATATGATAATTGTTGTAAATGCAGAAAAGAATATAAATTACTCCTAATCCAACTAGCTGGATACGAACCTTAAGATTTTAGTGTATTTTCTTTCAGTATGTTAACATAGTAAATATATAATTTTTATTCTACGTTTCAACTTACTGTATGTCACAGGCTTTACCTCTGCAATTTAAGGATAGATGGTATCCCATAACATGAATACCTCATAACTTGCTTAATGATTACCTGAATTGGTTAAGTTGTTTACAGACTTTGCTATCACGAATAATACTGCCACAATGGTGTGCCCTTATGGCTGAGGCGGCTGTGATGCTGGTGTGTGGACCACATAGGGCCCAAGGTCCAGGTTTGAGACCTGGGGACAGGATGAAGGAACAAAATGAACAATAACATAAATGGAGATGTTTTTTCCTTCCCTCCTCTTCCATTCCTCCCTTCCTCTCCTAAAACAAACAAAAAAACAATACTGCTATAGATATCCTTGTAAATAAATTTTTGAATTTTTCTTAGATTATTTTCTTGTAAATGTTTCCTACTAGTAGAGCCATAAGGTAAAGATATATTAACATTTTTTAAGTTTCTTAGTAAGGACAAATTGTTTACTAAAAGGTAGTAACAATATACCACCAGTAGTATATGAAAGTATTGAGCATTATTAATTTTACATTCGTATCTGTTGTTACTTTAATTTGTATATTGTGATCACTAGCGGAGTTGGGAAAACTATCTTCATTAACCATTTCTTTCTTCCTTTAAAAATTCTTTCTCTTGTTAATTATTACCTGGTTTGCTAATATTTTTCTTATATATATTTATGAATTATTTACCCAGTTTTCATCTTAATCAGTTGTTGAATTATTTGTTGAAAATATTTTCTTTGGCTTTTTGTTACCTTTCATTTAAAAAAATATATATGAAAATTAATCTTAGGAAGTTGTTTCCCATCCAATATTATCTAATATGCCATATTATACTTTCTAATCTTTGTGATTTGATGTTTTTACATTTAATTCACTCAGTCACCAGTACCCAATTTTCACTTAAACTATTTAAGAATTGATATGGGGCCACAAGATAATCCTGGGATTTCTAGAAGGAAGTAAAGCGAACAATGTAAAGAGAATTGATGGGGAAAGAAGGGGATAACGTTAGATTCCACCCCTTTGCCTGTAGCTGGTCCTATAGCCAGATAAATAGTATATCTGCATGTGTTTTGCTTTCTCAGTAACTTATATTGTAAGTGGGGAATCCAAGTGTTTTGTTAAGTTGATCACTATTTTCCTTTTCTCTTAGTAAAACAAACTATTTCATAGGGAAGTAAAAGAATAAACGGAATAATACACTGGCATGACTCATCACAGTCATGCTGATTTGATGTCAAGTCTTCTATTTTCAAAAGTATATTATAGAAGTTAAAATTGCAATTATAGAATTTTCTCATATTTGAAGTCTGGTGACATGAGTCGTAACTTAAATTTGATAACAAGAAAAATACTTCAACTATTTTCTAAATGGAGAGGCACCAAGATACTTTAATTTTAAAGGGAAGAAAAGATGACAAGAAAAATAATTTTGTTAATAACAGTGCTTTGATTCTTTTGGGTCAAAAGCAATTGCTGAAACTGGGAAGATGCCAATAGTCTTTTCTTTCATTTTAAACAACAGGCAAATGAAAAAACTGTAATGAAATTTATAAATATGCTCTTTGAGTTTTTGAATTGCCCATTTTTTAAAGAAGCATTTTGATGTCTCATCATTGGTTTTTAAAAAACAAGTTTATTTCCATTTTCAACTATTGTCAATATTTAAATTATTTTATTAGAGAAGCAGTATGAAAATATTTTTAAATGAAGAAAATGAATATAATTGTTCTTTCTAGTTTGTACCCAATTTTCAGTTAAACTGAAAATTTCTGCCATCATCGCCAGTACAGAAATAAAGATTTGTATACAGAGAGCTTGTTGACTCACAAGTCCTTATTCTACCTTATGAACTAACACTCCCTAAATTAAAATCCTGTTAATCAGAATAAATATTTTCTTGGAACAGAGTGCTTTGTGGTTTAGTGACTCAACTCTCAGTGCTAGAAGCCTGGATTCCCAATCAGTGCCACAAGAAAAAACTTGTTTTATATCGTCTCTGGTGGAAAAATACATGTATTATACCTACTGAGTTCAGGTGATAGGGACAGAAGATGATATGGTTTTTAACTTCCCAAAAGCCTATGATTGAATTGAGAAATGGTATACTCACAGAAAACCTTATATGAACACTTAACAAATAATACTAAGTTGAATCTGTATTTGACTGGTTTGGATCTACAAAAATGGTACTTGAGAATGTTCAGCCTGAAAATTCAGAACCAGTTACTGTGGGTCCCCTGACTTTGGCGTGTCCTGTTGCTCTTTATGTGTAAAGAGCAGGGGCACAAAGACCAGTTGTGAACCTAGTACCTTCTTAGCGCCAGGCCTGGCGGGGCCTGTGGTTTCACCTAGACAACTGAGCATGTGTTCTGCTATTTCTTTTCTCCTGCCCTCCACTGTTCTTCCTCAGCTATAGTGTTTCCACATGTAGGAATTCTCTAAGCACCTCCTCACCTGATTTTGAATACTTCTCTTAGTTTTTGGTCTTGGCCAAAGAAGCTCTCCCTTTTTCCCACTTCCCTTTCTCTTCCTTTTTTCCTCTTCATTCTTTGCGTCTCCTTTCATTCCACCATGGATCATGATCAGGCACTTCTAAAGCCCATGATACATTTGTGTTTGATATAAAGTTAGAAGTAATAAGAACCTAGTTCTGGTAACAAACACCCTGTAAAGCCACCTTATAGTAATCTCCAAAGAATTCTCTAACCATCATCTTTTTCTCGTTAAACCTGCTCTTTCTCAATAATCTCTATTCCAAAAGGAGAATAACCTGTACTTGAGAAAAATAAGTGCTATCTCTCCAACTGTTTTTATTGCTTTCTTTATTTTTAAAAAACAATTGTGTGATTCTTATTGGCACTCTTTTCTTCTCTTTCCTTTTCTTTCAGCTAAATGAAATTGATTTTTAAAGGTTAATATGGGAATCAAACCATTATTTGTAAGTTATACTTGTAGAATAGTCAATCAGTTTTCTTTAAAAAGTTGTTTGGAGCATAACGCTTTTGTGAGTTGGAATTTCCTTTAGTATAAACTGAATTAACAGAGGGGTAAGGAAACACAAGATTCATTTTAATCAGTGACATCTTGGAGGGAGTGAATTTAGACATTAGGCTTAATGGAATTTGATAGCCAACAATTATAGAGAAGTGAGGAGAAAATATGAATGGGAAATCCAAGCAAAGACAAACAATAATGAAGTAAGTTGTATATAATAGAAAGGTAAGCGCATCTCTCTGACCACAACGGAAGGCTGAGTTTGGAGCGGGGAGAAACGCGTTAGAGTAGTATATTGGAAGACCTTAGCATGGGGAATTTGAAGCTGACATTTGGAGTTTTGCATGATTGCTTTTTGTCAGAAATTATTTTTAAGTAGTTTTCTTTTATAATATTAGCACCAATTAAAAACACTAATAGTAAAAGGTGACCATTCTAGTTACCTCAAAATGATGTATCTATGAGATCCCTAAGCAGCTCAAACCCCTTGTGGAGTTTACCCACCTAGTGCAGGAGAATGGGGGAAAAATAAAGATATGATTCAGGCAATCACATATTAGTTACTGATAATTTTACATTAATCATTAAACAACTGACTGGTATTTTGAAAGTGAATAAGAGAAACACAATAAAATTGACATTTATGCAAATTAATGTACAATGTAACCTCCTTAAGCATTGTTTTAAAAAAATTAAAAAAAAAGATCTACTCTCATATTTTAAAATAAATTCTATAGGTTTGTATTATCATCAAAGGATTAATTATAAGCATCTTGTTATATGTGGGAATGTTTTGGATGTCTCACAAATAACAATTAAAGACTCAATTCTCACTTCTAAGTTTATAAGATTCACACACCACCATATAGGAAGAATATATATATGGAGGATAACCTTTACAAATATCTGCATTATAGTTCTGAGAAATTTGAGAGTACTAGATTTGTAAGAAAGGTAGTTATTTGTGAATTCAGAAAGTGTAGTAAATTGTCAAAGCAGTTTTGATATAAAGAACAGTCACAATTTTTCTTGAAATTTTGTTTCTAGAAATGCCACAGTCATGTTGTCAGTGATGGAAGTATTATCAAAGCTCAATAATGATGAAAAGAATTCTTTGATGCCTGGCAGGACTAAGAAGGGCAGAGGGATTCAGTGCCAGGTTCCTTAGGGACCCCAGAGTTTCACAGACTAAGTATTGGCACCAAGGTTTGGACTAGTGAGCTAGGTAGGGCAAAAGTAAGCAAAGGGAACAGATGGTGCATATTAAAGTTGCTGTAAAGTCAACTTCAAAGTGTATGACATCACCTTCAACTTCTGGCAAATAACAACAGACAGATCAGCCTAGCATGCAACTGTCGTGGGTAGAGGTGCTTTTGAACCAAAGCTTTAAATTGACATCATTTGAACAGTCATAAACAGCAGCAGGCTCTCTGCAAGCAGATGCTGGAGTCGAGTCAAACTGTCTCGGCAGAAGGGGCTTTGTATTCACTCATCCAGTAAACCCTTTCTGAACATCTGTGTAGTGACAGATGTGGTTATATGCTGTGGCAAGAACAGAAGAAATCATACATGTGAGCCCTTCAAGGAACTTATCCTCTGAGAAGAAAGAAAGAGCCATGAATGATTAATAATGAAGCCAAAATAACTCAGTTGCCTGTAATATAGAGTGTGCAAGGGAGGTCTGTTTGTAAAGGTACACAGGGTGCAAAAGATGGAAGAGCCTGAATATTAGACTACAGTTACAGCTTTATCCTGTACTCCATGCTGAACCATCGAATGGTTCTCAGACAACATACATCAGGAAAATCAGTTTATTTGTAATGTTAGAATGGGTTAGAGGGTGTAGGAGAAACGAATGCAAATACTGGCTGGGAAGCTCTCAGAATTGAAGAGATAATGAAATTATTAATGAGGGTAGTAGAAACTGGGATAGACAGGACATCATACTGGGGAGGTAGAAGCAACATATTTCATGAGCTTTAGAACTGCCATTCGTCACTTTCTCCCCAAAGGATTTGCAGTAGTAATCTCCAATTAACAATGTAAAGAACAGAGGATCCGAAAATGAAAGGAATAATAGTATGAGGAGGACAGAAAGATGATTACAGAAGCAGACATTTGTAAAGTTCTATATGATTACTAAAATGGATTTGTAATCAGGTACATTATTCCGCATTGTCTAAAAGACAATAGGTAAGGAAAAGAAAGCTGGTTTGTTTGTTTTTTTCTCTTAAAGGGTGAGAGCAACTTCTCTTTCGGTCCCAAAGGAGAGAATATTAAGTAAGGATGTGCCTAACGTACTTTTTGGCTTCCCTGCAATAGGCCCAAGAAAGAGTTCATGAAGTGACAAAGCCAGCTCATGTGTGATGACAAAGGGCCCCTGACTAGTGAGTGACCAGAGGTGGGATGATGGGACCAGGAGCAGAAGGACTTCGATGACTCCCTACAGTTGTCCCTGGTGATTTATGCTTTTCTATCCTCTTACCTACAAGCATATTCTGCCTGGCTTCCTGCCCCACAGTAATATAATCACCACTAGTTTTGTTTATGTTACAAAGAACTAAAAATATTCTCTTGAATTATTAATTTGTCATTTATGAGTTCAGTAGGCTAGTCATCTATCTTTGGGGTTTATGTGTATCATTAAAAGATAAGTGACATTTTCTCTTCTCTGGAATCAGATTTTGGGAATTTCAGTAGTCTTAAAGGAAAATAAAGAACAATTTTATTTTGACAATGGAAAACTTGTCCAACTTGAATGTGATAAAGTTGAAAAACATGCCACAATTTTCAACAACTCTCAGTAAGAACATGTGTGGTCATGCATGAAAACACCTACTCATAATAAACCAAAGCTCTTTGTGGAGACACAGACCTCAGTCCCCCAAATCTCTGGGGCTTTGGGGAATTTATTTCCTGGCTATTTTTGGCCTTTGCTTCTCTTTACTCCTGTCCAGAATGAGAGCCATCCTTCCTCCCTCTGGTACCAGCACTAATAAAACCAAATCATGCTGAGTCCAGTTTCTGAGTGGGCTTCATACTTCGTTACTCATGGGGAGTGATCCCAAATGACCCAAACTTATGTATTGTTAGTGCTGAGACAGTGTGGTTCCGATTCACCGACTGTGACACCCAAAATCTAGATGTCACAAAATGGAGCTATGAAGGCCAAGGTCTCCAACCTTTGTTGAAGAAATTATCTACATTCCAGTAGTCAGCTGTGAGGAGGAACGTGGACATTCTGCTCCCATACAGCACATTGAGAGATGGCCCCTAGCATTTTTAAAACATCAAGAGGACCAGGAAATGGAAATGATCCAGGAGTGGCGTTCAAGGGAGAGAGGCTGACCGAATCTGTGAGATTTTACAAAAACACTAATAAAAAGGATGAGTAGGGTGATGCTCTCATGTTACCACTAGATGGCAGAATTTCTGCATTGAAAATGACCATTTGCTGGCGTTTGACTTCTTTTATTAATGATATAATATTCTTTACACAGCTAAAACTCTGACAGTGTTTTTGATTTGAATAAGCATGGAGAGTTTGTCATCATGAATCTCATCTGCAGAGAATTCAAAATTAGTTTGGTGTGCCCTGATGGAGTAGCAGTTAGTTAGGTCAGCCATCCTGAAGGAGAACATTTCATGTACATCCCAAGGGTCCAGGTCACGTCTCAGAGTCAGGAGTGGCAACCAAATGAATAACTAAATAAAATAAAGAAAATACTTCTCCTCTCCACCTGCTGGCTTGCCTTCATTCCTGCTTGCACCTTATTTTAAATTAAAAAAAAGAAATAAATCAGTATCTGAACTAGGAGCCAGGTGGGTTCTCTCCCCGTCACTGCCGTTAGTTAACCCTGTGACCTTGATCAGTGAACATCTCCGGGCCTCAGTAAATTCATATGAAAATGAGGTGGTTGGTCGCTAGATTATCTCTAAGATATCATCCAACTCATATATTCTCATTTCTGTATCATTTCCTAATTGAGCCTACTAAATATGCTAGCTGATACCATGTAAATTATTATTCAAGATGTATAATTGGCATAACTGGTAGTTCCTGAGCACCTACTTTGTGCTCTAGCCCAGCTTTTTATGAGGATTACCTAATTTGATTCTCATGACAATTGGATTATGCAGAGAAGGCAAAAGAAGCTTTGAGAACCTAAGTAACTATTTTAAGATCACCTGGCTCATGACTAGGCTGGTGTGGCTCTGAAGTTTCTATTATAATAATGTTATTGTCCACATCTTATTTAGCTGGGAAAAATATATACACCATTGAACAGACCATTGCTTCTGAAGGAAAAGCTCATTCTGTAAATCCAAGCAAAATGGATCTTTGATTTGGATTTGTTTTTTCTTTCTTTTTCCTGAGACAGGACACTTATGTGGCTCTGTTGTTACACTGTTGGGAGCTTCTTTGTGTTTGTTGACATAGCAGCGCAGCTTCCAGTTCCACTCACATAAGCAATAGGTGGCAGGCCCACAGCTCTCAATCCTGTGGTTTCTCAGAATGGGTGTCTCCTCGGATCTGCAAAGAGGGGACAGCAGTAAGCACTATCTGGAGAACTTTCCAGCTCTAGAATGATCTGATGCAAGGTCGAATGTGCAGGATGGAAGCTGTGCAGTGAATGGGAGCTCACAACCATTTAGCCCTTGCTTGCAGTAAATACCATACTAATGTCAATGTTGTTTGTTAGTGAATGGAAAGTTTTCTCCCATTCTTTATGACCAGGAGACATATGTAGCCTTTATAATGTTGCCTTAATTTTAAAAAGTTACTCTAGTATCTTGTGATTTGAAGGGCTGTCAAAACAATTCAGTGTAAATGAAGGTGCTTTTTGATGACTTTCAATTCATAGCTTCCCGGTTCAGTGACACACACTAGTAATTCTTTGAGTAGACAACAGATGGCAGTACGATATTAATTTATACCCAACTGTTCAACCCTAAACCTTTCCTTTCGTGTCACCTTCTATTTTACATGTACATTATCTCTGAAGCAAGAATTATTAGATAAAGAAAATTATTTAACTTGTTTTATATTGGGTTACACATATTAAATACTTGAGGAAACACTTGATGGAGTCAGACCAAACAGGAAAACCCAAGATGGCGATAGGAAACAAATGAAACCTAAGGATTTAGAGTCACTTCCAAAGCCTTAGGAGAGGCCCTGACACTATAAATTTAGAAAAAGTAACATTTTGTTTTCTTTCTTTCTTTTTTTTCTTTTCTTTTTTTTTTTTTTTTTTTTTTTTTTTTTTTTTTTTTTTTTTTTTTTTTTTTTTTTTTTTAAGGAAAGCTGCAGGCAGGAATAAAGGTAAGTCCACAGGTAGGCAGGAAGAAGCATTTTATTTCATTTTTAAATTTTTTTAGTTGTTCATTTGGCTGTTCTCCCTAGACCCTGGGACGCGAGCCCAGTGGACTGGGATGGCAGGAGGATCTGGCCAAGCCTCTACTCCAGTGGGGGTGGTCGTTTTCTTTTTCTTAAAGAAGATCCCTCAGTTATATAAGCTTCAAAACTCACAAAGCCTGAATTTGTCTGGAAATAGCCATGCAGCTCTTTTAACTTAGGAAAAGGCAAACAACGTTACCACGATAGATTTTCCACCAACTTCATCTCCAGAGAGAAAGGCGATCAGTTTTTTTAAGTAAACCAAACAGGAAACATAAAGAACAACTGAAGGAGCTGACAAAGTATTCCATTATTTATGAATCTGTAAAATAAAGTTCTTAACACTGAAACTCACTTCTGGCAGCATATCTATGCTAAAAAAAGGAAGAGTACAGATTATGATTAGTAAATGAATACATTATACTATTCCAGACCAACATGACAGAGTTTGGGGATTTCATTTTGTTTTGTCTTGTTTTTTCCCCAAAAGTATTGTCTTTGATAAGAGACATATAGTGGCTGTTCACAAAGATGTACTTTCATTTAAAAGCTTTACCTGGCCTTGGGTCTTGAACCCTGGTCGTTGGACTTTACATGGTCTGCACCTTAGTTGTTGAGCCGCAGGGTGAGTCCCATTTACAAATCATGCAGCAGAGATCCAAGGTTAACCTTGTTTGGGGCAGCATTTTAATGTATTTTATTTAGTTATTCATCGTATTTCTCCTGACCCTGGAATATGAACCCAGGTCTTTGGGATGCATGTGGACTGCATCTATGCAGACTGCACTTAGTTGGAGGCAGCAGACCTAACCACTACTCCACCAGGGTAAACCAAGCTTAGCTTTTTAGGAGTTAAGCTAAAATTTACCCTTTGGAAAAGAAAAACTGGCAAATTTTCCAATTCACGTTTCCTGATGCAAACATTTAAAAAGGGTCAGCTTTTAGGCTGGAGAGATAATAGGTATGTCTGGCTCCACATTTTATGATTATTGTGAATTAATATGTCACTTGAAGGGTTCATTTATACTAGACCTTAATATCCTTGAGAGCAGGGAGTGAGTTTGTTCATCTTCAACAGAATGCTTACTGAAAGAATGGAATGTGGATATTGCTCAAAAGTTGACTTAGGGCCTGGGAACCTTCCAGCATGGTTCGTGGTCTGTGATTTCTGTGTAATATCTTGTGAAGGTTGTGTTTTAGGATGAAAGTTGTGTAGTAAGTTTACTCTCATAGAAGTTCTGGATCTGATCCTCTAGAGAGGAATGAGAACATGCTCACGGGATGGCCTGAACAGAAGCACAGGACGAAAGGTTGAGCTCTGCTTATGAAACCTTGCTCAGCCCATGTCCTGGAGCCAATTGTGAAATAATGGCACCTGTGACCAGGTGCAGAGCCGCACTGCCGCATGGCCTGGATCTGGGTCAGGAGGAAAGGGAAGTCGGCGGACACCTCACCCTCCTCTTCCCCTCAAGGGAGTTCAGAGGTTATTGGCTGTACCGCGAGCACTCAGCACTTCCTGTTTCCGAATTATGGGTGAAGCCAGGACCTTCCTTGGATATCTGTAATAGCCCTCCCCTTCCTATGACCATCGAGAAACTAAACCTGTCTTCCATCCGGGAGATCATGATCCCACACATAGAGAATTGACCTTTGGAAAAGGCTATGTCTTGTTAGTTTATTCCCAAATCAGAGGGCAATCAGACTCCCTAGGTTCAACATGCTTATGAGACTCAAATCATGAAAATTTCAACTTAGATTATCCTAATTCACTCATAAGTACATATTGACTCTACCAACAGTGGAGTAAGTATGGGGGACATGCTTCAAGACAAAGTTTGGGAAGTCAAATACCACACACCACATCATTCCCACTCCGTCCCCTGCCCCTTTTTTCCCAATAGAACCCCACTTTGTCCAGGCGTCCACTCTGCACAGTGCTGCCCTTCAAGTCTGACCTCAAGGGGGTAGGTCCAGCAATTGGTTTAGAGATGCGGCATGAAGAGAAGCAAGCCCAGTGGTTTCCAGCGGACTTCCTCTCTTCTAAGAGAAAGATACAGGAAGAGAGAGTCCTTTCATCTGCTGGAATTAGCATAGGTGTCCTCCCAACTGTAGCAGCCACTGAAGTCAGCAGCAACTAAATGAATGATGAAACGAACTCAGTCCTCATCTTTAGTTTAATATGGGTAATACTTTTTTAAAAGTAGGTTTCTGTGAGCTGGGCATTCTGTTACTTGCAGGAAAAGTAACTATACTCTGCAGGAATTGAATTAAAAGCAAAATAGAAAGGGCACCTTTGCCAGTTTGTAATCACCCCATGCCGAAGCATCTAGCAGGGAGTAAGCTGTTTTGGGAGGCCCACTTCCAACAACATGAAGCTGCAGAAACATGTGGCGTTCTCTTTCGTGTCTCTGCTCTCCATATCCAGTCTTTGAGCAGGTTTCCTTTCTCCAGAAAGGAAAAGTGTTACCACTGGTGGACCTCCTCTACATATCTGGTTTACTTTTACAAGTTTTAAGGCTGCAGTGGTTGGAATCCATTCTCAAACCCTAGTGGTCTTCTCTTTTCATCACTCCTCTTGGCTTGTTTGTGAGCAGGACAAAGGAAACACTTCAGGGTTTGGGGTCAATGGATCTACTAGTAATTGGTCTAGATGCAAAAGCCGTCACACTCATATTCTAACATTTTTTTCAACTTTAAGATACTTTTCAGTTGTTATCTGACTTCCCTTGAGTTCTCTATCCTGTCATATACTGTCTTTTGGTTCCTAAGGAGATATTCGCCTCAAAGGTAAACTTCAGCACTTTCGACAGTAGAAATGAATTTTTATCAGTGCTGATATATGACATAAAATGTTTCAGGAAGGGAGCTTTTTGGAGTGGTTATCTGTACAGAGTGAAAATCGATAGGATTAGAGAAATTCTTTTTTACTTCAGTCCCCTTGATACTGATTAAATTACCTTTATATTTTGTAGAATAAAGTTGGGGAAAAGGCGAATGAAATTATGCTGCTGATATAACTTCATCTTTTCTATAATGCAAAGAATAATGTTTTCTACACATAGTGTTTTAGGGACAATATACTTCTTTCCATAAACCATCTTTTAAGAGAGACCTTCCCCCAATTACTTCCGCTGATGTTCCTCACATCTCTTTGACCTGAACTGCAGCAGATAATAGGGCAAAGTACACGTTCTTTAGAGCATCAGGGAGACTTAAATCAGTGTGGTGATATCAGCCAGTGAGATATGTATGGACATATGCCAGAATCAATTGCTGACAAGGGAGACAGGACACCAAGACTAATGACAGAGCAAATTATAAGATGAAATTAGGTTGTTTTTATACCAAAATTTGCCTATTAATTTAGCTATTCATCTTCTAATTTTTTTTTCTGCCTAGGGTTTTTAAAAAATTCTGCTAACCACCTGGTGAATTCATCAACATTTATTTATAAATGTGTTGTGAGAGTATCAAGTTATCTATAATCCTGTGTATGTTTTGAAAAAGGTTCACTACGTTGGCAGAGAAATGTGCCTTCGGATTGCTTGAGTTTTCGGCATTCTTCATAGGCTGTTGACACATTCATGTTTCCACTCTCTGCAGAGCTTTGGAGGCTGGGGATGGAAGCTGTGTGGTTGGAGAGCCCCAGGAATTCACGTCCCCATGTGGGGAGCCCCTGTTCTTCCACGCCCATGATGTGCCCAGTGCTTCCCCTGTAGAGTCTGGAATGTCTAAAAAGGTAATGATTCATTGCCAATATTTGGCTCCCAGGAACAGACACTTATATGAATTAAAACACTATAAAATAACCTCTGATTGAAAAACACTCGCTGAAAAAGAATATAGCTAACCATTTTTAGGGGCAAGTCAAACCTCCCAGACTCAGGTGCATTGGGGCAGGGAATGGAGAGGGCTATGTAGAAAGCCAGAATAAGGTCATTTAATTTTATTTTAATATATACTCTTTATATTTTCCTAAAAAGTATTTTAATCATGCTTATATCTCCCTAAGAAAGCCATATATAACAATCTAAATGTGGCTATATAACTCTTCTGCAAGTTGGGAGAACTCCTTTGCAAAATTATGACTCCAAATAAATGACTTTATAAATAAAACAAAAAAAGAATGTAGAGGCATGTCCTCATGGCTCTGGGGTTAGGTCCATGCCTGAGAGACAGTCTACATATAGCCCCAGGACTGGGATTCATGACCTGAGACTGGGAGAAACAGCTAAAATGAATAACTAAATAAATAAAATACTTCCAGATGTCCTCTGGTGGAGTAGTAGTTTGTTATCTGTCTCTGGCTGGGCACAGTCCACATATATCACAAGGGTGCTGGTTCGTTTCCTGAGGCCAGGTGGGAGGGGCTGGTGGATGGGGAGAGGGGCACAATCAAGATGAACAACTACATGCAATGCTTCCTCCTCTCTCTTCCTGCCTGCCTCCCTCTGCTCACCTTCATTCCTGCTTCTCTCTCTCTTCCTGCCCACTGCCTGTCTGCCTCCAATTTTGCCTGTCTGCCTTCCTTTTAAAAAAATAAAATGTACCATTATATATCATTATCTATCAAATGATATATATTATCATTGCTTAAGATAATAAATGAGTCTCAAGAGATAAACTTGAATCTTTGCTCTTCACTGCCTTCAGATGTTCTTCCTCTTTGGCATGGGGGACTTTTGCCTGCCTTTTTCCTCCTTTTACCCAAGCTGTGTGCTAAGGTATACAAAGCAATGTGACAGGTACATTTGGAATTTGTAGCTCTTTCCTGTAAAAAGCATTTATATTCCTATTGGAAGGCATTTACAGTTGTTATTATATCAGTAGTTGTTTCTTGATATCTAGTGTTTGCACAGAAAATTCTTAATGATATTGCTTTAAAAGAGAAGTTTTCCCCAAGGTGGGAGACCAGAGATGTACATACATGTTAATTGCATTCATTCATTCATGAAAACACATTTCCGTGTCCTCATCTGTAGAACCATGTCTTTAGTCACAGTATGAGAGTTGATTTAGCCACCAGGCATTGAACTTGTAAAATACACTTCTTGTTACAACTTATGGTAAGATCAGTTAGGGTTAATAATGAAAGATATTTTGTCATGAAAGAAATCCTCCCCCCTCACAAAAGAAATTTGCTTTAGTGGTTCTACATATTAAAAACTGAGAAATCCCTTTATGCGAGATGACAAGTTTTGGATATTGGATGCACACTGTGCAGATACTTAAAGCTACTGAACTATACACGTCACATGGTTAAGATGATAAATTTCATGTTATGTGTAATTTTACCACAGTTAAAAAAATAAGTTTAAAAATTAATTAGTGATAGCTCTAAGTAAAAGGACATGATGAGATTATTGGCTCATATTTTATATTTTATTAGAATACAGCAAAAGTAGGTAGGGAAATTCAACAGTGAATGTTTTTGAACTCAGAGTAGCATATCTATCAGCATATCAGAAATATATAATTAAATTTTATAAAATGCTGAACTAAAAATCAAATTCAACTAAATAACCTATACAACTGTAATGTATACTCACACTTAAAGTTGAATTTGCACTCTATTATTCTTTCTGCATAAGAAATTATAACTGGATGCAAACCTAATCAATCTAGTCACTAGCCCTAGCTAAAATTCTAAATTGTTTCTTCTTCATTAGTTCTTTAATGACATAATAAAAATAATTCTTCAAATATAATGCAATTAGAATATCCTATGGTGCTCCCTGAAGCCCAGCAAACTGTGGGTGGCAACATTTAGAGGTGGGGTGAAAGGTACATTTCCTGAGACAGATGAAAATGTACCTCTCCTTGTTTGCAGTCCCACAAGAGCCATGTTTTCACAGGACTGATGCCCATCTAGACACAGCCCCCCGACCCTTGCTTGCTCCCCTGGGATGCTGTCAAGAGGGTCTGGACACCAGCAGCCCGCCGGAGAGGCCCCAGGTCAGGAGAAGGAAGTCAGATAGTGCACCTGGGAAAGGCAGAGGCTTGGAGCCAGGAACAGATGAACTGGAACCCAGTGTAGCAATGGGGCCAGAGCAGGTAAAAGCAGGGCAGGAGCTTAGGAAGGGAACAAGTAGAGCAGAAGGTCATGCTGGCTAGCTGCACTGTCACCTGAACCGGGGTCAGCCAGGCACCACCTTATTCTCTGCCAGTGCCACACCCTCTGCCTCGGAGATGGTCAAAGCCCCCCAGTAGGAAGAACTGGCTCTGGGGTCTACTTGTGGGTCTGCCAGCTTCTCTTCCTGCCCTCCCGCCACCGCTCTTCCCCCTCCATCACTCCTCGTTCTTAATCCCGATGTTTCCGTCTTTCTCATCTTCGTATTCTTCTCAAGTCAGGACAAAGAAGAGGCAGTGCAGCAGACTTTCTCCTCCCCACCAGTGTCTTCTCAACTTTATGTCTCTTGAGACCATGGCGGAGAGGAATAACTGAATCATTCTCACACGTGCAAGTCACCCCAGCCCTCCCCTTGGCCTGTATTATTAGGAAATAAAATAAATAAAAATAAAAAGTTGACTCCACTTAGATTCAGAAAGTTCATCCCCGAGCATTCCCATGCCCCAGGGCACCTCCCATACCTTCCAGCACCCATCTCTTAGTTCACTCTTGCCAGTGAACCCGGTCACTGCTTGTGAGTTCTGTGTGAAATAATTTATCAGGACCTCCCTGGGCAACTTTCTCCGGCAGAGGACCATAAATTCTTCTTAATGTTCCTAAGTTGATGTAGCTCTCAAAGTTGTATCTATTTATTCAAACACATGTTTAAATATTTTATTTGCATTAAAGTTAAACAATTTGTCTTTTGCCAACAACCAGAATTTATTCGCTCTCTATATTTGTTTTGTTCATTCTATGCCCTTATATTTGTTTATGTGTTTGCATGCTGTTAAAATTCCTTAGAGCTGACCATACTCTATTGAATCCCTCAATTAAAATAAGAAGACATTTCCCATACCCGCTTGTGTACATGGAAGTATGGATTTATAATTACAGAGACAGTATCGCCTCTCAAATGCATATATACATCAACTAGGAAAAAAACATAGCTATAAATCAAAACAGAATATTACTAGGTTTTGAATCCTACATGAGAAAAATCAGTGGGGATTTCATATTCATTTATATAAAGCAATTTTTCCTCTAAATAGTTGCATAAAATCTTTAGTCAGTTGTAAAATAAAAGATACAATTATGTAAAATATTTATATTTATAATAGATCATTTTTTCATATGAGAGAAAAGCACAGGGAAATAGAATCATTAAATTACAACATGTAGCATAAATGATGAAAATGTTGAATAATGCTTTGTATATGGGGATTAATATTGTATATTGTGTGTTTTGGTATATTTATTTTCACCAATATGTTTAGATTGTTTTATTTACTTCTTAATTAATTTTGTAAATGAAAATATATTAATTCCATGGTATTTCCAGGTATTTCTTAGGCATGAAGGAAGACTCTTTAGTAATTAAAGCATTTCTTAAAAAAATAGAAGTGTATTGCTAACTAAAATTAGCATCATCCAAGAGGGCAGTTGCCTTAATAAGAATTTCAGTGATTTATAGCATAAATTTTTAATCCCTATTTAATTCTTTCCACTTACGTTGTGATTATACTGATTGTAAGTGAAACTGTCATATTTTCAGTCATTCTGGAGCCAAGTTCAAACAAGAAAAATGTAATAAACAGGTGTAGCAATTATTTGATGAATTCCAGCAAGAGGCTATTTTGCTTTAACCTTTTGGATTCTTTCCTCCTCTGTTTTCCATTGTGCATAAGTGTGTGTATGTGTTCTTTTTCAAGAGAAAATAAGCCCGTTGCCCCTCCAAAAAAACCCTCAAAAATAGCTATGATCTATAGAGGAGAAGCAATCTTGCCAAATCAGCGTTACTTCTGCAGAAGTCACTTAGACAGATGTTGATTCTTGTCATTGTTTCTCTGCCTCATCCTTCAGAAGACATCTGTGAACTTCTCGCCTCACTCTAAAGATTGGGGTGCCCCCAAATCATCCAGGAGAGACACACATCTTCTTTCATCGTAACTATCTCAAAGATAGTTCTGCCACCATCACTTTGACAGCTTTTCCATTGCCCGATTAATCATATAATTGTCAAGGTGGAGTGTTTCCCAGTTTCCAGCCAGGTTATTCTAGTTTAGTCAATAAGCATAGCAATTTAATTCAACAAACATTTGTTGAGGTAGCAGAGAGAAAAAAAGACATTTTCCTAACACTTTCATTTTGCACATTGATCACTTATGGATGTAATGTCTCATTTCCCTTTCCATGTCCATTATTTGTCTCTTTTTTTCTTGCTCTCTCACTGCTCTGTACAAGTCCACTGATTTTTCTTTGAATGCTTACTTCCTGGCCTTACCTCATTACTTAGACCAGATCAAGTTTAATATTAAGAAGTGAAGAGGACTCAGACTCCTTCACTCTCAGCCCAGAAGGCATCATTTTGTATGTCATGTACTGTAGGGCTGACCTAGGGCATTGGTCACTGGATTTGAACATTGCTTACTGGGCTCCCACATTTTGTCTCAAGTCACTGAGGCTGTGAATCTCATCAAGGACAGTTCTAAAATCATCAAACTTCCAAATCCTAAAATCTACCCTCCAACCCTGTCCCTGAAACTGAGGTATTTACTAACATAAGGCCATCCCAAAATTGACTTCCTCGAAGGACTTATGAGTTCATCCATCCACCCTCCTGAGGGCACTTCATCTTATGTTGCCTGTACCATCTGGCCTTGTGAGTAGAGACTGCTGAGCCCTTGGGCCTGTCTTGTCTCAAATCTTTGTTTTCATCATCAGTCAGACCTCAGAATCATTTCACCACCCCCCACCTATCCCCCCCAACACTGTAGTGCTAGTGCCCTAGTAACCGACTTCTGTCACTCACTTCTTTCCATATTTCCTAACTGGCAGAAGTCTTTTCAAGCTGTCAGCACTGATCTAAAAGGCTAAATATACTGTAGAGAAAAAAGATAATCAAGATAAAGAGCTATGTGTCCAGCATGTTACATTTTGTATAAAAGTTAGAGGATTAGAATATATATCTTTGTAGCTGCATTAAGAGTGTATGGAAGGAGAAGGATACATTAACAATATTTACCTGTAATAAGGATGGGGAAAGTGAGCAAATAGGGGACATGTTGGGAGAGAGACTTTTTACTGTGTACTTTTTAATATTTTGAATTCTGTGTTTATGAAGGTATTGCCTATTCACAATTTTTTTTAAATGGAGGAAGGAATAAATATGATTTAAATTATATTGTGATTAAAGTTAAATAGAAATGGTTTAGGTATACATGTGTAAATGTTGATGATTCTCTGATTTACAGAAAAAAATAGCAATCCTATTGTATTGTCTGAAGGGGCTTCAATTGTTCTTGAGTGTTCTTAACTAGCCCTTCTACTTTTGTATGCCTGGAATATCTTTTTACTTTTTGTCTACCTACAAACTTCTACACATCCTTTAGGATCCTGCTCAAACAGCTCTTCGTGTGATCTCTGCCCCCAGAAATGTCGTTCATTTTCCTCTTTGTGTTGCCACTTACCTTGAACAGACTGAAAACTCAGCACTTACCATATTGATTTACAAGTCTCCTTCCTTACTAGACTAGGAAATCGGAAGGGTCAGACTGCATTTGTAGGGCTGAAACATTACCTATAAATTTTGCATGAATGAAAATGTGTTACAGGCAGCTGTTGCTTTACAATAATGCACATGTAAAACCTAGGGGATGGGATGGGGATGGGGTGGCAAGTGGTGGCAGAGCCCACTGGACAGTGGTGAAGAACACTTGGTGATTTGGTGGAGGGCATGGTGTGCTGACATATTATCTGAGGAATGGGGAAGCTGCACATATAGGGAACCTACAAATATGAATTTATTTTAATTTGTAAAACAAAGTTACTGCAGTAAAATGTTTTTTTAAAAACTATATAATGTTCAAATGCAATGTTCCTTCAATAAAATTCGTTTTGCATAAATGAAGTGCTATATATTTGCAGCAAAAAGAAATGATAGATAATACTTTAAAATATGCATCATTTTGACTCTATTATGAGTTTAATTTTTACTGGAACTTTTTGAAGTTAGAGCAAAAAAGCTCACCAAGTATATGTATACGTAATTCATACATTTATGTATGCATACATTTATACATAAGTCCTGTGTGTCTAACAAAAAGATAATGTGGCCATTGTGTGATCATGCTCCCCGTCTCCTTCAGCATTTGTGCTGTGGAGCTGTATAGGGGTGGAGAGGAAATTACCCCTACCCCTCTGAATTCTTCCAGTTCTGGTCAAGCGATCAAATCAATATCAGCCTGATTTGTAGGAGAAAAGAACAAATTAATTAATACATTTGGGGAACCTACATGAGTGTAAATGAAAAACTAAATGGAATCAAAATGAGGTAATTTGTCCTGTGCTAAGGAATGGGGTAGGGGCCTGGGGCTTCAAGGAGAGAGGAAAGGGACTCACATGATGAAAGAACCAGATGCTCTGTAAACACGTTTGCTCCGCCACAGACAGAGTTTTTTCCACTAGAAAGGTCATTTCTGGAAATAATCCTAAATCTGGGGAATACCCCTGATTTGTATTCTTCTAAGTAGTTGAGGGAGTGGTTAAAAGTTTTTCTTGAGTCTACAGGACCTCAATTGACCTTCAGCTTAAAATAATCTGCGCCTAAAAGCAATTCTCAAGAAGGCTGATCTAGACATCTTGAGAAGCCTGTTCTTCGGTTGTAAAGATTAAGGTAGAGCGTGGTGTCATAGGAAACACTCCTTTGTCTCCAAAAACCCTGGGATTATTTGGAGCTGCCTTTCCATATACATGAAGTTTCATGAATTGGACATCTTTTGAGCTGGAGAATATTGTTTTAATATCCTAAGGACAGAATAGCAAACAGTGAGCTACAGTATGCCATTGTTTTTCTCATTAAAGCTAATTACCTGGTCTTATAAGAAAAAATGGGCTGGCTTTGGAAAAATTCAGATTATTTGTATCTATCTGTGATCATCAGGATGTAGCAGGAAAGCCCAATGAGTGATTTGTTTTTCTTTCCACCTCAGTACATGTATTTTCTTCCTTTGAAGTAGTGGCTATGGGTGCTATTTATTTACATATGTATTAATAAACATAAAAATATATCACTGCCAGTTGAAGTCCTGTATTAACCCAAACTAAAGGACTTCGTTATGGTAGTTGCAAAGATTTGTTGGTTTTTTTGAATGTGGTAATATATTTGTTACTTTTCTTCTAAAATTAGACTTACCACTGCAAAAAAATTTGAACAGCACACAAATACACAATATAGAGACTTAGATTTTCTCTTCATCCTTGAGGGTAACTAGTTTGGTGTGTATCTTTTCAGATATGTTTTCTTATGCATTTATATACAGAGTTAGTCCATTTGGGCTTTTCCTACCAAAAAGGGATCATACACAATATACACATCTCTAACCTGTACTTTAGCTAAAGATCATCTTTCAAATGACACAATGGCTTTTAAAAACAGTATCAATAAGGTCAGTATCAATAAAATGTCTCTTTGAATTGCTATGTCATATTTCCATATGTATAATGTAATGGGTGCACTATTTTATCTTTTACTCTTCCTTATTTTGAGACTTTTAAATTGTTTCACTTTTTGTCTTTAATGAACAATATTCTCTTGGTGGGCTTTTGTTTGGTTTTTGGGTTTTTTTGGTCAGTATTTCTATGGGATAAATTCCCTAGAAATGTAATTACTGAATCAAAAGCATTAATATTTTTAGATGTTTATATATGTGTGTGTACCTACACACAAAAAGTTTTTTTATCAAGCCAAGCTCCCAGAGTGAATGAATATGCCTATTTTCTACCACTGTTTGAATCTTATATGTAATCTATCTCTTTCCCTTTGTCTATATGTTGATATCTCATTTGTTTAAATTTGCAGTTCTTCAGTTAAGAGTGAAGTTAAGCTATGTTTATTGGTCATTTATGTTTCTTCAGAGAATTATCTTCTCATGGTCTTTGTTCGTGTTTGCATTGGATTTTTATCACTATTGTGATAATGTGATAATCACTGGTATTCAACATTGATTAAAATTGTTTTTTTATAATATGGGAATTTTTTTGCTGCTGTGTATTCTCATCCTCTTCTCTCTTCTTTTTAAAATAACTAGAGTTCTGTTATCCAGTCAGGATTTACATTTGTTGTGTGTCTTGTGGGGTGGGAAAAGCTGTGAAGTAGTGAAAACCTGGGCTGCTACTCTGCCCTTACTAGAGTAGGGCTATCAGAAGAGATGGGGAGCAGAAGTGAGCCTTGTGAAACAGTACTTTAGGGCATTCATGCGATGGGATTAATGAAGGTCACAAAGAGTCTCACTCCCCCCAGTTGCTCTTGCACATCTTTCAGTCCCTTTGTTCAAATGAATTTCTTGCACTTACTATTAAAAATATTTACAAGACTCAAAGCATCAAGGACTGAAAACATTTAAATTACAGTCCTTTGGGATTCTGTTTCCAGCTCTAGTCAAGACAGATCCATTTCCTTCAGGGATGCCTGCGTGGTGACCATCACGCTCAGCATGCTCCCCTTGCTGGAAGGGATCACCGAGGACTGGGAAGCCCAGGGCAAACACATAATTACTGTTATTGTTTCCCAACATCCTTAAATTTCAAACTGAATTCCTACCAGCTAATGTAGTCCAGGGGGAAATTAAAGCTCTGGTGACATCATCCCCATAATAAAGAGGAGTTGCTGGCTAGTGATGCTCATTTGTTTTCCTGGGGATGTCAAAGGAGGATTGGATCATCGTTTTGCCTGATGAGATGGAAAATTGGGGTTTTGACTTCTGCTGAATCAGTGAAGGGCTTTTCCTAATCTGAATATTTGTTCTGATCAGAAATCCCTCATTGGGAATCTCTTCTTTCTATCAAGAACAAAAGCCTCTGGCTGCACGCTGACCACCTGTGGGCCAGTTAAACCCTATCTGCTGGCATACGTAGCTGTGTCTCTGGACACTCCACTTCTTCTTACAATACATTTTGCTCTCAGTTGAGGAATAGCTGAAGATTAGCCCCATCCAAAACCTCAATGGGGGGTCGGACCTGCTGTGGCTGTGGCTGTGGCAGGTGTAATGGCTGTGCCAACAGTCGAAGCAGGAGTCTCGACTCTCGGAATAGATGTTCTGACTCCTGGAATAGGTATGAGAGATCCAGAAACAGGCATTGTGACCGGGACCTTGAGGTAAGTCCTTGCCAAAGAATTCTTCTGAGTCCCTGATTTGTTCACTGTCTCTTTAATAATGTTTGAGTATGAAGTATGTGATTGTGAATTGGTAGCTATCTGTATGATTTATGCAGAGCAAATACCATTTGAGACTCATATATTTGAGAGCATCCTGGCCATTATTAATCTACTCACTTGGATAATCATCTTTTTTTGGATTTGGGTTTATTAGTTTGCTTGTTTTTGTGATTGCAGCTGAACTAGTAAAGTGAGTTCCAGAGAAGTACTTCCAGCTGGATGGCGTCTTCTCTACTCAAGGCTTTCCAAAATTTGTAATTCTAGAAAGACCCAAAGTATTTGATGTTTTTCTCAAAAAATCACTTTCCTCTGGGCTGGACTCATGTATAGTATACCAAGGCCTTACTTAAGTCAGATATTAAAAAATCATATAAAGATGGTTTTGAGAATGGAAATGTTTAAGATTCAGAATCACCAGCTCAGAAGTGCTCTTTGTGGACCTCACTGGACAGGAGATATTGTCTTCGGATTGAGAGGTGAACCAAGGTTACTCATTATGCCCTGTCCCTGTTTGTGAACCAGTGTGTCGCTTTAGCATCAAATCTGTGCTACTTTGTAAAATGGGGGGGCGGGGAGGCCTTACCACTCATCTGGATTCACCTTGGCTGCCTATTCACCTCTCCCTTCTCCACCTGTCATATCAGACATGTGCTTTGTTTGTACGTGACAGCTTTGCAGCTCCTGGAATGGAATGTGTAGAATGTGTGTGTTGACCTGTTTTGTGACTCGCTCCTGGAAATATGCCTTGTGTACTTCTGATCTATTGTTTTTCCTCAGGACACTGAGGAGAAATAACCCATAATCTAATCTAATAGGTACTAGAACTGAATATATATATATATATATATATATATATATATATATATATATGTATTTGTAGATGTGATTACACACAAACACACTTGTGGAGAACACGTAAGTGCTGAAATGGCAGTTGAGGGTGGAATAAAACATTTGAAGTTGGTGGTTTGCTGACCACATCAGTCAGATGGACTCTCTTAGATCTTTCTTATACCCAAAACTGGAGGGAAGGGACTTAGTATTTTAATTATTCTGCGTTTATTCCCACGACTATTGGTTTTACTGTCATTTCTCCTTAGCAGAGCTTTGATTTCACTCTGTTGTTTTCCTGGATGATTTTCTCTTTGGGAAGCTTTCATCAAATGACCCGTAGCAAGATACCCAAGACTAACTACACATAGATTTGTGTACTTTACTAATTATCAGTTAATAATCAGTCACTAGGGGATATTTTTAATGAATTCCAACTAACAAAGGAAGAAAACATGCACAAGAAGATGGGGAGAAATGAAAAGTTGCGACTGGAGGACAGATAGCACTAACTTAAATGCTTCAAGTCTTTGAGCAACAAGTGATTATGAGAGGTCTCTGTGATTATGATAAATTTGACCTAAACAAATCTCTCCAACCAGGCTCAGTAAACATCAGACCATCTAACCTAATTCCCTCTTGACTTTGAAATGAAGATCTTAGAAACCTGAAAGTTAATAAGTTGCCCACCAAGATGGTTGTAATAAGAACCTGAAATAATGAGGAAAGTTTTACTATTTGATTTTCTTTTTTAGAACCTTAAAATGATCAACCTTAAATTGACCAGCTTAGAAAATAAGGCAGGTAGGGTTGGTTTTTGGCATTGGTGCTAACAGTCCTAATTGGTAACAATTATTTTATTGGTATATCATTCAAACCCATACAGGGGACTTTGCCCTTGGATTCTCTCATAACCTTTATCTAAAATAGATAAAAAGGATATTAAAATTAGGCTGACAATATGTTCTTGACAAAAATGGGACAGGGCACTTGGGCCCCCTCAGATACTGGATCCAGTGCAACTCAGCTGCTCCTTTCTGCCCCACGTTACAGATGGCCTTGGCTTATTAAAAATGGGACAAGTTGATGGTCAGGAAATATGAAAACAAAGGGACTGTCCCCTTTAAAATGGTACTTATTGTCAGTTTAATTAAAATACTTCTAAGAATTAACTTCAATGAGTTAATCAATTACGTGATACTCCACCATAATGTTAGTTCAAAATATTGACTTTTCCAGGTATTTTAGAAAATGATAATATAATAATAAATACTCTTTGAAAAATACCCCTTTTTCCTTTAAAAATTCAATAGTAATATTTATTATTTCTTTTGCTTGCAATGCTACATTAATTTTAGGAGATTGAAATTGCAACTCAGTCTGTATTTCACAGCACACCCACCACCAGAGTTCTAGTGCCCCTTACCACCACCCTTCCCCTCTGTCCTCTGCCCCTTACCCCCTCCCCAGATAGCCCCTCCTCTCTGTAACCACAGTTCTGTGTCCTGTTGATTTTGTTGGCATTTGTATGCTCCTTTATCTTACTTCACTATATCCCACATATGAGTGAAGCCATCCGGTATTTCTCTTTTTCTTTCTGACTGATTTTGCTTACCACGATCCCTCTAGTTCCACCCAGATTGATGTACAGGACACTATTTCACTTTTTAAAAATAGCTGCATAGTATTCCCTTGAGTATATATACCACAGCTTCTTTATCCACCCATCTGTTAATGGACATTTAGGTTGTTTCCATATCTTGGCTATTGTGAAGTGTGCCTAGATATAAATCTATACTTTTATTTTTCAAAGAGCAGTAAGGAAAGGTCAGAGGGAGGTAGGGAGGAAGGGAGGAAGGAAAGGGAGGAGGAAGCATTGTTATTTAAACTCCCCCCCAACACACACACTTCCTGTCCGCAGGTCAAACACGAGGGTCCTTGAGATTTACAGGATCCACACCCCAGCAGTCTCAGCTGCCTAAGCCACAGGGCTTTTTAAATTTCGTAACTGCAATAATTCGAACTAACTATAATCAGCTAGTATCTATGAATTCAAACACTGTGCCTGATAAACATCTTTTCTTCTTTAAAACTCTGATTAAATATGATCTCATTTGTGAACTTTCCCTGAATTCCCAGTTGGGTATTGTCTGACAGCTTTCATGTTCTCGTGGAATTTTGTAATATCCCCAGAAATTACCCCATATTGTTACATGTAAATTACCTCTTCTTCACTAGAGTTCTCTAGAGCTGGGTAGTCACATCTAATTTATATCTAATGCAGAGGCATGTAGAAGACACTGATGCATGTAATTGCTATGACTGAAAAAGTAAATTATAAGGCACTGAATGTAGCCAAAAGATCAGAACTCTGATGGAAGCTCTTCTTTAGACTGTATTATCTTAGGAATTTACCCTCCCTCAGCTTTCATATTTGCAGCTTAGGGGCTGGGAGTTGGTAAGACAGAACTCTGTGGAGCCCTGGGACCTTGTAGACCAAAACAGGAGCTACAATCGATGGAAAGTTGAAAGGAAGAGGAACTCAGACTCGCAAGCTTCATAGCGTGTCTTCGCTCAGAGAAGCTCCTGTGTATCTGTTTTCTGCAAATGGCTGCATTGGAGTGGTTTCATTTGACTAAAATATTTACTGCTGAAAAAAACCACGAAAACAACTAGACTAGATAACATGTAATGTTCTTCCACCTCTAATGTAATAATTATATTCATTTGTCTCATCATATTGTCCTTTGAAAGAAACTTAATCACATTGCTTCTTCGGCTTGTCATTATATGCCCCACACCCAATGCAGGTCTTTTCTGTAGATTTCTACCTAGTCAGCTGGTCTGTTATATCTCTTTAAAGCCGAATAAGGTACTTGTTCCTATCAAGTTGTCTTTTGTTAGTAGACTCACTCTTAAGTTTAAAGAGTTGTTTTGAAATTTATTCCTATCTATCCGATCTTTAGAAACCTTGAATATCTAATCTTTAAATCGAATCCCCTCCCTGCCCCCAGCTTTACTGAGATATAATTAACAGATAACTTTGTGTAAGTTGAAGGTGTGGAATATTTTGGTTTTATACATTTATTTGAGAAGGGTATTTCTGATACTTCTTTCTGGTTATGCAACAGAATGGCCTTACAAAGTAATGGAATAGAATGATACTCAATTTGGAATCCTGGGCCAGGTAGTTGAATACATTGATATTCTGACCTTCCTATGTTGCCAGCTGACCTAGCAAGGAGTTATCTTCTCCATTCTTAACCTTACAAAAAAAAAAATTTGCAAGAGAAGGTATTTTCAAGTGTGTGAGTAAATATTCATTGACTGTCATCCAAAGTACTAAGTGGAACATTAATCTTTTCAAAACATAAATAGTAATGAAGGAATTAGTAGGTAGACTGCAGAAGAAAAGGAAAGACAGTAGAAGGTCGAAGTACACAGAATAAGAGAAAGGTTGCAAGTACCGGTGTGCTCAGCATTCATTCCAGGCGCGCTAAAATCCCTTGGGCTTCTGCAATTTTAATGCTAACATTCTGCCAGTGGTTTATCCTTTGTTCCTTATGTTTGGTATATGTGCTAGTTTTTTATTCATTTTATGCTTGTTAATGAGGTACCTTGGGAGTTTCTCCTTCCAGCTAAAATGGAATAGAATGAAAAGACAATTGTTGGAAGTACACCAAGTCAGCTACACAAATTACCAACAATTTACCAAGCCTAAAAGAAATGACAAAATAATTTACTTAAACTTTAAAAAATATGATACCATATATCCATTTCATTTGATACTATATTGGTTTCTTACAATTAGAGAAGGCATCATGATTAATGAGATAGTAGAACACATGAGAAGATAAATTAACCCAAGTAGAATTTGTTTGGTTAGAGAAAATGGTACAGAAAGGAACCTTAGGAAGGATACATTTTTCTTTCAGGAATAAGTGTGGGGTGGAGTCCAATCTTTAAATAGACAGAATGTGCTCTAAGGCCTTGGGCAAAGAAGCATTCATGATGAATGAAGTATTTCAGAGCTAGTGGCATTGATATTTCGGGTGAGATGGAAGGGTGGGCAGAGGGAAATAAGAATATGTGAAGGCAGATGAGGATTGGAATTTCAGAAACTGCCCATAAGGATGCTGAAACACACGGACTTGTATTAATGTAAAGGTTGTTCTGCAGGCTGAAGTCTAGAGAACTGGTGATAAATTACACATAGGATTGAAAGTGGATGGAATGAAAAGATTTTAGTGTTTTTAGTTGAGGAGGCTAGAAAAATGATCTTCTTGTTTACAAATCAAATATTTCATAAAGGGAGCTTGCTTTCAAGGGGAAAATTATTTGCTCTCTCTCTCTCTCTCTCTCTCTCTCTCTCTCTCTCTCTCTCTCTCTCTCTCTCTCTCTCTCTCTGTGTTAAAGGAAAGGTGCAGGCAGTAATGAAGGTGAACAGGCAGTCGGGAAGGAAGATAGAGGAGGGAGAAGCATCTTAATTTTTATTTAGTTGTTCACACTCTTTGCTTACCCACACCTGGGACTCGAACCCAGAAGCATGTGGCCTGTTCCTTCGAAGGTGATTGACCCCACCAATGCTCCACTAGGCTGCACTGATTTGCTATTTATAAAAAAGATGGACTTTTAGGTACTAACTTGAAAGTCAGCAAGTTTTAGAACAACAGAGAACACTATGAAGAAATGAGTTTGGAATATCATCAGAACAAATTAGAAGCGAAAACTGTCAAAGTTCTTCTCTTTTTTCTTCTTTTGTAAATTGATATAAAAACTCATTTGGTAACAATATCTGACCTGAACTCTTAGGAGGCAATTATTGACTTTAATTATTCCACTTAGTATGAATTGTCATGGATTTTTGCTGGAGAAATAGTAATGGATTATGTATACATTACCTCTCTAAAGTCTGAAGATTTTTACTTTTAAAATGCTTCTGACCTCACTGGGCTTTTCATAAGAGATTGTGTACTTCTAGTAAGTTTAGAGAAAGAATGCCTTATAGGCTCATATACAACCAAGAGTCACCTGTAAGTATTAAATAAATGGTGAGAGATGTATAATTAATGATGGAGCTTAAGCTAAGCATAATAATTCATAAAAGAAAAAAGTAAAAGAAGGAATTCAAGAAACTGGTAAGTTGAAAGGATAATTGATCTAGGTGGTAAGGTGGGGGATGAATGAGCATTTGAAACTAGGGAGGGAGCCTGGGGTTTATTTATATGTTGAAAGAGAGGCAAAGACTTAGAGGAGGAATGTTAGAAGCTTTTAAAGGGATAACAGCACAAAGGGAAGGACTGCTTATTACATAGGGCAAACTAGTTTCAGAAGCAAAAAAGGAAGAGAAAGGAGAAGGGACAATACTAAATATGAATCTGAATGAGAGAATCACTTGGAAGGTGCAAATCCACAGAGAAGCGGATTTTGAACACTGGAGGGCCCTGTTTTGGAAACAACAGACATGTCTTCTTAAACTAAGAGGAAGAAACAGAATGTGAAGTTGATAAAAAAAGAAATTCATGCTGAAGTGTTTCATTTTTCTTTGTAGAGCAAGAAATAAAGTTACACCAAAATACAGGTCTAAGAGAATTGGTGGAGAAGAGTGTGACTTTGGAGAGCCACTCACAGAAGTATGGTAGGAAGTCTACCAGAAACGGTAGCTGTCAAATAGGCCGGGCAAGTTAAAGGCCCAAAATCTCAATCCGGATTGTGTGCAAAGTTCTTTTTGGCTTTGGTTTTCTTGTTAGTCAGTAAGATCTAAAATCTCCCAATCCACAAACGTGGGATCTTTCTATTCTCCCAGTAGACATGTAGATGTGGTGCAAGAAATGACACCCAAAAATGATCATTTGCCATAGTTTCCTCAGTAATGTGCAAGTAATGTGCAAATACTTATCCCAAGAGTGTCTAAGCACACAACTGCCCCTCTAAAATCCTCTCTTCACTGGGCTCCCACACCTTTCTGTGCATTTTCATCCATTACAGCAAGCTACCACTTGTCTCACTGGGGTGTGAGATGGGGTCACGGTGCAGCATGTCTGTGGGGCATTCAGGCTGCCTGGCCACGTCTTGGACATTTCCTCAAGGACAGGAGCTTCTCTTTGGTTCCCAAGGTGTTGGTATATCACCTCTGTCAGTTGCCTTTCCAACAGCCTGCTAAGCACAGTGTTCTGTAACACCCAGTGAAATTGAACTTGATTCTGTCATTGGTAAAGAAGAAAATAGGAAGTAAATAAGAAATCTCAATAAAATAATTCTGCACTATTTAAACATTCATCTAGAGCAGGAAGCCAACAAGCAAGCACATATAATCAGAACTAGGAAATAAGGCAGGTCTACTTAATCTTTCTGCTAAGTGGTGGGCACAGCTTTGGGAGGCACTCACACAGCATAATTAATATGGCCTCCTAAAGGGACACATTTCCTGCCTGTACTGTGAAGCCTCGATATATTTAGTACCATGCAATCATTAATTAGTTCATACATGAGCTCTTGAGTTGGTATCATTATCTCTGCTTTGCAAACAAGGAAAAAGCAAGGGAGTCGTGCCTAGACTCCAAGCAATGTGTGACTAGGCTCTAATGAATCCTGGAATTCCTGACTTTCTGCCTGAACTTGGGCTTCTTTGCAGTCTGGAATCGATATATTGTATTATTGAAGACAGCCAAATGGCAATGGCCCAAAACAGGTTGTTCTTGTAATATTTTAGCCCCGCCTCTGTGGTTTTGTACATGAAAGGAGCCTGCTCTCTGCTTGGTATGGTTGGAGGTGGAGATGAGAGCAGAGAGGGAAGTGGGGAGTACGGCAAGGTGAAATGGAAGGAAAATGCATCGTGTGATTCTGGTCTTTAAAGAGAAGTTACTTGAACTGAACTTCTTGAGGATATGTCTTAAGTCTGAAAAACATGTTCTTCACGGAGCAGAGCTGAAAATTCAGTTTGACCTTCCCTTCCAGAATGTTTCTGGTAAATCCGTTGAGCAGACAAATCTTGTGCTTAAAGAAAGTATCACAGCCTCCTGAATGGCCCAGCTAATTGCTGTGAAGACACTTGTCTAATTCAGTGGGTGGGGTCTTCTTCCAGATATATCATAGTCTTCCTGGCCTGTTGGTAATAAGGCTGACCTGGTTTTTGCTGTTCATGTTTGTACAGAAGCATATCCATTTTTATCTTCTCTATAAATTATTCCACGGACCCAGTAGTCTCTGCAGAAGATGGGCCATGAGACCCTAGGCGTTAACTTTTAGACCATCACACCCCGCAAGGAGTCCTTTTAGGAGAGTGCTGGGCACAATCTGGTGAATGCAAATTGCTCTTGCTAGGAGACACTAACAGCCAGGTGACAAGAGAGCTGTGGAGCAGCCTGGGAGTGGGGATACCACCCCCTGGGGTGGTTCAGTTCTCTAAGCCTCTCTCCTCCTCAAAGTGTGTTTTAGCCCTTGTAACACTTTTATACCAAGCACTAACATGTTTTTGAGTCCTGTTTGTGTGCATGACATAGATAAAAATGATAAAATAAACAAAAACAGATACAGAATGGAATTTTTAAAAAAGACAAGCTTTTACTCCCTGTCTTTTATCTTTCATCTGATTTAGGGAGAGAAGTTTAGTAGTTGCTGTTGAAGCATTTCTGTCATAAGCTTAGGCTAAGCAATAAAAATTCTCCAGCTCAGGGTATTTTAAAACAGAACATATTTATTTACTCTTGGAACACTAGGCATGTTGATATGACTTTAGCTTTTCTTTTGTAGGAAGAGAAAAAGTTCACAGCATTCTGTGAAAACAATTGCAACCATAAGCAGATATTTGCTTTACATCTTTGCTCAGAAGTGAAATTTGAAAAAAAAAAATTCATGTAATGCTTTTCCTTCACAGAGTTAAAAGAGCACAGATTAATTTTTTTTTTAAGTTAAATCTCAGACTCTCAAGAACACCAGAGCATTTTTGTTTGTTTGTTTGTTTGTTTTCTTTTCCGTGGAAGTATAAATTACTTATTCGGGAGAACTGGATGATGATCACAGAATTGCAGTATTGGCGCTCTGAAAACTGAGTTTTATAAATGACTCAGTGTCTATCTTTGTAGATTAGAAACTAACATTTTTACTCTTTTGAATAAAAAGTATCTAAAGATATTTTTGTTCATTTTTTAAAATAGTTTGTTGAACATTATTTAACTTTTTCTTGATGAAGGATGACTTTTATGAATACGTTTTTTAATGAAAATATAATGGTCTCAGAATTTATCGAAGTATACATTCTATCTACTATTGTAGCAAGTTATCATTTCGGTGTTATTTTCATAATCTTTTTCTGGAAGTTTCATTCTGTTACTTGTCATTTCTTATTTTTTCACTGTGTACTTTAAATATTATTGAAGAAACTTTGTCTTATATAGGTTTAAGATATGCATCATTGAAAATCGATATTTGTATATAATACATGAACTTTACCACCAATGATTTAGTTCTATCCTTCACCGTGTAAATGACCTCTTTCACCTAATTTGCCTACCCTTCTCCCCCTTTCTGTCTGGTAATCCTAATTCTATTCTATAGACTAAAAGCTTATTTTTGTTTGATTTGGTTCATTTGTTTGTTTGGTTTCTCTATAGACCACACATGAGTGAAACCATGCAGTGTCAGTCTTTCTCCTTCTGACTTATCGCACTAAGCACAATTCCTTCTGAAGTAAATTTAACCAAAAAGGTGAAAAGCTAGGATACACTGAAAACTCGAAGGGATTTTTAAATGAATAGAAGACACAAAGAAATAGAAAGCTATTCTGTGCTCATCCCGTGGAGAATTAACCTGCTAAGTGGACTTTAAAGAAACCTTTCTAAATGTTTAAAATGTTTCAATTAGTTATGTGTTTGGAATCAATAACAAGGCTGATTACATTGCTGTGTAAAGGGAGAATAAATAGGCTTGGAGAGAGACCAAAAATACCATTTCAACCCTCACCTTAATAATTTTTTTCTTGTCTTTTTTAAGGGAAAGTCACAGGCAGGAGTGAAGGTAAGCAGCCAAGCAGGCAGGAAGACAGAGAAGGAAGAAACATTTTTAATTTATTTTTATATGGTTGTTCATCTTAGTTGCTCCCCCATTGGATCCAGGATATGAACTCAGGTCCTTGGGATGTACGTGGACTGAGCTTGGCCAGACGCGGTTGACCAAACTGCGATTCCAGCAGGGTGTGCCATTTTTTTCTTTTATTATAGAAATATTAAAACATACACACAGATTATGCACCACCACACTGTTCCATTTCCATTTACAAGGCATCAGATTTCAACAATTGATAACTTTTGGGCAAACTTGATTGCTCTATACCTCCCCAACTCTTTTTTAAAAAACTGATGATCGTATTTATTATTATTTATTAATTATGCATTATTAAGTTTACAAACTGAAACAAAATTTTATTTATAAAGCTAGGCTCTTAGGTTTTTTTTTAAATTTATTTTAATGGAGCAGGACCATAATTGCCTTAATATTAGAATTTTGAGCACATTTCCCAAAACTTGGAAAATTTAATTTGATATCTCTCACTGTAAAAATAAGTAGGAAAATAAATTAAACCATTTTAAAATTAATTTTTTTGAAAGAACACTGCATCATAACATATAGATTGATGGTGTGTGTTATAGTAAATCTACATCTGTACATATTCAGTTAAGTTCAACACCATTTCAGTTCTTCCTTCACTAGTTGACCCAACTGACTGAGCTGCTGTTTTATGGGCAGGTGGTGCTCTAGTTTTGTTTTATATTTTGACCCCTCGAGGTCTCTTTTGTAAGGATCCCTGGCTGAGTCAGGGAGGTGGAGGATGGCTGCTGGGTGTGGGGTGCTACCTGGCTGGGGAGTTAGCTGTTGGTCTGCAGGGGATTGGGGTGAGCTTGTTTGTGTGGGTATAGCTGGGGCGACCCTCTTCTAAGGGCTCCTGGAACTGACAGTCTGGGGTGGTGGAGCTCCCTCTGGGCAACATAGGATAGATGACGGGGAGTGCACTGTTCTCCATTATGCTCTTTCTGACTCGGGTGGGGACTGGAGTCCTGACTTCAACCCTGTCTGTTTGAGCCTCACTCAAGCCAAACTTGTGTGCCACTAGCAATCTTCACTCCTCCCTTCCTGGGACTCAAGGCTGGGCCTGCTGCTCTGGGAGTAGGGCCCATGGCTGCCTCTACCGCCCAACTGCCACTACCGTGCATTCCCTTCCAGACCCCCTTTCAGACACACAGACATGCTCGATTGCTCAGGTGATCCCCTCAGTGCAGTCACTGTTGTTGCCAAATGCTGGGGTGCTTTGGGACTCCCTACAGGCATCACTTCCTTGAAAAAAAGGATAGTTGCATCCTTTAGATGCAAAGCAATGAAGGACCTCAGCCACCATCTTAAAATTAGAAACCCTCTCAAAGTGTCATATAATGTAAGATGTTAATAACAGGGAAAAGTGGATGTGGCCTATGTGGAAAAATCTCTCTTATTTTCTTCCCAGTTTTTTCTGTAGATGCAAACTGTTCTAAAATACACAAATACAAGTACAAAACATCAACCCCAGGCATAATTTTTTTCATAAATATGTCAATATGTATCACTAATAAGGACTCTTTAAACACAAACACGCGTGCACACACTATCTGGCATAGCCATGTGGAGGCAGCTAAGGTGGACAATATAAAGCCAAAGGAGCCAGGTCCTAGACCCAGGGCTGGAGGGGATAAAACAAAACTAAAACAATGCGAAACACCATTATCACATTAAATAATTATTGATACTTAATGTTACCAAATATTCAATCAGTGTTCTAATGTCTCTGTTTGTCTCAAATGCACTTTTGCTATTGATTTGTTTGAGTTGAAATTGACCAAGTCTACACATTGCATTTGGTTAGTATGTCTCTTAAACCTCTCTGAATCTGTAAGGGTTCCTCTTTCCTTCTTTTTCTTGACACTCATCTGTTGAAGAAAGTAGGTTATTTTTCTGTGGAACTTCCACATTCTGGATTTTATTGGTTTTATCCTCCATGTCACTTAGCACTATCCTCCATACCCAGGACTTACTAGTAAATAACTTACTAGTAAATAAACTGATAATAGATCTCCGTTATACTATTTTTGGTAAGAATATTTCACAGGTGATGCTTTATCCACACTTTTGCATCATATCACAATGTATATATAGTCTCCTTGTTATGATATAGAGCAATGACATCTTCCTGGCCCATCTTTATAAAGCCTTTTACCTAACAATTTGAGCAGCCATTGATGACTATTCTCTAGATTCACTAACACATCTCATTTACTGGCTGGGGGTTTTCCATTAAAAGAACATTTTCACATCAGTTATTTTGTTACTCTGAAAAACAGCTCATAAGAAAGGCAGGAATACAACCATGTGGTTGGAACTAAAGGTGTTAAGTCAGAAGAAAGACAAAGCCAAGTGATTCCTCTCATGTGGAATATATAAAAAAACAAAACCCAAAATGGCAAAAAAAAAAAAAAAATCCTTGGATACCAACAACAGAACTAAGGTTATGAGAGGGGAAAATATTAGCGGCTGGGGGTGTGGGAACAAAGGATAGTGGGGGTCCAACAGATAGTAGTGGAGGATTATTTAAAATTTGTTGGGGGGTGTGGTATGACTTGATGGAGAGTGAACTTGAACTCCTAGAGCTTATATAGTGTTGGAAGACATTACCTTAATTTTGAAATATTTTAAAAGGAAAAAGTCAAGAAAAAGGCTTGACTTCTCCCCTTCATCCATTTTCAGCATAATGAATTATTACTTCAGAAACTTCCAGTTGTTGACCACTAGTTTCATATTTGTTTTCTATTCTATGACTGCAACTTTGTAAAAATTATGTTAAAAAGTAAAAAAACACTGGTTTATTAGGTTTAAAAGACAATGATGGACTTTTGTCTTTAAAAGTACAGATTTGTAATATTGTTAAGAAAGTCAATTCCAGCACACCCCTGTGACTCAGTGGTTAAGGTGCGGACCATGTAAATAAAACTCAAGGACAAGGGTTCAGGATCCAGAGATGGGGTAAGGGAAATAACAAGAGAAAGGAAAAAAAAAAAAAATCAATTCCAGAAGAGGGAAATAGAAGGGAGAGGATTACATTTATTTCCAGCAAGGGTGATTATCATTGGCAGATTTAAGACACCAGCAAGAGAGAAGTTAGAGAGTTGAAAGAAGAGAACCAGGTGATGGGTTTAGCAGAAGTAAATATAAAACAGAGAAGAAAACAGGAAATAAAGCAGAGAGTGAGGCAGAGGAGAGAATATCATGAGCATTATTCTGTGCTCCAGTGACATTAATTGCTGACCTAGACAATCTTTATTTTGCCTTTCCTGTCTTGGTTTCCTTTTGTGATCTGAAGAATAACTATACCTGATCAAAATAAGATTCTGAGTCTTCTTCACTTTTTTTCTTTTATTTCGGTGGTGCATACGATAATTCTCTGGACATATAATTTCAAAATACGTCTAGCTCTGCTATCATTTTATACTGAACTTGAGATAGACTTCCCCACATAAATGGAAAGAAATCATATATTTATTTATTTACTGAGGAATCCAATTCATAAGTTTACATATGATTATATCTTTATAAGAAGAGAACTGCTTACTTGGAAAAGATGAAGGATATGATTACATTTGGCAAATTGCACCATGACTCAGAAGCTAACTTGGAGAAGAACCGGAGAAAAAAAAAAGAAAGAAAAGAAAGACTCTTTGTCTTGCTATTCATTAAGTAATATATCTGTGGTCATTTAAAAAATATGTTTAGATATTGTCAGTTATACCTTTACCAATGTGTTTTTAATATAAACCATCTTGCTGTTAAAATATTGATGTCACTGGGAATAATTATAGTGTATAGTAACTTCTAAATTTTTGTAATTGGACTATATGTTTTTCTTTTATGTACCTTTACATTAAGATGGAATTTTTAACAATTTAACTGATTTTTTAAAGTCATAAAGGTTTTAGCTTTTATTGGATATTTTGAAGGCAGCTGAAATTTTTGAATGAATTTATACTAAGAAATAAAAGAGTAGGCACACCCTTATGCAACAGTGGTTAGGTCAATTGTCTCTGAAGGAGCAAGCCACATAACCCTGGGTTTGAGTCCTGGGCCCGAGGAAAAGCAACCAGTGTGAACAAGTTAAAAA